>RXPK01000126.1:2473147-2922255 GCA_004143645.1 Protaetia brevitarsis
CACCTTAATAAAAAAATAATAATGAATTAATCAAAACTATTGCGAAGAACTATATTCCCATGTCCAACATAAAACTTACGCGCACACATCAGAGCTGCGAGCAATTTTAGCTTCACACCCAGTAATTGATCAAAAACACGACCGATAATTGCCTAATTGATCTAGACTGCGTCGCTTTCTACAAACACCCTAACAGATTAACCGGTTCCATTGTAACATTGTCATATAGTACGTAGGTGCCTGCAGTCAATCGATTTTCCTCAACGCTCCTAAACGCTACACACGATTCCATTCGATTAGAACGGACGAGAAAGCGGCGTTGCTGCCCAAGAAGGGTTGTTCTATTCCGGACGCAGATCTTGTAATCCCCCGTAGTGCTACTGCTACCCAATATACACCGAATGAGTAAGAGTAAGCCGATCAACTCGCCGCTGTCAATTGACCAAAATACTAATCTCGGTCCGGTGAGTTCGCGTCCGTTTGCGGGTTAAAGGATTAGGCGAACAGTCGAGCGGAGAGCGCTGGCAATAAGAACGTAAACTTCTAATGATAAGTTCCCGTTAGGAGAGCGTTGTGAACGCGCGTAATTCGTATATTGGTTCATTAGTAAAGTTGCCCGTGCGGAATGTGGGTTTTCGGACGTTATACTTGCGTAATATTGCGTGGTAATATATGAGGGGAATGTGGTATACATGTGCGGCTTGGCCTAAGAATACGAGTTTTCAAAGCCCGCGTTTATTTCTACTTTTTTCTTCTGCTTTTTTAAACAAAGGAATTTTTCATTTTGTCTATCTTTAATCACACCTTCTGTGTAGAGGTCACCATCTTTGCTTTGCTTTCCGTTTTTACCTCATCACAAGGAGCACTTTATTTACCTGCCTAAAGTCTGGATCCTATGTCATATGTGTTATTACTTGGTTGATTATACATTCTTGTTCTTTTGCAGAGACCTTCCTCAATGGTTACCCTTTTGTGTCATTTTCCCTTATTGTGTATTTCCTTTTGTTTTTTTTTTAATATGAATTATTTTAGTACTAGATATTAAAATAATAAAATTTGTTGGTGAATGAATATATAAGTGGGTGCTTCGTTTAGACATAGCTTTTCCGGTGTTGACTGCATATTATGCTGACAATATGCACGTGTATTTGCTGGGTTGCTTCCAATTTTGTTGCACAAAATTTAAAAAGTTATATGCATATATATGTGCAAAGATAAAATAATAAAATAAAAGTGATAACAAAAATAACATGAAATGAAAACTGACTTCAATACAAAAATTCATCATCAACATTAAGATTTATTTGCAATGGAGCATATAATGATGAATGGTGTGCTTCACAAACAGTTGGTCTTAGCAGTCGGTATACCATAAGAGCACAATTTATCTCGTCTCAAAATTAATGGAAACACTTTCACAAACACACACATGTAAAAACATCAGCAGAGGAAACACCTCTTGGACGATGTCCATGTGATGTGTATCCTGGAAATTCTTAGAAATATGCATTACAAAACCCAAAGATTTTGTAGGTTCGCAACAGATCTTAATGATATGATGTTTAAAAGAGAAGCTGGTATCGAACAGTATACCAAAATCAGTAATAACTGTCATCGTTTGAAGAAGAAGTCGCCGATTGATAAGAGAGGGTCAAACGTGATGTTGTACGTGTGAAAGATGCTATGTAATATTTGTTAATATTAACATGGAGCTTATATCGATGACTACTCTAAGCTACTAATCTATCAAGGTTAGATTGCGAGGCATTTTCTGTGCATATTTGATGACAAAGTTTAACGTCATTAGCATAAGGACAGGACAGGAATAAGAGAGCAGTAAATCATTCATAAACAGGTTGAATAAAAAGGACCAAAGTTAGAGCCTTGAGGAACTCTAGAGCTGCGAGTAAATTCGTAGGAAAAGAATCAATTGTTCAAAAAAAAAACATCTGTGTTCATTCAAATAAGAACCAAGAAGTTTGACAACTGGTATAAACTGGAACAAAGCCAAAGGAAGTTATTTTATGTAGTTCAATTTGATAGTCTATTCTATAGTTGCAAACTTCTCCTAGACCCCTCACCGCAAACTGTACTAAACTGGACGTACGTTTCGATAGCAAAGCTATCATTATCAGCAGAAACACTGAACTGAATTCATTCATGATAGTTTAGTGCAGTTTGTGGTGAGGGGTCTAGGAGAAGTTTGCAACATTACCAGTACCACAGTTTGGAGTATTTTTGTCACTATTCTATAGTATCAAAGGCTCTTGAGAGATTAGTGTAAATGACATCCAATTGTCCCCGTCTATCAAGAACTTCGCCCATCTCTTGACTAAAACAACTCAAATTAGTAACAGTGGACCGACCCGGAACAAAGCCATCCTAGTTCCAAGATAAATGGACACGCGCGTAGTTGTAAACGGAAGTATAAAGATATTTACGTTATGCTCTCTATATATACGAAATGATCGCGATGTTTTGAAAAAAATGTATGTGAAAAGTAATTAGCAACAATGAGGAATTACAAAATAGGGAAAATTTGTAGATACGCGAAATATACGACATATATACATATGTAGATCTTTATTAGTTTTAACAGAAAACACTGTACAACCAGGAGCTACTCATTTTATAAGATTGGATGTAAATATTAATTTGCACATCGCGGAAAGTAGTGTAGGATCAGAACAATTTTTCTCGACCACTCACAATCAGTATATTTAACTAGGTTAGTTGTCACGAGTTATGATTCTAAGAGAGCTAAAAAATTATACTAGTTGAATTACCGAAGAGGTAAGATAAGAAGGGTCATTTTCTGTCGACGCCTCTAATGTTGTGTTGTTGGAAAAATAAAGAATTTCTGTAAGAATTTCATTATTTTACTACCAGATGCCACAGCTTCCTTTTTTAATATACACCAATAATCAAGTATCAACACGTGTCAGAGGTGAAAGTACAGTCTTGACCAATCTTGACTTAAAAACGGCGACTGTTTATCATCTTGTATGGAATTTTAATGGTAAAAAATAACAAAATAGCAACAAATAAGTCAAATAACCATGAAATTGAATTAAAATCGCCTTAGAATTGCTGCAGCAATAATATTTAATTTTTGTGAGTGACTGTCAAAGCCAGCGTCAGAGCAATGACTCCACTGGCGCCTTCTTCGTAAATTAACAGTTTGCCAGGATGCCTTTTAGTTCGATAACTGAAACAGGCAAATCCGTAATCAACGATTAGTTAAAGATAAATAACTTTAAGTATATATGCATTAGATCTGGCACATAAAAGAAGGAGAAAAATCGATTCGTTGTGTTGGTTAATCCACCCACTAAGAAATCACTCACATCCTGACGAAAAATACTAGATAATAACTGTGGGTAGATTCGTGCTATAGAAAAGCTTAAAATTATAGGGTGCATACAAAATACACAAAGTAAATCATTTACGAGGTTTAACGGATGCATTATCGGTAAACACAATCTAATAACAACATGCTCAATGTATAAACCCATTAATTTAATATTCCTTTATAATGGGGATTGAATTCTGGTTTTGAGCGTGTAAGTTTTTGTTTGTCTTTCCGCTATAATTAAAGATCATCTCTACAACAATCATGTATAATAGAAAGGGGTATCCGTGAAACTTCATTTTAGAGGAATTCAATTTTTCTTTGATAACTTTTCTAAGAACGATGTAAAAGACTATGATATAATTAAGAATAATTTCAACAACTTTAAAGCATTGGAAGAAAGGTGGCTTCCGGTATATCTTTTTTAAAAGTATCCAACTGAAACACAGATATTTACGCTGCATTATCTACACTTATACTAATATTACAAAGGAAGAATATAAGTTTGTTTGTCGAATTTTAAAACTACTGGACCGATTTTATTTCTTTCGCCACACTATATTAGATGGACATAGGAGGTCATATAAAATATGTCAGCCGTTGTGTTATTTTGAAAGCAATAAAAAAGGTTTGTTTGTTTGTTGCTGGGCGAAGCTGCGGTAGCTGACAATCTATCTGACGATTGTACCACTCCCACAATTTTGACAAACTCAGTTTCTACATTATATTTGAATAAATCCTTTCACATATCCTCCAAATTGAAACATTGACAGAACGCATCGATGTTTCAATTTTGAAGACATGTGAAGCAATTTATTCAAATATAATGTGGGTTTGTTTCGCTTAAGCATTATTGCATCTAAAACCTCTGTGGTGAGATATAGTATAAGTATTAATTGATATATCTTAAAAGGACTATAATTTACGCACTATGTACATTGATAGTAACCTTGGCACATACAGGTTAATCTTCAAAGACGGCTATTCTATGTAGGTACTTCCTTAGATAGCCATGGCCTGTCAGCACCGCTCCAAGATGTATGCGGTTGAGAGCCAGTACATCCTCAGTTAGTTGGTGAGATGGTTGCTTCAACATCCGTTTACTGTGTGCCTGCCCTCCTATGTTTTTCCAATGAACCTCGTGCTTTTTTACGATCCACTCGGCCACTGCACCAAGTATCGCAGCTTTAGTTATTCCTAGACCTGGTTCAGGTCCAGCGAATATTAGTTCAACGCCTTTTGTTGCAAGCTTGTTTGTAAGTTCATTGCTTGTTATTAATACGTTGGCCCCTGGGTTGTTTTTGCAACGCCCTGTTATGTTTTAGGGTTTCCCCATATATACCAGCTCCAGAATTTTTGATTCTTTTTCACCCATCTGGATACCAGTTTTGTCTTTGAATGCCTGGTTTCTGTTTGGCTTTCCATTCATCCCAGTCCAAGATAATCTTAAAGGGTTTGTCAAAGAAGAGTATGGGAAAGACAGGGTTCAAGATTACGATTGTTATTCTGGCATGCCCAGAAGTATTCTGCGTTCTCTAAATTCCATCACCTTTCAGTCTGTATTCATCCCTGCTTCGTCGTTAATATAAATATCCAAGGGGCGCCGATTGAGCATGGTTTCTATAGCAGTCGTTGGTAAGCTATTTGCAGCTTCAATGATGCACTGGCAAGTCAACCTTTGTATGTTTGCGAGTTTAGTAATAGTCTGCTTCTGCGTAAGTTTTGGTCCACCAAACTAGGCAGCCATAGGTTACGATGGGTCTTACCGCTGCAGTGCATAATTAGCACATCATCCGTGGTTTCAATCTTCATGTTTTTCAACATGTTCTGCGGGTTTACGATGATAACCGTTTACATTTGTTTGTCATCATTCCAGCTTAACTTCGACACAAGGACTATTCCTAGGAATTTAGCATCTTGACTGACTTGTATTGTTTCGTTATGAAGAGCTGGTAGTTTTAGAGCAATCAGTTTTTTTTCTTTTCGTAAAGAGAACTAGTGTTATTTCGCAGGATTAACTTTCACGTTTTCCTTAATACACCACTCTTCTGTTGTTTTCAGAAATCTTTGCATAAGTTCTGAAATGGTGCTCGCTTCTTTTCTCATTACATTTATTATTGGTAGTACCTACAGTCTACATTTCTATTATATCTTACTTATACGTTCTTTGTGCTGATTTTATGCGTATTCTATTAAAGATTGTCATTGTAATGTTCTACGTCTGCGTTGTACGAAAATTGAGAGAGAGATTTTTGTGGGTAAAAGAATTGTAGGGTTTTGTTAAATTTCTTCCTTGTTCGACTATTGATATAAGTAGACGTTTTTCTCAAATAATTGTTGGCATTTTGTATTGTAAAATTTAACATTTTTCTGTAATATAGTTAATCAAGGAATCATTGTTGTAATAATTAATTTATTAATTAATGTATTGAAGTGTACACTTGGTAGATATAAGATCAATTATTATTTCTTTTGTTTAGGAAGATTTATTTTAGTTTATTTGCTCATTTATATTTTGTAAGAGTTAATTTTTCTGTTAATCTATTTTGCTGTATGATTTTATTTTTTCTATCACCTCGTTTGGCTGAATAGAAGCATTTTTCTGTCATTTAGATTTTTCATATTTAGTAAATTTCTAGTATTTGTCCACGCTTAGATTTTTCAATAATAAATAAAAAACGGCTTATTTGAGCAAGTTATTGACGTTCACTTATAAAAAAAAATTACGAAGGTATACTTAAACTCCTGCTTTTATTTATTCATATTTTTAATACTAATTATTCATCATTGTAGCTTGAAAAAGACATATGCTTGTCGAAACGTCGCTATAAGTAAAATGATATAAACAGTGATTAATACAACTTCCTCAAATAAGTCGTTTTTTTATTTATTGTTGAATCAAATACCGAACGATCCATACTTACATTATCAGCTTAGATTATTATTGAATAATCTTTCTGAACAAATAAAACCTTTCTTTTTTGATTTGCATAGGAAATAGCATTATCCTATTTAAATTAGAGTCTAGTGCAGTTTTTATTTTAGGCCAGAACCTTCAGTTCAGGGTTTTTTTTCTGCACAATTGTATATTTTAGCCCGTTTGTTGAAATAAATATATTGTTTAATGGCGTCCATGGGTTAAAAATTCTGTTCTTTTATTTTATATTAAACCTTTTCAATTTTTCGTAAAATAAAGAAAGTCTGACTTCATTTGCTCACAATTTACTTTTCGTGGTTAGATTAAAGTTTGAATTCGCGAGGGTAACTCTGGGATTTTTTTGTTTTATTAAAAATCTTTTCCTTTGAGCTAGCTAAAAAATCATTTTAGCATTTTTTTATTTATTTCAATTAATACACAGCAGTATATATTATTCAAGAGATATAACATATTTTCCTGGGCACTTATCTAACGAAAATTTCGAATTGTGAACATATAGACATAAATGCATGACACTCATACATAAAATCAATTCTCCAATTACAGATCCGTATGTATACTTATACATATAGCAGCGATAACGCCAAGTACATCTAACTTTATTCATTAAGCTACAAACTGGTAACACTTGTAAATTAAATTCGGAGTAATGCCCTAATGACTAGTTGTGCTCCCTGGGGGCGCAAACCCCAAAATGCTACTGGTACATGCAACGTCCCGGGCATGTATATGTCGCGCCCGGTTCACCCTCGCTTTGTCTCACCCCAAGCGAAGCGCGTTAAACTGCTTGTAAAACTGTTACTCATGTTAACAACGTCGATAATCATGTTGTTTGTAATTTATTTTACTCTTTTCACCATCGATGCGCTAACACGAGCGTTTTTGGGGGAGTAAATTTGTACGAAAAATAATGCATATAGGTTAAATAAAATTCATTCCATAGACGAATGCGAAAATTAAAATAAATTTATTCGAAAAAGAAAACAGGTGATAATCAAAGTTATGTTACAATATGAAGATACAAATATCTCTACACACTAATAAAATTAGGTAATTTTTCTTGGTAAAAATCACTTTGTTTAATGATTCTCTTTACTGAATGGTGGTAAACATATAGAAACTTAAATTTTCCCATATTATGTCAATATTAATGGGAAAACTTATGTTTCTTAGAACATTGTTGTTTCTTTAACATTGTAATATTACTTAGAAAAATATTACTTTCTCCCAGAAAAAAAAAACTCAAATTTCTTACGATTTGGAAATTTACAGTTAAAAATAATTTTCTAATGCTAATGCGTAAACTTAAAACGTTCTGAATCAAGTCACACGTAGGCAGAGCTGACATGGTGTTCGTTCACACGTGGTTCTGTTTTTTTTTTTTGTTATTTTGGAACTATTATAATGATTACTATATGGCAGGCGGTATTAAGTCATGTTAGAAAATCTGCTTGTTCTCCTTTTAATGCTTTAAAATATGTTACACACTATGCAACAATTTGAACATGAAATGTCCGACACAACCATAGACAAGAATATAACTATTAGAAAGAGTTTAGACCATTGCGCATTCGCGAACTTTCAGATTGTGTAGAAACCGCCATTTTGATGTATAGATCAGCTGTTGTTGAAGTAATTTTGTTTGGGAGGTTTATAAAACGCATTGTTTTTAAGGTTATTCGTGTTTATTTTAGTATTATTTCAGTATTTCATATTTATACTATTATTTCGATTAAAGTTGTTTACTAATTAGTAGTTTATTAAAGTGTAGTTGAATTCTTGAATAATACGTTGTTAGTAAACAATTTATTTCGTTGGACCATTTTTTTAAATATTTTAAGAGAGTTTAAGTGTTAAGAGAACCAAGAACATTTAGTGAAGTGTGTGGTATTATTACTGTGAATAATTAGATGTGAATTAGCGTTTATGTTGTACAATGTCTTGCTGTGTACCGGGATGTAAAAGCATCCGTAGATTGGTATCCCCTGATGACAACATCAGTTTCCATCAGTAAGAGCCAACTATAACCTACTTGTTATGGGTATGTGGTATAACTTTATTGCATGCTCCTTTGTCAAGAGTGCTTGTTGCAGTTAACGTCTGCTGCAAAGAATCTGAGAGAAAATAAACATACATACACTGTCCCAATGAAAGAATAAAGGTATTTCTGCACTGTTGACACAAAACATAGACATGACATGTATTCTATTTCAGATGGATTAATAGTCAGCTGATCGGAGAGATTAAGAATATGTATCGGTAATTTCAGCATATCGCAGACAGTTCCTTGAAGAACATCCGATCTTATTGATAAAAGTGATCATTGAGTGTTGTTGTAAAATACGGCTTCATAGTTTGGTGAAATTAACGCAAGAACTATAAGTCGAAGTAGTAAGAAAAAAAAATTAAACATACATATTGTTTAGCCACCAATAAAGAAATGTCATATGACATAATGTGTATTTAGTATACCTCAGAAATATGAAATAACCTAAAAACTTCAAATTCCAAGTATTAGTGTATTAGCTTATACATTTGAATAAATAAACATGAATTAAATATCAATGTAATGTCTTTCTAGCAGTAAAAAATACAATTTCCTGTATGTATATAGTTTAATACTAGTGTCAAAAGGAAGTATGAACATTTTATTTATTTTTTTATTTTAAAATATTACCATTACGTCCTTGTTTTATCTTTAAATTGTTTTTTCAAGACCCTGTCATACATCAAAATGGCGGCCTCCATGTGATCTGAACACTGCGCATCTCTAAGCTCTATCTATATATTTATCCTTGTCTATGGACACAACCTGCATGCGCGTTGGACTTAATTCAGTCGTTATCTGTTAAAAACTCACCCAAACGTTAGAACAAAGAGCTTTTCATCAAGAGAATAATTGACCTCTGCAGCAGATGAGTAAGATAAGTAAGTAACGTTTTATCTTAATAAATAAAATATACACTGAGAAAAAAAAAATCTTTTCCGCAAAGAAATACGTCTTTGAAAAAAAAATATTTCACGTAAAGAAACCTTATTTTAATTAGATGTGTGTAGTAATTTTACAGATTAATATTACCGTTTTCTTTGAAGCGATCAAACTATTTATCTAAAATAATATCTTTTATTCAAATAAATTACCCTAACAGCAAAAAAAAATATATTTATATCATCCATAGTTTTTGACTCTGTGTGAGTAAATTATAGCAAGGTAAATGATAGGAAAAATTCCAATTTCTCAGAAATTCAAAATTGTGAGAAATTGAATTTGCAACTGGCAGGCAGTGGTTTTTCGGGTAAGCTTTACAGATTTTCATATTTTGTTTGTCTTTCATGCATTGAATTCCAATTAAATAGACTCTAGGCATTTGCATTACGACGATATTTTCCATTTTATTAGGAAAAAGAAATCAAAAATACTGGATTTTTCTTTGTAATTTTACTTTTGCACAAGTAAAACTTCTGTGGAAATTATCATTACCTTAGAAATTTTACTTGTGAGTATTCCAGTATTCCCTGGAAAAAATATCTATGTACAGTTAGAAGTATTAGTTCTTAAAGTAAAATACCTGTAGGGCAGCGGTTCTCAACCATTTTTTATTTGCCTACCCCTGAGTCATTAGTGCACATATTCTAATTAAAATGTAAAAATTTGAAGTTTAAAAGTGGCCACATTTAATATTGAAAAGATATTGTTTGTATAAAGCAGACATGACAAACAAAGTTTCACAATATTTATTATTTCTCCAACTGCCAAACAATTTTTAATATATTTTATTTATAATTTTAACACTACATCTTGTTAGAAGCTTTTTAACTATTTAATTAATTAATCTTTTTAAAATCAACTTCTTTATTAGTTTTGTTATTTTTATATAAAAAAAAGTTGATTTTCGTAATTGTAAACTGTAAACATTTTCATTACTTCTGTTTTGCACATTAGTGCTTTGCTGAACACAGTTTTTTAAAGTTGACCTCGAAAGGAGCCAAGTACAGTCTTATTTTTTGGGCAGCATCCAACTTGTTTCTGTTATTGTTTTTGATGAAAGCGTAGGATGAAAAAGCTCTTTCCACCAATACAGGGGATGGAAAAGGCAACAAAACCTTCACTGCCAAGTCAGACAGACGTTCATATTTACTATTGAGGTCCAAATAAAAGTTTACGAGTGGTTTCTCTTTGAAAACTGATTTTAATATGCTGTCAGTAGAAATTCCAATCAGATTTTCTTTTTGTGCGACATCAAATTGTGCTGATTGAAAGTTCTCTTAAGAAAAATAATTTGAATCCAGTTAATATCTTCACCAAGTTTTGGAAAGTATCTCACAAATGATGATTTTAATCCCTTCAAGGGTTCAGATTATTACACGCGTAGAGCCAGTGATTTTCATCTGCCGAAAGCTGAGCTATCTGTAACATGCAAAGGTCTAGAATATATGGGAAACCGAAACTATACAATAAGTTATCGGATGAATACAAAAATCAAAAACAATTTAAAAAATTTGTTAAAGAAATGCTGATATGTAATTGCTACTACACTATAGACGAATTTTTCTTGTAATTTACGTCAATTAGCTAATCACTCGTGCATTTAATAGACAACGTTTGGAAATTTAGAAATGTCTTTTTATTTTTGGTTGTTTCTTTCTTTCCACTTTTGTCATTTTGCTTCTTTTTTTTTCTTTACTTTTATTTTGGCTAGCTTTAGTGTTTATTGTAGTTTAGTGTAGTAAAATCATTACCTTTTTTTACATTTATTTTCCTTTTTCTTTTTCTTTGACTGATTCAATTATTATGTATTAATATTATGAATCAATAAATATTATTATTATTATTAGATATTTGCATTAGTTTAAGTCACTAGAGAGATGTAACTCATTTTCTTTTAAAAAGACATTCAAAGTATCAAACACTTCTGTCTGGTCCTGAAGAATACAAGATCTCCAAAATTCAATCTTGTTAATCATAGATTCTATCTTCTCTGATACCCTGATCTGAAGATCGTAATTGAACTTTTCTGTAAACTCAGATTTACCTACTTTATTGATTTATTAACAAATGTTAGATAAATAAGCCAAACATTGCAGCCAAACGCTGTCATGTAAGCTGGATGACGGGTGAAAAGGTTTATCTTGAAAAAACAACTGCACTTCAAACCTAAGCTTAAGCAATATTTGAAGCGCTTTTCCACGGGAAAACCACCTAACCTCTGTGTGGTAAAGTAAGCCGATATGGAGGCTAATTTCTTCACAAAGAGACTTGAAAAGCCTTGAGTTTAAAGCTTTTGATTTGATAAAGTTTACGATTTTTACAGCTTCATCAAAAACACTTTTGGCGCGGTAGCTTGTTCGAGTCGAAGTAGCGAGGGATGGGTGCTCAGACGCACCTACCCTTGTTCTTTATATATTGGACTCGTCCACAAGCTAGGCTCCTATGATACGCCAATAAAACTCTGCCCATAGGCTATTGCGCCATTTGACGCGAGTAATTTTTTTCTTTTATGAACTTCTTGCTCAAAATTTTTACTCGTCTGGGTGCTTTTTGTTTACAACAAGTTATTCTTTGATCATATCTGTCATTACACATTTTCTTTCCACGAACCTCCTAGTGACTCATTGCGAACCCCTAAGAGTTCGCGTACCCAAGGTTGAGAACCACTGCTGTAGGGTTTTAGCGGCACAAAATTGCCCCAAATTCAACTAGGAATTTTACCAAAATTTTTTGAGTGTGTATTATAAATAAATTTATAAATAAAACAACAGCTTTGGATTACATCCTGCAAAAATCACTAGAATTGAAACTCAATACCGACGAATAGCAAAGCCGAAACGGAAATTTCGTTCATCCGAATTATCCAATTATACCTTAACCGCCGCACAGTGGTTCCAAATCGACATTTTTTTGCCAAAAATCTGTAACTTTGTCATCTTTGGACCGATTTTCATAAAATTTGGTATGAGTACTGCTAAATAGTTGAAGTTTAATGTGAACAATTAAAAACTATGAAAATATTATTACTTTATTAAGAAAAAAATATCTACATATGAAGATGTGTAATTAATTCACCTTAAAAGATTAAATTATAAAAACTAATATAATAAACACTACTTATTAATATAACAATTATAATAATGATGTATACAAAAAGAATTATATGTAGCTGTTTATAAATTTTTCATATAAAAATATGATATTCGGCATTTTTTAAATGCGGACAAAGTGATATAAATTTTATCCACGTGTTAAAAGTAATAGGCGAAATGATACAGAGTCACAACTTTCGAAATAATAATAAAAGTTAAATCAATTATAAACTAAGCGGTACATAACGTTATACAAGATACCTGTTTTTACGTTATTCATCACTATCTAGTAAATTTAATGTTTCTTCATCGAGTTCTATATGCTTCGGTGTATGTTGTCTTCTAAGACCACTTATAAATGGATCCGATGAGCATAATAAAGTATGAAAAACATCTTCATTCGTAGCTGTTCTCGAACATTTTCTAGAATGATGCAGTCGGAATTTTTTGTAGTCCTTGTTTCTAGATTCTTGAGCATCTTCAGATAGTTGTCCAAGAGGTAATATTGAATTGTATGTAATGATGCTCTCTCCATGAATAAGTACTTTATGAACTGAAGATGGCATATAGTACCAATTGTATTTGTTTACATAGAGTTCAGCTGTGGATCGTGCGTATTCACCAAACTTTCTGGGATTTATTTTCCTACCGCACGACATAGTTTGAAGTATAATATAAAATCTTCTTAGTAATGTTTCATCAACTCCTGTTATTTGGGATGTACAAGAGGAATTGGCAAAAAATCTTCTTGCAATATTTCCGTCATTGGTATTGCCGCTAACTTGACGGGGTTTGTCAATTATTAAACCAAATTCATTACGGAAACGATCCTGCACAAGTTGCTTTTTAGCCGCTTTTAGTTTTTTATTTTCTTCGGTGGTAGCCGACCATTTTTGGAACGGTAGATTATAGGATACATGAAGTACTAATTCCATAAACCTAATCCAGGCATGCAAAGTTGAAAGACCAAACCTGAAAGTTTCTTCTCTTTCTGGTTTTTGACTTACTCGTGCAAGATCATTCATTTCACTTGGTTTGGCAAGACATACATTACAGTTAGCACTCGATGGAGTATTCGTCAAAACTTGAACAACTTTACCATCGACCATAGTAAAATATAATGTGTGTTTTATAAAAAAAATGTTGCTGTATTTATTAACACGGAGGATGGTATTAATGCAAGTATTTGAGATTCGATATCTGTAACTATACTCCTAGTTTTCTCAGGAGTTTCTTTTGCAAACTCTATAAGGATAGGACGACAAAAACGTACTGAAGGCGATGGATTCTGCCAAAAGACACTTACATCCACTTCACTAACAAGCTTAAGTGGTACGAGCGATGCTATCAGTAGATTTGCATCTGATATTAATTTGCTTTCACCTGATAAAATTTGTTTGTACTCGCTTTGTCCAGAAGAACCATCACATCCCCACTTACAGTACAAAATCAATCTTGCGTCACCACCAGGGAGTTTAATGGAATCAAGCATCAATAATCTAGTAACTGTATGATCTAAAAGAGACTGCAATTTTATTTTAGCACCTATATCTCTTTTTTCTTTGTTATCTGGATAACACTGGGTTTTCGCTTCGAGCACGTACTTGTACGCTGGAAACAAATTGAGGTTTTTATCTGTAATACATTTTCTAAAGTACTCATACTGTTGTTTAGTTAAATCTAGATCTAGTAACAATGCAAGTGCTTCGTCATTCGAATAAGGCACCAGAGATATCTTTTCTTCCATTAAATTCTTATGAAGCCCATCCAAGGTTTCTGTCGGCATAGAGCGTAACTGTTCAGTAATGGCAGCATGTTTACATTTTCCAATTGATTTTACGCCTTGTATATAGGAATGGTGAATATGATCCAACCCAGATTCCTGAAACAGTCTAATGGCTTGTCTGTGCTTGCTTCTGGCCGATGATAATTCATAATATTCGCACGGTCTTTCTCGTTTACTTGCATGTGATGTAGATGGGGCCTCCTCTTCATCGAATTGCATACGAAAATCGCCATTAAGCCACTCAGCATATCTTGTCAAAAATATGTCTTTAGATCTGCCAGCTTTCCATCGCTGTTTGAATTCTGGCAACAAAATATTTTTGAATTCTTGCAACAGTACAGGTGTTATTTGCTTCAGTTAAACCAGGAAACCTTTCTTTGATGTACATATGCACTGTACTTTCCATGTTCTATTAAACGAACGCATAACTTGCGTTTATTAATATTTATATAGCTCATGTTTTCTATTTAAGTGGTTTTAATATGAAGAAAGATGTTGAAAACAATGTAATACAGGTTTCTACAGAACTAACAATTGTATCTTTGTGCTAGCTTTTATACTTAGTACTTACCACAAGAATATCACAAAATGTATTTTGGTGCAAATAGAAAAATAATGATGATTCTAGAAATTTGCGGTTGTTTTGATTATTTTTATTATGCCAGTAACAAACACGGATTTGGTTAATAACGATATTTTCTACCTTATCAACTACCTAATCAACTAATATATATTGATATACTATAAATATGCGGCATATGCCACAAATAAAAATATCAGATAGGTACCTATTATCTATCTTTACGTGTACGGCACATACAATAAGAACATTTAAGCAGGAATGTTTATATCTAATATATTTTTAGAATTTTATAATCTTTATAATGTATGTACCTTAGAGGGCACATATAGAATTTTATTTTATTCATGTAATTAAAAACATATATTGTAAGCATTTACGCTATGAATTAGAAAGTAATAATATGCAAGCGCGCTCCTGTTCCCAATTTTTTAATTTTCACATAGAAATGCAGCGAAATGCAGTTTGAGTTTTAGTACATTTTATAGACAAATATATTAGCTTCCAAATGTAGTAAATAGCTTGACCCGGGCAAACCCGGCGAATAGTTAAAAGTTTAGTTAAAGTAGTTATTATCTAATTTTCAGCACAGGTATAAAAAAACGATTCTACAAAAGAAACTAATGTATTTTTTAATTAGGAAGTTATAGGTCTGGAAAGTAGATGAAACACTCGTTCTACTGATATATAACACATTAGTAAACATTGATAAAGTATTAGCTTATTTCACTACACATTCAATGCACGCGCGTATGCCTCTCTCGGGAATAATCGGAACGCTCAACTTTAAGGCACTGTAAAACAATAGCGGAAGCTTCAAACAAAAAGAAAATTTGGTAAATAATACTTTAGTATGTACACTTTACTATAGTAACAATTTCGAACATCAAGGATGACATCGCCAAAATGCATTTTTGGCAAATCTCTATATGGACTGAAACCACTGTGCGCCGTACGCTTTCATCAGAACGCCAGCAATATCGAATCTAGCGAGTATTCAATCGCGACAGCATCGAGTAGATCGGCTGTCGGAAACATTCGAGGCGTCAGTGATGGGTACGGAAAATTTTAACCTCCTCCACACCTTCGGGAATATTTTTTTCTATAGCCAAGGGCGTACAAAACCCATCCGCGATTGACCTGCCAACAGCAATTTACGGGAAGTATATCGAATCGCAGCATGCGGTACGCGAAAATACAGAGAAGCTAGCTATTATTGAATTATTTCATTTATAGCGGAAAGTTGCACACTTATTTACTGCATAGGATTGTGTCGAAGTACCGCGAAGATAATGATTATTTATGTGTTAATCGTAACTATGTATTGTAAAATTACATATTATATTACCAAAACAAGGGTTATTCTTGCTGTTTTGTTGCTTGCTGTTGCTATTTTGTGTAATATCGTTAACAAAATATTTGAGGATTTTATATTTTAAATTCAACAGCCGGAAGAAGACTAAAGATGTGGTCGATATGTAATATAGATAAAAAGAATATCGCTCAATAGCTGCCTTTTGTCTCATCAAGTAAACATTCAAAGAGCGAACCTCAATTAACAAAATAACAAAGTTATTCTATTGAGTAAAATTTGTTTAGTAATACTACAAATTTTAGTAGAAAATTACGAAATAATGTTTAAAAGTACCTTGATGCTTGCAAATTTGCTGTTTATATAATGCCAAACGGCATACTTTTAAAATTCTCTCTATATTATCAAATTATTATTTTGCTAAAACCCCGTTGCAATTTTGTCCAGCTGCTCTAAAATTTTTGAACATCTTCTCCAAAGTGGGTTATACAACTGCATTCGATCATATACATCTCCACAACAACATGGATTTATGGGTGGAAGATCAACTATTACTAATCTTGCAGAAATTACTCAATATATAAGTTGCTGTATAGATTCGCAAGTACAAGTTGATGTCTTGTATACCGACTTCGCCAAGGCTTTTGATACAATCGACCATCGTATATTGATAACTAAACTTGCTTGCATTGGTTTTTCAACCGGAATCACCGACTTGATAGCTTCCTACCTTGCCAATCGTTCCTGTTACGTTTGTTATAACGGTTATGAATCTAGGATTTTTACCGCCTGCTCTGGAGTTCCGCAAGGGTCGAACTTGGGACCACTGTTGTTTAATGTTTACATTAATGATTTGCTAGCTGAGTTAGACTGTCATGTTTTGGCTTATGCGGACGATTTAAAGATCTTTACAAAAATAACGTCGGCAAAGGATTGTGAATCTCTGCAAAGAAATCTGCACATTATCAACAATTGGTGTAGCAAGAATATGATAAGGATTAGCATTAATAAGTGTGCTGTAGTATCCTACACTACTTTAAACAATCCATTAATCTTAACTATCACTTGGACAATATCACCATTCGACGGCAGAATGAAATTAAGGATTTGGGTGTTCTCTTTGATCAGCGATTACAGTTTTCGCATCACATTTCTACCATCTGTGCATCAGCCTCACAATCACTTAACTTTATTATTAGATCTTGCAGAGGATTTACAAATGTGAATACCATAAAAACATTGTACTATGTCTTCGTTCGGTCAAAACTAGAATACGCGTCCATAATTTGGTATCCTGTATATACCTACCAAGACCTCCAATGGAAAGAGTGCAGAAGAGATTTTTAAAATATATGAGCTTTAAAACCTCTGGCATCTATCCTTCGCGGGGAACAGATTATAATCTTCTCCTCAAGCAACATGAATTATCTTCCTTATCTTCTAGGAGAGAAACTACAAGTGCCAGATTTATGACTAAGCTGTTAAATAATAAAATTGATGCATCGGAATTACTATCCTTGGTAAACATAATTATACCTAGGTATGGCACACGATCGACGGATACTTTTTCTCTACCTACGGCACGAACAAATATACTAACTAAATCGCCTATCGTTCACATGAGCAGAAATGCCAATAAGCTTTTTCCTGATCCTTTTCATATTCCTTCCCTTCCTTGATCCCATTTACCTTAGTATAGATAGCTGAGTAATGTTAATTTCTCATTTTTGTTGTTATATTGACTTAACCTTGTACTTTGTTTATTCACTGCACTGTATTTTTATTTACTTTATAATATTGTCCTGTAAATGGCATCGTCTGTTGGACAATAAAGATTATTATTATTATTATTATTATTATTATTATTATTATTATTATTATTATTATTAAAAAAAAAACGCCTCAGTGAAACAAATTTAAAAAGTGTTGCAGGATTAATTGTTAATATTTTTTATTCATTACAACATTGTTCATAAATATAATTAGTTAAATGGTTGATTTGTTGGAAATATTTGCTCAATGAGAACAACTAAGTACAGGTGACAAGAAGTTTTAAAAATAACGTTAACATAATTATATAAGAAAATTCGACATGTAATTATCTTTTTAGCAATTGAAAAGGACAAATAAATTGTCGAAACGTCTTGCCACATGTAATTAGTTGTTTTCATTGAGCCAACATTTCCATTATTTGTTTTATATATTAAACGGTTGATGGCTACAAACATGGAGAATGTAAAATTAGATATAATTAGTTCAGTAAGTTTAACATTTTAAATTTCCAACTTTATTCCATAATATCGACGTATGTTCGGTTTAACACTCGAATTGGCATCCTCTACTAGCTTAATTGGTAAAGCGCTCGTCCGGCAAACGAGGAGGTGTAGGTTCGAAACCTCCGTGAGGAGAAAAATTTTTTCTTGTAAAAATTCCTCCTAATTATTACAGTTAACAGCAGAAATTCATTAATTTGTTTATTCCTTCCCTTTAGATTTTTATATAATATACATTATAGCCTTAGTACAAGCACTATAGTATATTAAAGAACTAGTTTCACAAGTGCAGTTTTATCAGACGATTCCAAAAAAACAAGGAACAAGGGACGATCAAAGGACAAGTCTAATAGAAAGAAAAAGTTTACGTTACTTTTTCTAATGTTCACATTAACCGCCCTGTTTCAACTTAAGATATTTCAGTAAAAAGACCTTTGTAAGTCTATTAACACAATGGTTCGATTATAACTCATAACTCATCACTTCGTCTAGTGTATTTATAGTTTTATTGTAACATCAAGTTAGAGAAAAAATCAGCTGATATATTCATTTGTGTGTAAATACTATTGCTCTCAGTCAGAATTATTAGTCTCTATTTATCACGATAAATAATGTAAAAATATCCACTACTGAAGTAATAAACTAATAACATAACATTCGTAAAAAATGAATCAAAATGATAAAGCATTTGCTTTATAATTATTGAAATAAGTACCAAAAACGTAATTAAAATATGAAACTTATCACGAAATTCATTTTACCCAAACATTTTATAAGTAAAAGTAGTTAATGCATTGACTTGAAGTGCCTTTAGTAGGTTAAATTCTTTAACGTTCTCTTCAAACGCATTTTTCAAACCGACATTTGTGATGTAAACATTAGAAGATTTTAAATCTTACAAATATAAGTTTCTCACACAAAAAATTTGACAACTGTGTATACATCTTTCATAAGCTCCGTAGTGTAAACATTGAGTGGAATAGAATATAGCTTTGATATAATTATATTACAAGATCAAATAATGGCTGGCAATTACGTTACTGTGATTTAAATATTAATATGTATGAAAAATACTGTTTGTACTTGCAATTAGTGTTTACAAAATACTTGTGACTGATGACTCAATGAATGTGTATCCTTCACCTAGTATTTCTTAAAAGTATATATATATATGATTTTACACACAAATATTATCAATTCTAAAATAAAATATCCACTACGAGGTTCCGTAAATTTTGTCACATCATTTACCTCTAGGTACTCTTGAAAATTAATTTCCTTCCATCCACATTATTAGGCGTAAGAACCCTAACGTGGTCCATCCACCAAAATAAATTAATGAAAGAAATAATTCAGTAAATTGAAACGGACAATTTGTTAGATTAAATCCGACTATTGAAGGCCTCTCTCGAAATCTGTTTAGTCGTATATATACCTAGATGGAGAGACGATAACTATATAATGTTTGCGCTCGAACCTGAAGTTTGGACAATATTGAGAAACGTTGCCTCTTCAACTACAATGGCTATTGTACTTTTACAGCCCTCTTGTTGACAAGGAGTTCTGACATCGTTGAGAAACCACTACTTGAAGGCATCCTTTTGCCCATTTACGTGTGTTAGTATGTGTGTATTTCTGTATCCTTGCCAGTATAACTAATACTCGTACGGATTGTACAGCTACAGAAAAATATTATGTGTATCATATGTGGCTTCTTTTAAAACGGCTTTTAAAATATTATTGATTTAACGCAATCCAAGGGTATTTTCGTCGAGAATAGTACCGGTACTTTAAGGTCGCGTAGTCTATTAGATTCAATTTGGCCACTGAGAACCGTAATAGCGTAGGCAGTAACGCCGTTAGAGCATGTTACTTAAATAATTGTGTAGGGAATTAAGCCCTCGAGGGAAACGAATCTAGCTCATGAATGTTGATTGTGCAACTGCTGCAAATTTATTTTTGCACCGCCACCGCTGAATGCCCTCGGGACGTTTTCGTTACACCATATTCGAGATATATACTTTTCATTATTGTATCGGTGCATCGGCACACGAAATTGGTTCTTTTCAGCAATTACTATCGATTCTCTTTAAAATATGTTGTCGAATAGTATGCTATAGCTTTTAGTTTTTTACATGTTTAGATGCCGTTGATAATAATAATAATAATCTTTATTGCCCAACAGACAATAATACCCCACTGCAGCAATAATAATAATCTAATTTATTTTTAGCTCTATATGAGTTAATTAATAAGGAAATAATGGTTCACTTTCTCACAAATTCTTTTAATTAAAGCTATCGGTTTCGTTCAAATGAGGGCATCATCAGGCAAGCTACAGAAAAAATGCAATCATAAGAATTATACATTAAAAAATTATATTCAACATCTCCGACCATTCGAATGTTACTAATATGTTGTTACTAAGTTAATTATTTAAATATTTAATCTCTTAATTTAAATCAAGTTAAGATTAGAGATAAGGAAATATGGCTTTAAAAAACAATACTTAACAATTAAAAGCAGATTAAGAATACTGAAATTTTAAAAATTATAAAATCGAATTTACAAGAAATAAAACTTGTAAAACACAAACATTCAAGCAACGAAATTGATTTATATACCTTCATTGTCGCAAAAATTTAAAAAGATTTTAGACACCCAGGATAGTTCTACTTTTTATAATGACAACGGTTTTGAAAAATTAAAATTTTTGGATATCAAAAGAGACAAAATCGACATCCTAGAAAGGAGAAACACCATTTATGAGTTAATTATAAAAAATGCTATATTTGTCAAAGTTCATAAAAACTTAAAAAAACGTACAACAACATTATCATGATGTCTCCACTAGTAATTGTCGTGTTGGTCTTTCAAACCATTCAATGAGCATTGGATATGACTTTGACTTTTTAAATTCTCTCAATTTAGATAATGAAGATAATTTCCACAAACGTTTAATTTCAGATATCATACATATTAAAATTAGCAATAAAATCAAACAATTGCAATTTCAAAACCGACTTAGGAAACTTCAGTAACTCGTATAATACCTTATTCTTTCATAATGAGGCCTAATTGTTCACCGTGCTACAGAGCCGTACGTTCCTACATTTTATTATCAACATTTACTATAAACATGTTAATTTAAATGCTTATTATTGTCCTCCTCTTTCAATTTTATAGTTAAGAAAATGTAATTTTCCTGCTATACTGTTCAGACAACTTTATAACTAATTCACATATTGAACTATTTATTCGGAATTAATTGTTATCATATTCCGCTAGTTTACCTTTTAAGTAATCCCCATACCTATATTATACAAATCAAATTAAATTTTCACATACAATTAATACTAACTGTTAACTAATTGTCCAACAAGAAAGTGTTGTAAAATCTCAATTTTCATTTTGACTAGTATAATATTCTACAATTAAGATGACTATTGAATTGTATTAGCATATATTATTATTTTTTTAATTTATGACGAGTTGATATAATTTATGATTCAGCTTGAACAGGACCGATAGTTAAAAATGGTCGAAGCGTCGCTTAAAAGAATGTGAAGCAATTATAAAATAAATCTCATCAGCTCAAATAACCAGTTTCTCTTTTTACTATATTAATATCAAAAACGAAAACAAGAAGAATGAAACGGCAAATGTTAAAGATCGGCCAAAATCTGGTAGACCTAAAACTGCTACAAATGAGGATAATTCATTGGATTCATTGGATTAACGTTCAAGAAGAATCAAACAAATCAAAACTTCACTAACAAAGTTATCCTTATATCATAATGTTGGCGAGAGATCGATAAATAGAATATTGTCTAAAAATAAGTTTCATTCGTATAAAATACATTTAGTACAAGAATTAAATGAAAATGATCCCGATAGAAGGATGCAGTTTTGTCAGGAAATGGTGGATAAGATTGATTGTCAATAGCATTTTATTTTCTGACGAAGAGACATTATACCTAAATGGACATGAAAACCGACATAACGACGCTATTGGAGTGATCAGAATCCTCATTGGTTGGAAGAAAATCCTACACTTTATATTCAAAAATTAAATGTATGGGCAAGTAGGATATGAGAGGACATATAATAAATAATTACTTACGACTTTAGCGCGAGAAAACTGTCCCAGCATTAATTCGTTTATTTTAAAACTCCGCAAATTCTGTACTATTTTCAGTTCTGGAGTTAACGCGCGTGAATACTTATAAAGTGAACTATTTCCACAGCATTGGGCAGGTTGAAAAGGATATCTTAAATGGCCTCCGCGATAACGCGATTTGAGTCCATGTGACTACTTCCTTTGGAGGGCATTTGAAACCTAATGTTTATAAGACTAAACCTCAGTTGATTGAGGAGTTGACAGATCGAATTAGAGATAGTACAAGACGGGATTCAGACCTCACTAAAGTCATTCGTTGATAGACTAAACTAGGTTATTGTTAGGCTGCTGAAGGTCATTAGTTTGAATATTTATTATGAATTGTCTTGCTTTAGACATTTTGTTGTTACTGCACTGGGAGAAAAATATTGGTCGTAATATCAATAATCTGCGAATTTTTATCGACAGATCGAAATATGTCATTGTTAAGATAAAATATTATTTGCCATCTTTGATTAAGTAATAATAATAACAAGTAGCAATAACATGAATAAAATAAATTTGTTTTCATTATTATAACAAATCATTTTACAATATAATAACTATATTTTTTAAGAATTTTGTTAATAATATGATTATGAATGAATATGCATGATTATTTTTACACACAATTTTCATAAAAATACATATATTCACCATATGAACGCAATGAAGTAATTATCTCAGTTATTTTAATAATTTGCAATTTATTGCAAGAACAGATAACATGCCTTGATAAAAGGTGTACATCAGTCACTGATTGCATTACTGATTTACGCCGCGGTCGCTGGCTGAGTGAGAGTTTGGCGTGTGGCCCCTAGAGGGCGTACATCTAAACTCATGGTATCTTAGTGAGAGATCAAGGATTAATACTGTACCAATGAGAGTTAACTTGCACTCGGAGGAATGCTCATGATACCTGGTGGCCTGCTTGTATGGCGATTCTCTTACAATTGACTATGCCTTGGTAGTATTTTTTTTACAGTTATTTGTTTAGGCATTTTGACGCTTTCTAGTAATCGTTAATACTTGATATCAATCATCCATAATCAAAGCTAGAAATTAGGTGTTTCCATATATTTTACACGAATATTACAAAATTTGATAAAAATATGACTGAATCAATAACTGTTATCGATTTAAGTGCACCATTCCATTTAAGTTTACAGTTATACCGCCATCAGTTGCTTATTAGTACTCATTGCTCCATGTTTTACCTTCCAATAATTTTCTGCTTATAATTTTCCGCCTTTTTAACAAGCTGTCAATGCCCATAACTGCTAGAACAACAGAAACACGACGCGGTACCATCGCTTAATGATTTTACATCAACCTCCAAAGCGCCACGAGATAACAGAGGCAGAAATAGATATATACATATATACAGAAGCAATGCGAGAAGAAGAAGAAGAAGCAGGCTCGCTGGCGAAGACGAGGATGGGAGTACCTACCCACCTACCACCACCCGATGTAGGGCTATGAAGAGAAGAAGTCACGTCAAGAATTTAGATTTTGCCCCCGTCTTAATTAAATTAAATTCGTAAAGATGGGCGTCGCTTCACCGGTAGTTAGCAAGAATTTTACTAACGAAGTAATTATCCGACTGCTAATAGAGGAGGGCCGTGGAAGTTTTGTTCTGACATTCAGTTGTTTAGCGCCACTAATGACGTAACTTGAGCGGAAAGACTGCTTAGTTTTAATGAACTTGACGTCTTTCTCTTTCTAGCCGGCATTTAATATTATACCTATAATAATGTAATGTGTACATATAATTCGGCACGCGAAATTGCTGGGAGAGGATATACGTATAATTGTTAATTACTGTTCTGGTATCGATAACCAGCTTTGGAGGGTAGTTAAGTTTAATTAAATATGAGATTTATTTTATGCGCATGCGAAATATAAAGCAGATTATTTTGGAATATTCTTTCTTAGTTTAATTTTTAACGATATTATTAAAATGCAATATCTTTTCAACCCATTTATGTTCATTAATCATAGGATAAAAGCTTATATTTCTTATGTGCTTACACTGTTGAAAATTTTAACACTTTTTTGACTAATTTAATAGTCAGGAGAGGTCCACACTCTTTTCGTGTTATTTTGTCGAGAACTATAGAAGTTTAAATTTGACGACCAAAGATAGTCAAGTATTGTCTATTGCTAAGGGGTTATTTTGTCCAACTGACAGGTGGAATTATAAAATACTTCTAGTCACATTTTATTTGATCTAGACTAGACAAATTTACTAGCTGTTTAACTAAATGAATGCGATCTATTGGGTGTTTTAACACCATTTTCTAAACACAACGTCTTTTTAATATGCAACTCCTATTTCTTAGTGCTATAATATTCTCCCTTTAAGACGTTTTCTCAATTATAAATATGCAAAACCACTCATTCACAAGTTTTGGTTTCAACTAAACGTACCAATTTTAAAATGATTTTTTGAGAACCATTATAAAATTAAGTGAATGTTTATGCTATTTGATTCAAGTCTAAACTAATTGCGTAAATAGATGTTCCCAATACATCTATGATGTTGAATTTTTTTATGCCCACTGGAATTAACGTTTAATAACACGAGGTTACACTTCGCAAGTCAGTCACATTTGGTGGTTTGTTTGGATATGTTAATACGGAGAATCAAACACGAAAACAGATACATGTGCAATGCAGGTGGTGCGTATAATGCAATACTGTATTAGAATAGGTGGGGTTTCTATATTTCTATCCGAGGGAAAAATTCTGATTGGTTGACGCTTCTGAATGTCTAGAAAAAATAGTCAATCCTCATATCTGAACAAAGAATTCACACGAAATTCTAGTCATTTCTGTTCTATTAAATACGCGTAGTCAACTCGTCTGGCAAAGTTTATAAAAATCAACACTAAAATATTTGACTAGCGCAAAATTAACGCCAACACCGTAATATTTTCAACAGTGTATGAGCTACGAAAACTCATGATTCCGCATGGATTAGTTAAGACAGTTTTACCAACTAAATTTCCTTCCCTTGTGAAGAACTATGCCATTTTTAATCCTACAATTTTTAATTTTGTTATATACTTGTATCACACACCAAAAAAAGGCAAATTCCGATTTGAATCAGCAGTTTTTGGTGATTGCCGGAGAGCAATGATTTGTAAACATTTAAAAAAATATTAAACATAAGATCTAATCAATCTAATCACTAGAAAGGTTCAGATTAATGCGCAATTAATTTCCTTGTCAACAGTGTGAAACTGTTTAGAGAATATGTTATGGATGGTTGTTTGAATAGTATTCACTTTTGTGAGGCTACTTTGATATGGTTGGTATAACTATTGAAAGTGTTAATTGAACATGTTTAAATTGTACATTAAAACAAGAAAGTTGTTGGGTCAACTAAAAAGTATATTTATCATATCAAAAATAATTACGGTGATTTAACTTTTTTAGTGTTATCTTAACAATTGGTTAATATCTATTTTAACCGTTTTAAATGAAATTATGTATCACAATAACACAAACGACTGCTTAACGATTTCGGAACGGAGGTTTCCCGTCAAGTCAAATATCATTTGAACATCTGCGTCATACAATAATGAAGCAATATATTTCATTAAAAACAGCAATTTGAGCAAAATAGTTTATTTACTGTATTCTGTTATCATCAGCCATGCTTCTTATCTAGAGCAACCCTCCTTTAATTATTATAAAAAAATGTACCTTAAGTAATTAACATGCTTTAAAGTAGTATAAAAGATCACAAATACTGAATTCATTATTGTTATCAAACTAATTTTGGCAGGTACACCGAGAAAAGAGATTGTATTAAATGAAAAGTTTTATAACTTTTGGTTTTTATCATGTTCAACGAGAAGAATACCTTTTCTCAGAAAAGTGTTTATTTTAATTGAAAGCAGGGTGCTGTTTTGCCGGAAGACTATTTTCTTCTTAAGTACATGCTTTTCGACGAAAAGTAACCATAATTAAATGGAATGCACCTCAGTTTTGATTAATATTTTATAATGTTTGTATAACTGCTGTTTAAGTAAGACAATACACATTACATATTATATTGTTATTATTATGTACATATTTAACAATATATTTTAGTTTCTTTTTAGGTACGCTATCATATTATTGGAATATAAACGGTATTTTAAATAAAAAAGCCGGACGTTTTTATTTATTTGCATGGATACGCATGTATAGGTTGATTTAAAACTTTTGCCTTTTAACGGAAAATGCAAGCACCTGTATTCAAGCTGAGTGCTTTTTTACGAGGAAGTATTTTAGTTTTATTCATGTTCTCACATGCACAAGTCTCATTGTCAGATACACAAACAATAATGAATAAAAGTGAATATTTTTCGCGCGAGGTTAAAGAAATTTCAGACATAATTGGAATCTTTTCAGTTAATGCTGATTTACTTATAAGCCAAGGAACTTTACAGCAATATATAGTGTTTGAAGGTTTTAAAACTGTTATACACGGGAAAAACGATCTTGTTATTTTCAACCATTTTTCATGCATTTGGTTAGAGTTGATAAATATTTTTAATTACTAACGAAAACTATATCAACCGGTTAACGTCGACATTTTCATTGAACAAATTTTGACAAAGTGTTTCCTCTTTGGCTGGCAATGGGTGAGAATTTGAAAAAAAAAGATAATAATAGCCGTTGACGGGTTAATTATTTAAGATACATTTTTTTTATAAATAATAATTACAAGTTTAACTACATTTATGATTTAAATTTATTTTATAGCCAGACGTCGCTGATGATAAAATATAAGATAGTAAATAAACTATTTTGCTCAAATTGCCGTTTTTGAGTGAATTTATTACCACAAGACTGTAGTTTTGACTTAAAGACTAATAAAGCAATATGTAAAAAAACTTATGCAAAACTCCAATCTGGGAAGAAATATTTCTATCTATGATTTGTTGGCCTGTTGGCTTCCAAATCTCCCAGTGTCCAATACCAGGCAATTAAACAAGCCAATATATGCTTAATATACATGAAAAGTAATAGCGTCATCTATTTTTCAATATCATAATGTAATTATATATTTCCAATCGGTAATGTAGATAGCTATAGTTGTACATGATGTATATCGCTGTAAACGTGTATTTTCTTAATGCTGATGGTTAAGTAAATAATTAAACCAATGTCTATAAGTATTATAGAGATCTAGTATGCTATCTATTAAGTGTTTCTGTATTTTTTTTATCTACATGTTTTTCCACATCATTTAATGTTGAAAAATGAATAAAGTTCCATCTTTGTTGCATATAAATAATGTATTTATCGTTCCAATTTCTATTTTCTATCTTTATATAGTGTTATAGCATAACATTATATTAATATTTTTATTAACCAAACAAATTTTAGAATTTTTATGAACACTTCAATCTTGTTCACAACACCGAGATTTATACAAAAAGCAAAACTGCTTATTTTAACCATGCCTGCTGAAATATTTTTTTTTAGATAATTCAATATTAATTTCATTATATTAAAAATTAACAGGCCCAAACAACACTTAAATGTAAGATTTATTAATGTTCAAACAAAAATATAAAAAAAAATTAATCTCAAAATTATAAATTGTTAGGTGAGTATGTTCCCGCTTTTCAGAAAGAAATAAATAAATAAGAATGTTCAACTGCAGTACCTGATATTTATATATTCTTTCAATCTCTGCTGTTGTTAAATTAACACGCTTGAGAACGTAAACCAGTCACTCAAAACATTTGGGGTTCGTTGACAGAATGCTTTATTTATTGGTTTAACATTTAAGTGATTACATCAATATATAAAATGTGATATTTCAAGAACTCAAGAAATTTCAATTTTCGATTTAATTTATCAAAAATTCCTGTTAATCAAAATGTTGACAAAAATACTCCAAATTGTGGTATTGGTAATGCTGTAAAAATTCTCCTAGGCCCCTTTTATTTTATATAAGAACGTAAGCAACTATGTGCAATTAAATTATTAAATTTAATTTAAATTATTTTTTTAATTCTTCTTAATTAATTTCTTTTAATTCTGTCTTTATAGTTTATTAAGTAGAAGTAGTAAATTAGGCGGAGTTAGGATTAGTGACAAGTTAAGCATGACGGCAGTCAGCCATGACCGTGATCATTTTTTAGGTATAAATTAGGGTAGTTTTAGTGTAGTTATTCAGTTCAGTGTTTCTGCTGATGATGATAGCTTTGCTATCGAAACGTACGTCCAGTTTAGTGCAGTTTGTGGTGAGGGGTTTAGGAGAAGTTGGCAGAATCAAAATGTTGCCCCATAATTGTTTCAAATGATTCTACAAGAAATGTGTTTATATATTTAGGGGTGTCTTCGAGTATGATTTATTTAGATTCTGCCCACGCGGTCTAATATTTTTTTTGCATAAAAATTGCTCAAATCGTTCAACTAATAATTTAGAGATGTTTGTTTTGTAATAAATATTGTATTCTCTTTTACAATAGAGGGTTTGTTTAACATTTACAACTAAATTTTACAAAATTTAAATAATGCCCAATAAATGGCAAAAGGATATGAAAATTCTAAGAAAAAAGTTTGCGAATTTTTTTCCAGCAATTTCAAGCACTGCGCCCAAAAAAAGTTTAACAGCAAGTGGAGCCAAGTTTTTGATTCCATCAAATTGTTGTAAATGCAATTTGGTTTTTTTCTTTGCAGAGAAGTAGTTGATATCTTTTCACTTTTATCGAGGGAAAATTCTAAGATATTCTCTAATGGTTTCTTATTTTCTAAATGATTTTCACTTATCACTAAATACAAGTATTGGACAATAATTTGATTAATAGTTCAGAATTACAGAGTTTGGGCAAAAAAAACTTTTTTGCCTATTATCCAAAATGCATTCGATTAACACTAAGTTTAGATAACAAAGCCGAAACACTGATACCCTCTGTTACACAACCGTCAGGACATAATTCCATATTTAAGCGATATACTACCGCGGGGCCGTAGAGCTTCTTCATTCATCCGTTTCGGGAGAACAGTCGGCAGCCATTAGTGGGCGGCCCGCGACCGGCCAATCACGTCGTGCGACTACGGCGAACCCAATCGGCGAACCATCGCACTAACATTCAACTCGAGGCGCTCTCACAGATGTTTTATGCAGTTGCAGGGATAATTAGTGGGCTGCGCTTACCCCATTCTGTATGATTTATAATAGTTGGCTACGGTTCTGGTCGCTTTTGTTCGGCTGGGAAGCCCGGATTAATCCGACGGCGAGGCGTCTCGCGAATCAAAGACACTTCTGTTCGAGTTCGTTTTTGTCGCTTTCGCTCTTTCTGTGTTGCCTTCGGGGGGACATAATGAAATACCGAGTTTTATGAGGAGATCGATATTTTTTTTACTGACGAGCCGGGATTCCTCTGTACCTACTCACTCCTTCTCATCCTCTCGTCTGCTAATAAATCAGTTGCGGGATGATTTGTTTTATTTTGGTCGTTATTTTTGTATGGCGAAGATTTCATTTAACTCTGCGTTCAGTTAATTAACGTACACTTTGTTTGACAAATTGATAAAAATATTCATTTGTCGTTAATAGATAGATATGTATTAATCCAAATAAATTATTCTTGTAAATACTTGCAAAGAAATGATTAAAAGATACAAAGAAAAAATTAGCACGGATTCTTGTAGCAATTATTGCTTAGTAAATATGAATTAAAACCAAGGATAAATGGTCAAAAATAGAGCAAAAACTTTCACGCTTTTATTGAGTTTATTCGGTGATTTAGTTTCAATTGGACCTTCTAAGTATTTGTCTGTATTTTTTTTGTAATTTTTTCTTTTAGGTTTAAAGTCGAGTAAATTCAGAAAATAATTAGATCCTCATTTCTGATTTATTCTTTCTTCCTTTTTTATGCTACGATCATTTCATCATACTTATCACTAACTTTTTCAATCAGTTAATATTTTAGTACATCTAATTATATTTTTTTCTTTTAAACCCTAACTTTAAGCTGCGTGAGATGCTAGTTTTCCTATGTTCCACCAGGATTAGTGTCAAACATATTCACAATCTAATGTGGTTTGGTTAATTAAAAATAAATAAATCAGGTATTATACATTTGTTTGTTAGATTTGTGTTTAAATATAGTTTGTTTGTTTATTTTGAATTAACTAAACCACATTAAATTGTAAATATGTTTGACACTATTTCTGATGGAACATAGGAAAACTAACATCTCACAAAACTTAAAGTTAGGGTTAAAAAAAAAATTATAAATAGATATAGGTACTAAAATATTAACTGCTTGAAAGAGTTATTGATACGTATAACGAAACGATCGTAGCAGAAAGAAAAGGGAAAAAGAAAGAATAAATCGTGAATGGAGATGTAATTGTTTTCTGAATTTACTCGACAGGTTTCATTGAGGGAATTAATTTAATTTTTAAATCCAATTATTTTGTTTTTGGGAATAATTTTTATAGCCACACTTTTTCCATACCCATGGGCGATTCCAACAATCCGATTTTTCAGAATATAGCGGTGGATAGTAACTTCAATTCTGTTATAATCAGAATTGGATTTACTTTGCCATTTGTGTCGGCTTATGTAGACAATTTGCTTTTGGTTGCATCTACAGATTTGTTTACGTTTAACCCAGTCAGTAACAGAATAAAGTTTATTATTGATGCTCACAAAGATGGGAAACTTCCCTTTTTGGATATTATAACAATTATTAATAACGATAGGATTATCACTGTTATATATTCTAAACCAACCAGTTCAGATATAACCTTAAATTTTGGTTCAAACCATCCTTTTCAACAAAAACTAAATATTATAAATACTCATAAACAATTTAAAAAATAAAATTCTCATTTTATCTGATGCGTTTTCATGAAAATAATAATAATAATAATAATAATAATAATAATAATAATAATAATAATAATTTAAGAATCGTAATCTTGAATTGAAAAAAGATATTTAAAATGATTAACATTAACGTGTTATCAAAAAGACTAAAAATAATTTTGAATGACGAATCTATCCAGATTATGGATTTAATACTAATACTACATAGAATCTATGGGTTTTTATTAATAAAAAATATAAAATTGACAAATTAAACATGAGAAATGTTCATAAAGTTAATTGTCAAGATTGCGCTAATTGCTAGTTAAAGGAAAATACAGGAGAACTTTAGCTTCCAATTAGTAGAAAAACGAAATGAAACAACACAATACGATATACCTAATCATGATTTTATCTGTGCGGTGCGAGTCGCCGTTTTAATGATCACAGTTCCTATAGGAGACATCTAGTAAATAAAATATTTTGTGGCTATGTCTGACATACATACAGTTTATGGAGAATATGAAGAATAGCCCGGGTGCTCTGAAGATCGTAATTTTGGGTTGTATTGGTGTAGAATGACTCTAAAATAAAGTTAGGGTGCTTATTCATCGTCGGAAACCACGTCGTCCACACTTTTTTCTCAAAAACAAAAAATGCAATTTTCAGGTTATGTCACTACAGAAAACACGTCGAAATCTTGAAAAAAAAAACATATTTATCAACCAATAACTGTTGTAACCTAGTATTAAATTGTTTCAACTAACTTATTTACTTGAAATAACAACTTTTTCGGTATTATTTTTGTCACCAACGTATTGCTATGGTATGGCACCCCGGGTTTCGGAAATTCAAATGTGTATTTTTATTTATTCCTTATCAGCCTTGTCAAAACAATGATAGAGTTTCCCCAAGTTTTGTTAAGAATTTTTATTTAATTGTTTGTTTCATTTCTTTTGGCCAGTTGTATATATTTAAAATCATTTATTTGTACATTTTGCGTACTCCCGTATTGTATAGTATATTTGTTAGAGTTTTTCTTAGAGTTGCGTTCTGCGTTCAACGCACGAGTTGTATATTTCATATATATGCGGGAGGCCTTGAAAAGGGCAAGCAGTTCGTTGAAAGTTTTCGCTGTAAGTAGAGTTGTTTATTTTCTTATTGCCGCTGAGGTAAATTCATTTTTATTTTAAATTGTTGCTCGGTTATTTGTTTGATTAGCTTTCAAGGAACTCCTAATTAATTATTGCTGTATTGTTTAATTGTGTACACATTTTGAGTATTAGATCAGTAATTATTGTAAAAACGTTCTAGAGGATTCCGCGAAAGTGTGTTAAATTTATCCGTTTTCTTATTAATTGTTTTGTATTTTTGTTAATCACCTCGGGGAAGGTGAAGTGAAGCTTTGAGCTATTAAATTTTAAATTTCAATGTAAATTGTATCTTTTTCTCCACGTGTAAATTATAGTTTAGATTTCATGACCGCGTGGATGATTTTTTTTTATGAAATTCCTTCTAGAACGAATCTTCCATTTTGTTTGTTAAAGGATTTTAAATCGTCCTTTGTCATATTAAATTCTTGCAGTTTTTGTTTGTCCAGAATCATAAATTCAAGGTTCATTTTCTGCATCATCATTATTGTAATTAAATGTTTTTTTTTTCTTTTTTTTTTAAAAATAAACTTAATGATTGTAAATATCATTTTAAAATCACTAGTTCTTTTATTTTTGGTTTTGCCAGTTCTATTTTTGGGGATTTAAAAGAAAGTCTAATTTTACAATCGCCCACTTTAACTTTTTTAGAAGCTACCTTGAGATTTAAGTATCTCTGGCACCCTTTTGAATTCATTTTTGCTGAGCTAGCTAAATTAATTTTGTCATTTTTAATTTCTCTTAAATTTTATGCTTGGACCATCAGTTCACAGCAGTATGTACCAACATAAAAAAACTCCTAGTCAAAGCGGCAGTTCACCGCGAATACAAACGTATACTTTTTTTGGCAAAAATAATGCATGAAATTGTGTTATTTCAAGAAGATAAGTTAATTGAAACAATTTAGTACTCGTTACAACGGTTATTGGTTGATAAATGCGTAATTTTTTCAATGATTTCGACGTGTTTTCTGTGGTCGCATAACCTGAAAATCACAACTTTTTTTTAAGAAAAAGTGTGGAAGACGTGGTGTCTGACGAGAAATAAGCACTCTAATGTAATTCTGGAGGCATTCTACACACATACAGTCCACATTACGATCTTCAAAGCACCCGGGTTATTCTTCGTATTACGCCAGTTTATGTCGAATATATATGTATTATTATTGTAGTAAAATATCTGCCATCTTTACGATAATTACCGAAATAGTTTGATTGTTGTAACAAGCCTGCAAGAATTCGAGCGCATTATTCGGACTGGATAAAACATTTTTCCAGACAACAATTCAAAACATAATAATAAGTTTATAATATAAGCTTGGAATGCAAGCTACCTTGGAGAGTTACTATCAGTACTTTAGGTTCATCAACTTTTTTTTTTCAGATTTGGATTCTCGTTTTGTTTGGTATACCTAAAGTTGACTAAATTTTAATAATTTTGGTTGAACACACAAGTTTTGTTTAATTTCATAACAAACAACAAAAAATAATAACAATGTTGACAGTAGCGTGTAAATTTTTAACAAGAACCTATCTATATTTGGTTTTTGAATATTTTTAAGTGCATCACTTAAATATATAAAAATAATTTGTTTCTTTATTAATGTATTGGGATGAACTACAAAGATTGTTAAATCTCAAGTGTTTTATTTTTCTGGCAACGCTTTGTAGATGATTATCAACATTTTCAAACATGATTTTCTTTGAAAATTGAATATCAAGCTCGAAAATATTATAACAAAAATACTCCAAACTGTGGTACTGGTAAAGCTGTAAACTTCTCCTAAACCCTTCACCACAAACTGCACTAAACTGGACGTACGTTTCGATAGCAAAGCTATCATCATCAGCAGAAACAAGGAAAACACTGAATACAACTCTCTTCTACCATTTTCTATTTCATATGCTTCAAGATGTCTCAGTTTATGAGTTTTGTCACATCTTTATTATTATTAATTGTATATCCTGCTAAAAAATGGCGTTATATCTGTTTTCTCTATTCATTTATTTGCAGCTCTAATGTTCTACCCGTTTCCCTTATATGTAACATTTAAAACAATGGTTCTTATGATCCGACCAAGACAATTTTTCTGGAAGAAATACAACGGATATCAAGAAGCAAAAAGATTTTATGTCTATCCTCACGAATAAGATCCAAACAAGGAAGGGGCATTAGTCTAAATGAGTAAAACCAGGTGTTTTTAGAGGATGTGCTGCTCCTATAACTTTCTTAAGCATTTGATGAAAGAAATTTAAAGATCACGGAAGAGATATAGATTTAAAAAGTCAATCATTTTTAATTGCATACAGTAGTGAGATATCCGGTTTATGATTATGAGAAAATTGTATAGTTTATTTTATCAGAAATAGTGTCATATATTCGCGATTTTTTATAAGAATATTCATATTTGCTTTACATTTCTCATTTAACATCTGCACCATTCTGGATACAACAGAATAATACTCTTCATGATAGCGCAACAGGACAAGAAAAGAAATAATATACCGTATAGAAGATTATTGCTATTATTACCTGTATCCTGTCTTCCGGAAGATCTGTCTTCAAGCTCAGCATCTCTCTGGCATACACGTCCGGATAATGAGCGTCCTTGAAGGCCTTTTCCAGTTCCTCGAGTTGGTAGCTCGTGAAAATCGTCCTGCCACACACCCACCAAGGGTAGTTAAATATGTTACACACCGACACTGCGCGATTAAAACTTTTTTTCGAACTATTCGCCATTCTTTTACGCGCTATGCCCTTGTGAACTACGACATTTTGTAAAGATTGCAGCAATAAACGCTAGCTAAACATTTAAGAAAGGTAAGACGCTAAATTGACAAGAGTAGTTTTCAAATCTTCTTACGATCTCGATAGAGATCTTAATTTGGATAGAGTAAGTCTGGTGTAGACGAAAAATCCTAGATTTCTCTAATTGAAATTCTCGTTAACACTTCCAAAGGACTGAGCGATCCTTATAGGACTTATCCTATTAGCAATTCGTCTAATGTGGTATTGAAATTTTCCACAATTCGCTCAATGAATGCCGTTCCTCTACTCTTGTCATTCTCGTCATCAAAGTGAAATTATTCGACTAAAATCCTAATCGGAATTAATAGTTACCTATGGCGCCGCTTCTTCTTCTTCTTTTTACTGAAACCGCCTAATCCGTCCGACACTTGAAAGTCTTTGGAATTGTCTAACTGACCTGGAACAAATAAACCAACGTATAGTTGCTATTAAAAGGAAAGGGTTTTTTGAATTCTTAATGTTTGTAATACGTAGATGACGAAATCTACTTGCTTGAAGAAGTAATGAAGAAAAAAAAATAGGAAGCAGGAATATAATAATCGACTGTTGTTTAATATTAGAAAGATATATTTGCAGTGTATTTTGCATAGCATTGCTTATAGAGCTATCTATACTATGTTGGGAGAATACTATATTTAGAAGCCAATGTTAAGATGGCTTAAATCGTATTTGGGCGGTCAGCACCCAAAAAGAAGTTTATAATACTGTATAGTTCGATAGATTTAGTATTTCAACCGGAGGTGCTCCAAGGGTTTGTACTGGGACCAACACTTTTCTTAATTTATATCTTTTTTCTATCAAACATCATCAATGTCGTCGTAAACTGACTACATCGATGCATAGGTGATTTCCTATTTGCTGCGGTACCAGTTTTGTTTCTAATAAATAATTCACTACTTTTGCCAACTCAGCGAAAGTTTTGGAAGTAGGCGCTGATGTGCAGGTTAATTGATTTAATCATACTAACACACTATGCGGAGAATTGTCATGATATTATAGTTATGAAATTTTATCTTTTTACTTACTACTATTACTTCGGCAATGAGAACCTTTAAGCCTCAAAAGGTAGCTATAGGAAACTTGTTATGCGCTAATTTACTCACATCCAGTAGAACATAAAGTCTTTTTTTGTGATGCTTGCTGTGACGAATTTACTATTTAATTACCGATTACATGAATATTGGTGGTGATTAGCAAGTAAGTTTTGCTTTTGTGTCGTTGCAGTATTCTATTAATGGCCATCTCTGTATGATGTTACCTGAAATAAAATCGGTTAGGTCCAAGAACTGGTGTCAATTACCTAAATGTCGGCTTTTAATTAAGCCAAAGCAACCATTAGGATTTACCAATTTGTACTGATAAAAACGAGTTTATGCCAATTTGGTAAAACAATAATTCTAATTGACAAAATGGAAGATCAATGAAAAGATTTTTAATTTTAATTTTGTACCAAATTCAAAACATTTAAGGTGCCGCTGTTCTTCATCATATAGAGCTAGTTTGTTAGTTAGAAGATCTATTTCATGGCGATCTTTCCAAATCATTTGTAATCCGTTAATTAGCCTTTGAGAGCGGCTTCTTAGGTATTAGCTGTGGGGTTCTCTGCATCTACTACTAGAAACCTTGTTCTTGTCAAGCCACCGCAGTGACTCGAAACATGAAGTGGGGTTTCTTCCTCCTTTTGGCAGAATCTGCAAGTAATGCCATCAGCCAGGCCTGTGTTATACATATGCCTATTTAGCCTGCAATGATGGGCCAATAAACCTATTATCTCTTGACATTCGTCCTGACTTTACCCAGTAGGTCTTTGAAGTAGTAAATTCAGGCCTCTGTTCCTTTAAGAACTTATTTAGTTGTTTTCGTGCTGGTGACTTTTGCTACCACTCCTTGCACTCACTATGCATGCATTTATTGATGGGCAATTCAATTTGCAATTTGCTAATGCCGAAGGCAAGCTCCAACGAATGACTTTTGGGAATCTCGGTTGGCCAAATGGTCTTCGCCTCATTGCTCTTTACGCCTGAGTGGTTGGCAATTTAGGTCAATGTTAGTTTCCTTTGAGTGCCCACTTTACTTAGGGTGATTACCAGTTTAGATTTAACATTGTGCAATTGATCGCTTTAAGTGTTGGTGTCAAAGAAAATAGTAAAGATTTTATCCAACTCAGTACGCCTTGGTATTATCCTGATACTTTCTATCTTGGTTGAGTTTCTGAATTGACGTTTGAGGGTGCATCCCAATTAAAAATTTAGTTTTTCTATAGTGATAATTCTCACCTGCATTCTCATTTAATACTTCTACAATTATAAACTAATTTACATTCAAATGCAGACTAGTCCTAGAATTCTTATAAGATCTGCTAGTGTAGCTTATTTCGCTTTAAACTTGACTAGACGAGTATTTCATAAGAAACCAACTTTCAAACAAACGAAAAAGAACGGTCTGCTGTTATTCTATAGTGATAATTCTCACCTGCATTCTCATTTAATACTTCTACGATTATAAACTAATTTACATTCAAATGCAGACTAGTCCTAGAATTCTTATAAGATCTGCTAGTGTACCTTATTTCGCTTTAAACTTGACTAGACGAGTATTTCATAAGAAATCAACTTTCAAACAAACGAAAAAGAACGGTCTGCTGTTATTCTATAGTGATAATTCTCACCTGCATTCTCATTTAATACTTCTACGATTATAAACTAATTTACATTCAAATGCAGACTAGTCCTAGAATTCTTATAAGATCTACTAGTGTAGCTTATTTCGCTTTAAACTTGACTAGACGAGTATTTCATAAGAAACCAACTTTCAAACAAACGAAAAAGAACGGTCTGCTGTTATGAGGAAGAAGGAGCCATGGAGAACGAGGCTTAGGGTAACCATAATTTGGAAGAGGATCCCTGGCATGGTAGACAGATGGACTAAAGGTTAACAGGGACGAGGGTTTAAACTGTACCCAGTGAGAACAAGTTAGTTACATTTACGTGAATTTAACGTTGTATTGGTTGAAACAACGTTAATGGTTATAAGTAACACGTTTATTATATAACCAATTTTTAACTATACATTGAAGAAACGTTATATTAACTAAAAAATGTAACGGATAGTTTAAATTTAACTAAAATAACACGTTGTAGTTGCATCGTTTATTTTAGGTTATAAAACAACGTTACAATATGAGAAATTATTAACTGAAATGTAATGCATAGTTTAAATATAAGTAAAATAAAACGTTATAGTTTCACTGCTTATTTTACGTTAAAAAACAACGTGGGAATATGAAAAATTATTAACTGAAATGTAACGCATAGTTTAAATATAACTAAAATAAAACGTTTTAGTTACACCGTTTACTCTGCGTGAAAGACAACGTTGAAAAATGAAAAATTAGTGGTTGAAATGTAACGCATAGTTTAGATATAACTAAAATATGACGTTGTAGTTTCAGCGTTTACTCATTGAAAGACGTTTGAAAGACAACGTTGAAAAATGAAAAATTATTAACTGAAAGGTAACGCATATTTCAAGTACAACTAAAATAAAACGTAGTTTCACCATCTACTCTACGTTAAAAAGCAACGTTGAAATTTGAAAAACTATTAACTGCAATCCAACGCATAAGTATAAGTATAGTTAAAATAAAATGGTGTTAAATTTGTTTGTTTTAAGATAAGATGTGCTTTTGCATGAATGAATGCAAAATGTATTTAACAATAGGTAACACAATTATTGTATTAAAACTGCCACTACTGATGAATGTATCATCCTCCCCATTTCAAATAAACTCTTCCACCTCTGTTGCGCATCTGCAACGTGCACGGTGAACTTGCAGTTACATGTTTACTACGCTAGTCGAGTGTTAGAACTTTTCTTTATCTTTATAACAAAGTTTTATATTAATATGTGATACGCAACAATCAGTGTATTTAACTAAACGGTGAGTAGCTAGATACCCCATCAATTAAGTCTATTCTGGTTATATTTGCATATACGATGCACATTGCACGTATAATTATGTATATGCATATACACAACTGGCAAAACAGCATAGTAGCCATCTTAAAATAAGAACACTAATGTCAGAAAATTTAACTATATTCCAAAATTTGTTCTTGAGGAACCTGGTTTCTTAGTATACACCACCTTCTTACTTTATTTTCAAATATATAGGTTAGCGAATGCTGATGGTTCTAAAATCTGGATTCTTGTGTAAAAGAAATTATTCTAATTACTGTTACATGACGTCGTTGCAGTGAAGCATAACTGGAAGGGAAGGAACACTTAGTTTTCACAAAACGGGAACCAGAGATAATACGGAAACTATAGTAACAATATACAGTGAGTATTAAATACTTTCATTCGTTTGTAATACAAAAATCTAGGAAACCAATCAAAGTAAACATAACTTATATATATATCCCTAAAATTTACAGCCTGTAGTCCTTGGTGTTACTTATGATACCTGTTGTTTGAGTCTTCCATTTAAAGTTACAATTAAACAATACATACATACAGCAGAAAGTGCAGTGAAGGACTGGTTGAAATATACGCCCCAATGGACTGTTTGGGTAGAAGACCTGGATGTGCAGAAAAAGGGAAAATGTATATATCTATAAATGAAATGACCTCGTTATTTTCTTAGTTTTGGTAAAGAATTCTATTATCTTTTTATTATTATTATTGTTATTATTGCATTGTATTATATTTATAGGTAATTACATTTTAGTTTTTTTGAAGAAGCATTATGTTTCATTGAAGAGCTTATCCTGAGTTCAATACTATGATGTGATCATTGAATGATTTAATTAAAATAAAATTAATTTAGTATTGGACATTATGACTTTTAATCTATAACCAATTTTTCGTTATCACACATAAAACGGCACTGTAAATATAAAGTAACATGTATGTCACATCTGGAACTTGGTAAGTGTTGTACAGTTTCTACAACGCAGCGTCTTAGAGCGCATGAATGCAACGAACCTGATAATTCACCTATAATTTATAAAGCTGTTAATTTTCATACATTCGGCACCTCACTAAATTACGCAGATGTGACGTTACTACTACGTGGTTATAAAGGTTTGATATAGAAATTTTATTAACGCTTCGTTAGTGTGGTGTAGTTGCCATACCCCAGTATGTAGGCAAACATACTGGGGTATGGCATACTCCACCACACTAACGAAGGGTTAACTTTGAGGTTACGTTACCTGTAAACCGATTTTGTACGTTTTACAGAGGTGGTTTATTAAACGTTAAAATACAGCTTGTGTTAAACGTTTCTATTTAACGATATTTCTATTAAAAATTAAACGTTAAAATAACATTAGCATATGACGTGAAATAACGCTTATAAGTAACTTTTTGTCAACGTATTTTGTCGGACATAGATATGTCGCTTCGACGTTGTTTATAAACGTTACGAAAACGTTCGGTTACCGTTAAGAACAACGTTTTCTTAACGTTTATGTTCTTATTGGGTAGACTTCAAATAGCATTAAGGCAATCCCAAATGGTTTAGATAGATCTCTATACCCAAAAAAAATCCTTAAGAAAGGTGCTAATATCCATATATACACCCACAACCAGTCCATGCTGAACGCGCTAAAAGCAAATAGCTTTGACTCTAAGCCTGGGAGTGCATTTACATCCTAATGCAGATTACAGTTTTTATAAGATGTACCAGTGTAACTTATTTCGCTTTAAACTTTGTAGATGAGTATTTCATAAGGAATAAACTTTATAACAAATGAAAAAGAATATTCTACTGTTATGAGGAGAAAGGAACCGTAAAGAATGGGGCTTAGGGCAACCAAAATTTGAAAGAGGATCTCGGGTGTGCTAGACAGATGGATCCAAGACTAATAAGGGACGGAGGTTTAAACTGTCGACTTCAAATAGCATTAAGGCAATTCCAAATGGCTTAGATAGATATCTATACCCAAAAAAAAGCGCTAAAAGCAAATAGCTTTGAGTCTAAGCCTAGAAGTCCATTTACATCCTAATGCAGATTACAGTTCTTATAAGATGTGCCAGTGTAACTTATTTCGCTTTAAACTTTGTAGATGAGTATTTCATAAGGAACACATTTTGTAACAAACGAAAAAGAATATTCTATTGCTATGAGGAGGAACGAACCGCAATGAATGGGGCTTAGGGCAACCAAAATTTGAAAGAGGATTTCTGGTATGCTAGACAGATGGATCCAAGACTAATAAGGGACAGGAGTTTGAACTGTCGACTTCCAATAGCGTTGAGGCAACTGCCAATGATGCAATCCCACTTTGGGGTCGATCGGTTGGACGAACCTAGAGTCAGTAAGTTAGCTTTCAGCCAAATTGGGAACATTTTTGATAGAGTGCAGCCTGATTGAGAGGGCTAGAATTGGCATGGGGACACAATAGGTCTTTCTGGCCGAGTTGCCTTCTTCGGATTACACCCGCCCATGGTTAAAAAAAAACTAGTATCAAAAAGGCTGGTCAACACTTTGCTAAACATCAATACAATCTAATCGAGACTTGGTCAGCCAGAATTAAGACTACGTAGTGGCTCTAGGTTACCATCTCAAGGAAAAATGAGTGAAGTCATGATACATATCGGTTTATCACTGCTAAACACGACAGTGATAAGAGGCTTTAATGTTTCAACCACATTACAATACAATAGAATACCAATATTTGCCCATAATTAGCTTGTCTAGAAAATACTAATAAAAAATGTGATTCTATATACGGACGAACAGTAACGGATTTCCTATGATAGTCTTCTCCGTCTATTTTCTTTCTTCTCTTTATAAGCCTCCTACTTGACGTACTTACTTTAAAACACGATATAAATACATAACATCAAGCCAGAACGTCGCACCTGCTGCCGCACAATTCCTCTGAAGCGTTTTACGTCGACAGCAAAAGAAAATCGGGCAATCACCGGCAGAAAATAAGAAGCCGGCGGAAAATGAAATCCTCCCGACTTAAAATTGCCCATATGCCCGTATTCTGTGCGGCCGTACAGACACGCACATCCTCTGGAAACGAAACGAATAAATAATCAGCGCCGGAGCCTAGCAATCTCCTACAATAAGCTGCGGTTTGAAAATTCAATTATGCCCAAGTGGTGTGCCGGTCCCCGGGGCTGATACGCTTCCGCGTCCCCAGCAAGGAGCGTAAATCCTCTTTACCGATCTATGCCATCGCCACTACCAACGAACGGCACATCTCCGAGGCACTCGACAAAGCGCGACGAACTGCTCTCGGCCCGTCTGTGTGTATTCGGCGTCCGTGTAATAGGCAGACAATGCGCTACCCTGATTTTGTTTTTGCATTTCGGATCGAAGGCAAGATCGTCTATCGTCTCTCTTCCGTGGTGGACTTTTGTAATTAATTCGGAGTTGCATGCTGGCGCGACGAATGGCAATGGACGAGTGGATGTTGATTTACATGTAAAGAACGGTGGTTTGTAACAACCGTTTGAAGGTCTCTTATTGGACGCTGAAATCCCTTTAAATCGCTAATGGAAAACAAGGACACAATTCTTGAATGAGGGATTTTCACCCTGCTTGAACAAACGAATAACGAGCGGAACAGATATAAAGATTCTTTTTTTTTTTTTGTTGAAGCCGTTTGACAAGTCTCCGAAAGCATTGCACCTTCTTGCTTTTCTTCCACCGTTAAATCATGTATATGTCTCTGGTGTGTTGATTCGAAATACTACTCTGAGTTCTTCTTAGCTTGCCAAAAGATTGTCTATCTTTTTGCTTCAGAACCTCGCATTCGCACTGGATGAGGTTTGCGATTTCTCTTATTAAACAGTCTGTAGTGAGTATCTCCCAATTTTCTGCAAGTATTCTTTCAGTTCAAAACAAGTAGATGTTCAGTTTTCTTCTTAGATGGTCCTTTAATAAAGGCTTCTTTCATGAATTGGCCAAGTTGTACTCTTAACAATAATAATAATAATATCTATATTTGCCCAACAGAAACCCATTTACAGGACAAAATACAACAATAAGTACAATGTAACTTAAACTCAAAATTCATTAAAGATACAATTAAAAAAAAAGAGGTACTTTTGGTACAATTAACTATTAGAAGTAAAAAATAATAGCGTTCTATGTTAAATTTAGAACTAATACAAAATTGATTATATCCACCAACCTATGTATTTACAAAGTTTGAAAGTGTGAGGCTTATACGTTAATATATCATGCTGAATGCGATATTTGCATTAAATGTCATATGAGTAAGTGGTGTTCGTTTCAATAAGTTGGATCGTGCGGCAGGAATACGTAAACTGTAAGGATACCTGGTATCATGAATTGGGAAGATAAAGTGCAATTGAGACAGTGAAGTTTGAGAATCCACATTGCCTTTAATTAGGGTTGTAAGAAATTTAGCACTGGCAGCTGTTCTTCGCATTGTAACGATTTAAATTATGCGATTTATAAGTCCTCATAATTTGATCTGCGTGCTGATACACATGATCCATTTTGTATGACAAGTATTTCAAAATCGATCTTTTGATTCTCTCTAAGCAATCTGTTGATAGTGATAGTAAGGATACCAAATAATAGATGCGTATTTCAAGCTTAGTGCGCACAAAGCGAAAAATAAAATCTTCATGACGTTAAGATCGAACAGTGATCTGCATGTACGTATTAGGAATCCCAAACACTTAGAGGAAGTGTTCCCAACATCTATAATATGGTCATTGAAAGACAGTTGTGAGCCATAAAGTAGCCCTAAATCCTGAGTGCATGACTGTCTAGGTATTGGTGTTTGGTTGACAGAGTAAGAAAAGTATATAACTGTGTTGCATTTCGTGTAGGACACTACATTTATTTACGTTCGGATGGACTCTATTTTAATCACACCAAGTATTAATGATATATATAAGATTCTTTTGAAGTCTGACGCAATCGGATATTCTGGATATTATAGAATAAATATGCTGCAACTTCACATTCTAGTTTAGATAACAAGTCATTTAGATATAGATATATATTAAAAAATAGAGTACCTAAATGTGATCCTTGCGGAACACCAATACCAGCAATGAATGAATTCGAGTGAAAACCATTGTGTGAAACGTAACAAACGCGGTTGCTTAAGCAGGATAAAATTAGGTTGGTAACTTCAGTGGTAAAACCAAAGTTAGACAATTTTTAAAGCAGATATGTGTGGTCTATAGTGTCAAATGCTTTTGTAAAATCTGTATACAATACGTCAACTTGCTGACGATGTTTCTAGCGATTCATAATTAAATTGTGTAACTTCAGCCAGGTGTTGGTAATGTAGACCGCCGGATATTAAATCCATGCTGATGAATTGACAGAAAAGTTTAACCATAAAAGATAGTTGTTTGTGTAAGACATCTTCGAATATCTTGCCAAAGTTAGATAAAATATTTAGGTCTATAATTGTTTATATCCGGTATGTCCCTTTTCTTAAAATCTGGTGTAATTCTAGCTATTTTCCACATATCTGGAAACGTACATGTGCGGATAGCCATGTCAAATATTATTGCAAGCGGCTGGCAAAAAACAGATGCACCATCATGTACTAGAAATTCAGGCAAGTTATCGTGACCAGAAGTCATATTACACCTATTTTCTTACTGCTGCATACACGTCATCAGAAGTTATATTAGATGGTAATAACTCTTCCAGTGTGCTTTGTATTTTCCTAGGAATTATTTCTTTATCTGTTTCTGTGCTGTTGGGCATTCCTAAGACAGGCTTCCAATTCCTGGTTTCTTACATAAAGTGCTTCATTGCGGTTGTGTCAATCTCTTTTTTCTCAAATCCACTTCTTCACCTTAGGATTCACTAAAGTTTTCAGTAGCAACATGTGGCCAGTATCATCCTGGCCACATGTTGCTATACACTTACACCGAGTCCGTCTCGGTGTAGTTAGAATTGATTCCAGCTTGTTTAACAGTGATATTCCGTCTCAAAATTTCTGTCAATGGATGTATCGAAATTAAGTAACTGCTAAGCCATATACCCAAAAGATTGCGTTTCACTTTTCTGTGGCGATGGTAATGCAGTAAGGAGATTAACGAGGCTACTATCGCATTATAACTTTTAATTCAACCTTTGGTACAATAAATTAATGGTGCAAGCTCTTATTTTTGCTGAATGTGCTCCGAAGGATGATTTTCTTTTTGAGGACCCAAAAATATTTAATTTCTTGTCAAATTAGTTACAAGAGAGTTATAACTATTTAAATAGAAGATTTAATCAGAGCTAACAAAAGGCCATAATTTTACAGTTTTTGCAAATGGTGGCGCGAGATTTAATGATGAAAGGTCTAGGTTTCTAATGTTTTTTTTGAACTGTTAAGTTGAGGGTGGAGCCTGACCAAGAGTATGCTATAATTATCACATACGGTTTTTAATTATGAAAGTTATGGATGTTGTCATACAATGTACTTCATCATTCTTTCCATGTTCATGGAACGGTTCTTCGTCCATTTATCTATTTACTCACAATACAAAATATCAGAAAATTAAATATAAATCATGACTGACAAGTTTCCAATCTCCACTAAGACACTTGTCTTATCACTGGAATAAGTGTAATTATAGCATCAAAAAGATATATTATAATCTCGATTCTAACTCAGTACATTTCAGTTTGTATCAATAATTGTTTGCCTTTTTATAACTGTAATTTTGCAATGCATTACGTTATTTTGTATCCTTTTTGGGTCTGTGCCTGTTGGACATCAATAAACATTATTATTATTATTACTATTATTTTTGCTAAATTGACAGCTTAGCAAAAATCGTTGCAAATTATGAAATTCAAAGCGTGTGAGTTATAACACACGCAATAAAAATACACTGCTCATTCACATAACAACCAAATTTACTCAAGAAAATGTACACATGGGTGTCTAAATTTATTTATCGTACAGCAAATACTAATGATTTTTATTTACAATTGTGAAGCGATTTTTTAATATTTGTATAAATTTGAATTGAATTCATATTTAGAGTTTTTTTTATAAACAAGCACAAATAAAAATATCCAGGAAATCTAAAATAAATACACTAATCCTTATTAAATGAAATGGCATAGAAAAACAGAAATTCCTTCTATGTATTTAATGTCAACCTAACGCCAAACTATGAAAATTTGTATGCCTAACATTGAGGAACTATAGTTACTGATACCAACTAGAGCAATTTACTTCAGTTAAATATTGACGCGTTCATTTCCCCAAACGGTAACATCATAGTATGGCTCGGAATCGGCATTATCGCGTCGTTTCAATCGAAATTACATCCTCTGCTCCCTCTTTAAATGCCCTAAATAGCTTTTACACAGCTTTAATCCATTTAATAACCTCAACGGCACGCAATTTTGGTATACGTCAATGCTTCGCTGCGAACGCCCGAAAATTTATTAACTTGGCGAAGGAAAAAGCGAGCTTCCCGCATACCTCTACCACCACGTGAATATAAATCTTAATATTAGCGTACAGGTTTTTTTTCCGTAGTGCGATTTTAACTTCGAATGTTTAGTGGTATATTAAAAGCTATCAAGGAAGATGGATTGTGTTAATGAATCTATAACTATTACTTTTTTAATGTTGAATATATTATGTAGTATATATCAAAGAAAACTATTGGTCGTAGCGGAAAACCCTTTAATATTTTCGGTTTTTAGAAAACCCAAACTTTATAAAAGTCTTTTAAGGTCTCTTCTGTACAATCACCCATAAAAATAGTGTTCATTGATAGCACATCTAAGTGCCTTTCGAAAGTTTATGTTTAATTACACATTAATAAATTTTGATATGAATTAGATTTATGCGTTTAAATATTAATCTATAATAATGAGCATTCTGAAGCAATTAATAGCCTATGTGCAAGAAGTCGCAGAGTATCAACTGTAAATCTACGTGCATTGCATGTTAAATAAATAAACCAAAACATAATTCTTTAGTTCATCGTCTTGTGAACCAAATTTGTTCCTAGTATATGCACATTCCTGAGAATATAGTAGTAGACGAATGAATGATATTTTATTATAAAGTATAAAAAAATGTAAATAAACTCATTTAGTAAATGCATCTGGTAATATTTTTTATTTAATGTATATCAGCAGACAAGTTTAGTTATTTTAAATGTTTATTATTGTTTTTTTTTAATTATTACAATTAATTCTCTAAATTTCTTTTCTATGTAAAACCACTCTTTTTTGAGAAATAAGAAGAGGAAAGATTATCGGCATCTTTAGAACCACGTAACGTGCTCCTGCCCCATGCTGTTTTCTGAAACAAAACTACAGATATTAGAACACCTTTACCTGCACGGTATAAAGTTTCCAAACTTGTAAGATACGCTATTGCACAAAATATAAATTCTTCAGGAAATGTTGTAAATTTAATCTCTTACTGGTGCAAAAGAAAGCATTAATCGACTTTGTATATCAGACTAGAATATGTCCTAAAACTAACTAAAGACGCAGCACAATGTTACTTAAGCAGATGGGCTTAAGAAAAATAAAAAGAACACTAGAATCTATGAAAGAAATTCTATAAATGTGGGTAGGAATCAATTTCGTACAGTACCAGATCTCTTAACAGGAAAGTATGCGTTGAAAAGGTACCTAAAACTAGAAAAGGTGGGTGCACTGGCTGGAGATCCTTATTGTGGATTGGTGCTAAGAGACTATATATCAAGAGGATGGAGTAAGGATTTGGATGGAAACAGACAGACAATGCTTAGAAATCCACAGATGTGCTCCAAAAGGTAGCTGCTCTTAAACTCACGACAAGAAATTTCATATCAATAAAAACATCCAAATCTTTAGTAATTTCAATACCTTTCAAAGTAATATTACATCAAATTGATATTTAGAGATAGTTTTTAGTTTAGTTAGTATCTATTAGTGAATTGAATGAAGATACATTTATTAAAATTTAAAAAAAGTTTAATTCCGAACACCATAACTCTGATAAATAATCTATTCAAACCTTTCCCCTAATTTTAGGAATCGCATCAAAGGATACTGTAATATATTTTTTTAGATTATCATCATATTCTAAAAAACAATGGAATTCAGGAGACGAAAATGAATATCTTTTGTTTAGATATTGAAAAGCAATGGTCTGAAAATGGACTTCTGGCAGCATACCCGAAGCCATTAGGAATGACAGATTGCTAACGCAACTGTTTGCGATCTGTATGATAAATATATTCGTACCCATCGAGCCAAATCACCGTTTATGACAACAGCGCTTAATTTCTGAATTAAAATTACGTGATCTATTTTATCAAATGCTTTGCTGTAGTCGGAGTATATTGTACCAACTTGCACTTGGCGATTTAAATGCTTTAAATATATTGTTTTTAAGGATCTACCAGTCCAGCTGCTATAGAAGAACGTATTGTTTGAAACAGTAGATTGTCACTGATTACGAACTAATTATTCTCCTTAATTACCTATTATTATATTGTATTATTGGATAGGCACTCAGTGTATTTCGTTACACAAAACAGTGTTAGTCCCTTTACCAGGTTTATTAAGGCTGCGTGGAAAGTCTTATGATTTTGGCCAGAATCAGCACCAAGTTGATGCTCTCAGCAATGGTGTTCTCAAGTGTTCCAATGCAACGTATTCAAAAGCAACGTGGTGGGCTGTCTCGTCCCTCTTGTTGTATAATTTACACAAAGGTTCATTTAGACTCTGGTGCCCTGTCAGCAGACTCGCTACTTTTCTAAACTGAGAGCCAGCACATCCCCAGCTAGTTGTCAAGATGGCTGCCTCAGAATCCGTTTGCTATTTATCTGCTCTTCAGTGCTATTTTCTACGATCCACTCAGCTACTGTACCACGTATCGCAGCTTTAGTTACTCTCAAACTCGTTCTGGTTCAGTAAATATTATTGCAGAGTAATTTCTTCTAAGCTTATTTGAAAATTCGTGCCCTTTGGCCTTATGACTCGGCACCCACATCAAAGTAACTTTGTTATATTTAGCCAGGGTTTTTAGATTTTCTACGCAAACTCAAGCTAGTTTTGAGGTTATCTGATAGGATGCTAATGTCCTTAGGGTCGTTTGACTATCCGATAGGATAACTAACAGCTTCTTGCGGGTTTCGCCGTGTTTCAAAACTTTCGCTCGACGTTTCGCTGTTCATACTGACAGTCTTCTTCAGGATAACTAACTGATTCTCCATGGTTCCACATTCTTCTTATATACGCCCCTGTGTGCATCCAACCGTGTAGTTTCCGCCCATTGACCGTGACGGTTCGTAGTAGGCTCTTCCACGTGTTGCTAAGTGGTACCCTTCTTCTCTGTTAACGGTTTTATTCTTCTCTATTTCTTATGGCTTCCCTGATGAGTCTTTCCGTAGTTCTGGTGTAAGTATTACTTTTCATTCTTGAAATCCATTTGTGTCCCGGTGTCGTGCATTGTTCTGCCACCGCTGATTGCTCGGTCCTTCTTAATCTTGCGTCCCTCTCGTGTTCTTTTATTCTTACCGTCGATGGCTCTTCCTGTTTGTCCGACGTAGCACTGTCCGCATTGGCATGTTATCTTGTAATACCTTCTGTGCGCCCCTTGGGTATCTTATCCTTTGCGGTCGGTAGATACTGCTGGATCGACGTGCAGTCCCGAAGCGCACTTGTACGTTGCGTTTCTTCAAAATTCGCCTACTTTTTCGGTGACTCCTGCTATGTAGGTAAACACGCCATCCCTCTTCGTGGTTCTGTAGTTTCTCCAGTGTTGTCTTCTTCTTAGTGGCTCTCCTTATGTCGATGTCAGTGTAACCATTCTTCTTTAGTGCTTTCTCCAATGTATCTTTCACTGGTAAGATGTTGTTCGTCACTGATGTTCGCTCTGGATAGCAATGTTTGTATTAATGTCTTCTTTGCATCGGTAGATGTGAGATCTTGCATGCAGATATCTATCGGTGTGCGTCTTCTTTCTAAATACTGCGTGCTGTAGCATTCCCTCTTTTTGTTTCTTAACCATAACATCCAGGAAAGGGAGATTTCCATTTTTTCTTTTCTCCATGGTAAACTTTATGGCTGGGTGCTGTGAGTTTAGGTGTTCAAGCAGAACTGTTGTAGTTTTTCTTCTCCGTGTTGCCATATTACAAAAATATCGTCGACATATCGCAGCCAACACTTGGTTTCATATCGCTGAACTTAGGGTTTCTCTTCAAATGCTTCCAATAAACATAGTGAGCCATTAGAATAGAGAAGAATAAAGACCGTTAAAGAGAGCAGAGGGTAACCACCTTAGCAACACGTGGAAGAGCCTAACTACGAACCGTCACGGTCAATGGAGCGGAAACTACACGGTTGTGTGCCAGGGCGTATATAAGAAGAATGTCGGACCATGGAGAATCAAGGTTCAGTTATCCTGAAGAAGCTGTCAGTTATGAACAGCGAAACGTCGAGCGAAAGTTTTGACACACGGCGAAACCCGCAAGAAGCTGTTAGTTATAGTTACACCGGCCGTGAAAGCCTACGCAGTGTTATCCGATAGGATGTTCATCAGCTCACCTCAGGGTTGTTTTTTTTTTTCTATGGGCATGTTTTTATTACTAGTTATTTCATGTGGTGTCCAAATACAATTATATTTTTTATGGTTTAGAGTTGCTCCATACACACCAACTCAAGAATCTGTGATTTTTTTTACCCATCCGCATACCAGTTGTTTTTGAATTCTGGTTTCTATTTTGCTTTCCATTTATCCCAGATTAAGATAACCTTCAAGGGTTGTCAAGCAGAGTTTGGGGTCACCTTCTGTGCCCATGTCAAAGACAGGGTTTGAGATTTAGATTGTTATTTTGACTGGAAACAGTTAAAAGATTATAATATTATAGCAGAAGTACTGCAAATTGGTTTATAGTTTTAATGTAATTTAGTTATTAATCTCTCCCAATTTGTCCTAAAAATAGCAAAACTTTCCACATCTCTAATCTTCGTATGGGACTAAAGAGGCAAAGAAACATGCTATTACTTACCATATTTTCTCTGAATGAATAACTTTCTCCCCACACATAAAACTACATCAAATCAAAATTCTACGACATTAGGGGACTTCATTTTTGACCATGAAACTGCGTTTTATACACTTAAATCACTGAAGTGGACAAGCCGCGTTGTGTGAGATATACCCGTCCATAAACGTTTATTGCGTTTTTGTTTCACGCCATCTGGGGGTCCATTTACACACGTCTTTGGAGCGTGCATTTTGACGTCTGCTCGTCTTCGGCGGCTCCCTGCGTCGGGTGCCCGAAATTTGGGTTCCCAGCTGACCGACGGAGTGACTTATTGAATACCAGAGAGCCATTAGTAAAGATTTATCGAGGACAGTTTAGTTTGATTGCCATTTCACCCTTATCGCGTCTTGTGCGAGTTCCCGAGTTCCGGACCCTTCGCGTTCCGCCGTACTAAAACAGTTAATAAATTTTAAAACGCATCACCGGCACGCAGTGGCGATAAATGTATTGGAACCGATGGGCACTTTGTGCCCGAAGTAATCGAAATTAAGCCGGAAAATTATGAGCAGCAGCGTAGAAGATATCTAACATTTCTTGTTGAGAAGGTAGGCAATACCTTCCCAAGAAGAATGAAAAGGGACAAGATGAATATCTGAATTTTTAAACAAATCGACAAAGTGGTTTGTTTGTAGAAGTACCTAGATTTTTTCTTGTTTGCTGTCTTTCTACAATTTTATGTTGACTTTTTTTTAGGTTTTTGCGTTGTTGTTGGAAAAAGCAAAAGGTTTCTTCCTTCTTTCTTTCTAACCTTATGTAGGTACACTTAGAGGAGAACATGTGTTAAATTAATAAATTGAAATAGTTTAGTTTAGCGGAAGTAAATAAAAAAAAAATTGGTTAAACACAGCCAAACAAAAATATTTGTTAGAACAACGAAATGTGAATCTTAAAATAATTATGTAGATTTAACAATATTTCTTGCATTTTTTAACAATCAAGACAATTTTATTTTAAACATTAAATATTTTGAGAGCAATAGGTGTCCGGAGTAAAATAAACAAGTATTTTATGACAAAAATACTCCAAACTGTGGTACTGGTAATGCTGCAAACTTCTCCTAGACCCCTCACCACAAACTGCACTAAACTAGACGTACGTTTCGATAGCAAAGCTATCATCATCAGCAGAAACACTGAACTGAATAACTACACTAAAACTACCCTAATCTATACCTAAAAAAGGTCATGGTACAATGATCACGGTCATGGCTGACTGCCGTCATGCTTAACTTAGTCACTAAATCTAACTCCGTCTGATCTACGACCAAAGACAAGTCCTTGTCATTATAGTTTATTAAGTAGAAGTAGTAGATCAGACGGAGTTACGATTAGTGACTAGTTAAGCACTTTTTTAGGTATAAATTAGGGTAGTTAATTCAGTTCAGTGTTTCTGCTGATGAGATAGCTTTGCTATCAAACGTACGTCAGTTTTAGTTGCAGTTTGTGGTAAGGGGTCTAGCAGAAGTTTGTAACTATTTCATATTAAATCTACCAAAAGAATTCATTGAAATAAAATAAAATAATAAAAAAATAAATGGTATCTGTTATGTCAAAATAACAATTTTTGCAAGAAAATTAAGTTGTGCCAAAACAAAATTGCTTTTCAGTTAATAATATTTTAGTACTGCAGCAAGCTAACGGGTATTTTTCTATTCGCTTTCCAAGAAGAAATGTTTAGGTGTCACGGTATTGCACATTTATCACCTCGTATTCATACCGTGCTTTCAAATATTTTTCTGATTAGAGCAGGGCATGGTTTATTTTAATCGTTGGTCACAGTGCATACACTCTCTAAGCAATTTGCGGTTCGTTTTTTAGGTGCACCCCAGGTTTATAAGTTACTGCCCCAGTTGCATAAAATTTGTCAATACAAAGCATAAATATCACTTAAAAGCTGTGCGTAAGTACACTGTTGAAAATATTACGGTGTTGGCGTTAATTTTGCGCTAGCCAAATATTTTAGTGTTGATTTTTAAAAACTTTGCCAGACAAATTGACTACATGTGTTTAGTAGAACAGAAATTACTAGAATTTGTATGAATTCTTTGTTCAGATATGAGGATTTACTATTTTCTCTAGACATTCAGAAGCATCAACCAATCAGAATTTTTCCCTCGGATAGAAATATAGAAACCCCACCTAATCTAATACAGTATTGCATTATACGCACCACCTGCATTGCACGTGTATCTGTTTTCGAGTTTGTTTCTGCGTGTTAACATATCCAAACAAACCACCAAATGTGACTGACCTGCAAAGTGTAACCTTGTGTTATTAAACGTTAATTCCAGTGGGCATAAAAAATTTCAACATCTTAAAGATGTATTGGGAACAACTATTTACGTAATTAGTTCAGATTTGAATCAAATAGCATAAACATTCACTTAATTTTATAATGGTTCTCAAAAAATCATTTTTAAATTAGGTACTTTAGTTGAAACCAAAACTTTTGAATGAGTGGTTCTGTATATTTATAATTGAGAAAACGTCTTAAAGAGAGAATATTATAGCACTAAGAAATAGGAGTTGCATATTAACAAGACGTTGTGTTTAGAAAACGGTGTTAAATCATCCTATAGATCGCACTCATTTAGTTAAACAGCTAGTAAATTTGTCTAGTCTAGATCAAATAAAATGTGACTAGAAATATATCATAATTCCACGTGTTAGTTGGACAAAATAACCCCTTAGCAATAGACAATACTTGACTATCTTTGTTCGTCAAATTTAAACTTCTATAGTTCTCGACAAAATAACACGAAAAACAGTGTGGACCTCTCCTGACTATTAAATTAATCAAAAAGTGTTAAAATTTTCAACAGTGTAACTTGTTGATTAGGAGATTATTGTCGGCAATCCTGCATGCACTGATTAATGGAATAAATTCATTCTCCATCATCTAATTTTCAACCAGTTCTAAAGTAACTTTCGATAATAAATGTGCTGTGTTGCAATTCTAACATGTCGTAGTAAAATAATATAATCCAAATGCAACCTAATTTTCTAATTTTGGTTTGTTACTGACAACTGTCACAATTTGAAGTACAACTTAAAGGAAACTTAGAGTCACCAATCTTACTAAAGAATTATCTTAAAAAGCAGTCTAATCTAATCAGGAAAGATTTGAAAGCATGGTAATATAAAGTGTAGAGTATCTTTAAGACAGGATATATTTAAAACCCTAAAAAATAGCTGTGTTATTGACATCACTGCCATTGCATGCCATTAATCGCTGCTTTAATGTTCGCAGCTCCTATTGATTGTTTAACTGGTGAATGCGCCGGATTAATATTTTATAGCTCTGACTATTGTGCTTTATGACCCCTATGTGTCGTTACTAGAATGAAATGGAAGAAGCGCCATCTTCACTACGATTTCTGAAATACATACATTTATTTAACGTATTCGCTACTGCAAGGAAGAAAACTATTGTACATGCGAACCCATTGGTTTTGTTAAAATAATAAAACGATATAGTTGCCTTCATTATACAGTTTTCTTATGAGATTAACTAAAATTTTGGTTAGCTCAAGAAACATTACGGAACATGTGATATAGTTACATTAACAGAACTAGTTTTCTTAAAGTGTGAAGCGTTCTTGTAACAAACATGATTTAGTTAAAATAACAAAATATTTTTAGTTTATTCAACGAACTATTTGTTGATGATCTCCCTAACAAAATAAACAACTGTTGAACTAACAAAATATTGTCAACATTTTTTCAACAAAGTGATGTTGGTTGACGGAATGCATTTTCTTTTCTCAACGTATGCACTTTTTCTAAAATAATTATTATAAATCGCTAAATGCTAAGTGCAATGTAAAACATTAAAGTTTTGTTGTGATTTATATTAAGCATTATTGATTTTAACATATGCACCTACAATGTGGAACATGCAGAGGGTGTATCGTTACTATTACTGTTACATACTTTAGGGTAACCAGTAGTTGCACTGCGTCTCGCAAATCCCATAGGACGACTTGTCGCTCGATTAAGGCCGCTTAGGGGCTGGTAATATACTTACTGACATGTGGTCATTCACTCACTTTCCGTCCGAATTCAATCAATTACGTAATGCATCTCGGCATTGCTGAATTTCGATTTTTCTTCCGAAAACGTCGCCGAATTAAAAATTGTATATTATCGTAAAGGGGATAAAATCAGCTTATCTGAATATATAACACAAGATTCATATTCCTATTAAAAAAAATCTAAATTAGCGGTCTTCGAACGGTATTTGTCACAGTGAATCTTTATTTACATCAAAATATTCAGAATAATTTCTATTTTCACTTTACAAAACTTCAAAATTATGGATCAATTTATCTGCTTGCTACACCGAGAACAAATATTTGTTGATTCAACCAATTTATTGGTACAGTCAACAATTTTTTGTGTTTAAATATGTTCAAACTACCCAAATGTTTAAATCAATTATGCAGAATTGGTTGCACGAATGATGTTGACTAATGATGAGATTCTGTGCATATCAGTAGAGCCTGCAAGGCTATCTGTAAGTCTGTAAATATCCATAATACATGCTTACAGTCTTGTAGATAATCTTATAAACGCTACAGATATGCATCGAATTCTACCATAAATCTGCACTGATAGTTTATGCAATAATCTTTTAAATGTTATATACAAGATAATTATTTTTGTTATATAAGTGATGTTTGAGCAGAACTGTTCTTCAGTCAATAATATACATTCTTAGAGCAAACTATGTGAGAATCGATTCGGTTTGCAAGGAGTATTGTTTCAGGTGCAATCATCCACCTAGAATGGATGAATGCCTAGACAGGATTTTGTATACATTAAAAACGCTTTATAAGCTTTATCAATATCATTGCCACTGCACGCCACCAGTAACTGTTTTAAGGAAAATTACTCCTGTTAGATGCTTAACTGCTATACATGCCACATTAATAGATGTTTTATAATAATGTTTATCATGCTACTTGGTGCCAAATATACATTATTACTGGAGTAAAATAAGAGAAGCGCCATCTTTACGTCAATTTCTGTAATAGTTTCCGAATTTATTAAAAAAATACTAAACTGGTTCCTATTTTTAAAAAGGGCGACAAGTTACTACCAGACAATTACCGCCCTGTAGCTCCTACATCTTGTTTCTGAAAAATATTTGAATATTGTTTTTTAGATAGGCTGGGGGCATTTTTGTCTCACTTTAATATTATTATAAATTGCTAACATGGCATTAGAAAGAATTTCTCTACTTCTACTGTTTTAAATACTTTTATTAATGAAGTCAGTTGAAAATGGTAACTATCCAGTGGGTATTTTTTTAGATGTAAGTAAAGCATTCGGTTGTGTTTGTCATGATATTCTTTTAAATAAATTACAGGCTTATGGCATTAGAGGGATTGCTTTTAATTGGATTGAGTCTTTCTTGCGAAATAGAACCCAATATGTTAATATCTTACACAACAATCCACTAGGATCAATTTTAGGCCCTGTACCTTTTTTACTTTAAGTTCCAACTTAATAAAGATAAACATGATTATAACACCAGACGTAGAAGTGATATAGCCACATCTAGGTTTAGATTAACCTTGTCAGCAATCCCCACAGGTTCTTGCTATCAAAATATATAATAAAATTCCTGATCATTGGAAAGATCTAAACCGTTGGCGTTTTTAAACGGTTTATGCGTGATGTATTAGTAGTGAATGTCTTTTATTCTCTACAAAAACTCTTAAATTTTAGAAATACTTAAGTGCTTTATTTTAATCTAAGGTTTTTCTTGTTTTTAATGTCTTCACTCTTTATAAATTTTTTGAATGCTCTTGATAGAAACGTTATTACTACTGTTATTATTATTATTACTATTATCATCATCATCATCATCATGATTGTTATTACATTTATAATTATTACATTTCACTATTTGCCAATATAATATGGGCATATAAAACTATTAGCTGTAATAATAATTAAATTATGGCACTGTTGTTTAGAAAAGTTGCTTGTGCAGAAAACTATTTATTTCATTAAAGTCAGTACAATTAGAGATAAAGTAGTATTTGTTTTGTATCAACATTGCATTATTTAAAACATCTGCTTTGATCGCGATGTATTCAGCTCTTAGATAATTGGTGAGCGAATACTTACACTATCTGGGTTTCATGGCATCAGAAATTAGACTTTAGGAGCACAAGTGCAGTTCATTTAGTGCAATTATAATGCAAAAGTTACCCTTTCTCAAACTTACCCAAACATGCGCTTTGATCTAAACACAATCGCAAAATTTTCTACCCCTGTAGAAACAAATATATTGAATATATTTTATGAGTACAGAAATTATTGTAAAGATGGCGTTCTTGTATTTCACTATAGTAACAATACTACTCGAATGCATAGCAAACGCGACCATGAAATGCTTATCTATTTATCAGATAAATATCTTATAGGAACTGTGATCATCAAAACGGCGACTGGCATCAACCTCAATGCGGGAGGCAACTATCAGAAGCCTACTGAAATCCAGTTTTAATAAATCACTACATGCTCATAAATAAATTGTTTTATTTAAATCAAGTAGCTATATACAGTAAGTATGAAAATAATTTGCATTAATAAACCATGGCGAATTGACCGAAGTCAGTGCAATGAATTGAGTTTACAAATATAAATACTTGGTATTGTTAAATTAATATAATTAAATAGATAATTATTTATTGTAAACGAAGGGGTAATTTGAGATAAGCTATTAGTTAATTGATTCAAATATATACACTGTGCAAAATATTGGACGTGATATTAATAATCTACATTCATTGAGTGAATTTTGTGTCATTGTTTTATAAAATATTAATTACAATCTTGGATTAAGTAATTCAAGATTCATTAAATTCTTTTCCATTACTATAACAAGTCATTGTACACTAGTCCATGGATAATATTTGGATATCTAACTACATTTTCATATTCGTTCAATAAATAATTTTGTTAATAACATGAATATGAAGGAATATATACTGTTATTTTTACGTACAATTGTCGTAAAATTAATCACGATATGAACGCAATAGAATATTAAATCATCTCCATCATCTTAGTTAGTTCAATGGTTTGCAATTTATTGCAAAGAACGACAGATAACATATCTTAATAAAAAGTGTGCGGCAGTCATTGAATTACCGGCTTACGCCACGGTCGCTGACTGAGTGACAGTTTGAAGTGTGGCCCCTAGAAGGCGTGCGTCTAAACTCTGATCTCTTAGGAGGGAATCAAGAATAATATTCTATGATACTAGTAAAAGTGAATTTGCTCTTGGAGGAGATGCTAAAGACGCTTGGTAGCAGAAACTCACATTTATGTTTCCTTTACTGCATATAAGTGATTCCTGAAGAATGGATCATGAGGTCTTGCCATAGTGGTATTTTTACTGTTAACTGTTTAGGCATTTTCTTTTAATGTTTTTTTTTTTTTGGTAATCATCTATGCTTGATATTAATCTTTTAATATTACTTGTATTGCAATCCAATTAAATAAAGCTGCAGCGGAACAATGAATTAAGTGAATGAAACGCGATTATTGCATTAAAGAATTAAGTTCATTATTTTAATTATAACAATAACTAAAATTTATTAGGATAATGAATAACATACATTCATTAAGTCAACGACTTGCGATTAGCATATTAAAGAGTGATATTCATTGTATTGGTGCCTTTCTTCATACAAAAAAGTTGTTCAAACAGAACTGGTGTTGTTATAACAATAACATATTTCATTGAGCCAATAAAGCTGCCATTTCATCTTCAATAATTTTCATAATACAATGAATGATTTATTACTATAAATTCCATCGTCATTTAATAAAAACCCGTTTTTTGGACCAATCTCAATGCTGCAATTATTTGATGTGCTCAATTATTTCTTTCATTGTTTCAGTTCAGTTTTTGGTTCAGGGCAGCCACATTCAATCCAATTTTCTACAATATTTAATCTATTCTAGTTTACTTCTTTAAAATAAATACTATACACATTTGAATTGAATATCTGGTACTGATAAGTGAGTTTATTTGAGGAAATTAAATATTTGTTTGCCCATATAAACAAGACACCTGGTTGGCTCAATTAATATTTCATTGATTTAAATATTTCTTTTTGTCAGTGTAAGATTAGTTAATATATCAGTGAATAATTTCTAAATCTATAGTTTTCCAAATAGCAGCACCCTTATTAAATAAAGAAGTAACCAGTTAAACGAAATGAAAACTGCAGCGCGGTCACTTGAAAGATCAGATATAAAAAGGGGCGTAAACCGTTTCAGTTTTACCAACGCGATAAAACAGAATAGTAGATACGAAGCGAAAGGTGCTTGGGTATACCGGCCGCATCATAAATTACTAAATTTAGAAGTCGTGAGGTGAGAAGGAGAGCCAGAAAGTGGCATAGTTGACGCTCGGCTATCTCTGAAAAGTTAATAAGCCAACGGAACTGGGGCACTTCGGCGAAAGGGCAGAGAAACTTGATGGATGGTAAGTAAACATTTAGTAGGTAGGTATGTAGGTTGTGCTAAAGGTATATTTCAATTATTTAAAGCTATTGTCCGTTGTCGTAGCGTAGGTCGCTAATGATTTGATAAAATTTGCTTTCAATGCTTGAAATTGAGTTGAAGACATTCTAAACACAATTCGCTAAATAACATAGCATACCGGCCAATAAATAAAAAAATACTCACAGGGAAAAAAAACGCAAAGAATGGAAGCCATAGATATTATAATTATATCCGACAATCTCCAATACAAGGGTATTAACTTTCCTCCTCAGACAAAGCGTCGGCGAAATAAAGAAAGGGAGAAAAAAAAAAAAGTTGAAAAGAACTGAAATTCAAGAACGACTCCCCGTTTCAAATTGGCGAGTCTCGGATGAAGTCTTAACGGGGAATAAATGGTTGTTTTGGATGTCTTGGGGTAGGAGGAGGGTTGTTTACATCCGGACGGCGAAGAAGCCGAGGGAAACAACGTTAGAAATTTAGACGTTTTGTGAAATAAAAATATCTTCATTACTTCTACCCTCTCTAGCGCGGCCGATGAAAAGAACACCCCTCCGGTCCTCTTTTAAACGAAAGAAGGGTCGGTGGCGAGCGAAGGGGGCCGAAAAGAAGCGCGGTATGGAGGTATTAATGAAACGTATCGATTTTGTTTTCGGGATGAGATTATATTTTCGGAAATGTGTCGTTAATGTGAAGGTAGTAGGTGGTCGTGGCTGTTCTCAGGGAGTAAATTTGCGAAATGAGAAATTACCAGTTGAATATATTTCTATTAGTAGCTATACATAACAACCGTACTGTTGCGCTAACATGGGAGAGTATAAAAATGAAAAATATATCTATATTAAATAATCTGTTACAATATAGAAAGGACATAACAAAAGTGGGAAATGTAATTAATTAAGTTATTGATTAAATAACAACTTGATGGTTATTGAAACTACATTTATAGTGACAGAATGCAAACATTCAAGAATTAACTGTCTCCAAGAACCTCCATTAGCTGATGTGTGAGTGTCGACATCTAAAAACAAAATTAGCGATTAAGGAGATCTAATAGTTGAAAAGCATTAAAAATTAATTGTTTTAAAGCATCTTATGACTGGTTTTAGTTATTTCTGTTTAAATAAAAGTATTATTAGGGTTTAAGAGTTAGATAATCTAAGGGAAATGCTTTTGCGGTTGCAAATAGATGGATTGGAATGATTTTTTTTGTTTTATTGCTTTCAATAAGATATGCTTTTATTTTACTTAATTTTTTTTAATCATCCAGTAATGTACAGGACAGGAGGAACTCATTATCGACTTGTTATAGTTTTTTTTTAATTTTTTTTTGTTTTGAATAAGATTTGGATGAACATATTGATCATACAAAGTTTATAAAGGCATTCATTCAATTAGATTGCGAAAACACATTTTATAAGTTACGCATTAGCAACTCATTGTTGTAGTATAATACTAAGGTACGAAAAATATAAACTGACAATTGTTATATATACTTATATACCTATGTATGTTTATACTTACATACTTATGTATTGTAAATAATGGTATTAACTGATTGCAAGTTTTTTACAGTAAGAAATTAACAAATTAATGAATTTCTGCTTTTAACTGTAATAATTAGGAGGAAATTTTCCAAGAATTTTTTTTTCCTCACGCAGGATTCTAACATACATCCCCTCGTTTGCCGGACGAGCGCTTTACCAATTAAGCTAGTAGAGGATGCGAATTCGAGCGTTTAATCGAACATACGTCGATGTTAGGTCTTTAAAAAGGCCGGCAGTACGGTAAATATGCAATGATTACAAGTTTTTTTACAGTACATACGTAAATACGTCGACGTATGTTCGGTTAAACGATCGAATTCGCATCCTCTACTAGCTTAATTGGTAAAGCGCTCGTCCGGCAAACGAGGGGATGTAGGTTCGAATCCTGCGTGAGGAGAAACATTTTTTTTTGGAAAAAATCCTTCTAATTATTACAGTTAAAAGCGGAAATTCATTAATTTGTTAATGGCATTAACTTTTAACACGCACTGTTTAAGTGTTGTGGCAAGTACAGATTGTGATTACAAGTTTTTGTTATTTTAGGTATCCCATGGCGTTACAATTTAATGTTTTATTGGTAAGACATAACAACAATATTTGCAAACAAGCAAAATAATAAAACTGGCCTCTTTTTTTGATATATAAACTTTATTTTAGCTTGTATAATAAAAACAAGATAATATAGGGAATACGTGTTCATAAATAGTTCGAATTAAAATTGATCCTCAATCACTTTAAAATAACCTTAAAAATAATATTTTGAAAGACAAATAAACACATAAACAGGATACAATAAAAAAAAAACAAAGTTTATGATGTTATCATATTTACATATTAAAAAAAATGCCAATAAATATGTTGTTATGCCCAATTTTAAAAGATCCACGATTTTTCTAGATATTCTGTGCATGTTGAATTTACATATAATTTTTCTATGCAACTTTGATGTATGTATGTAAATAGAAGGGTGATGTTACACTGCGACCTAAAAGATGGGTGGTGTCCCCTATTCTTGCAGCTTTGATACAAATATTTATTTTTAATTTAATATTAATCTAATCATATGAAAGGGTTACAATTTTAGGATAGAATTAAGATATTAAAATCTCTAATTTTGCAGAAATTTGGGGCATATCTCTAATTATCTCTAATTATTACACTGATATAATAAGCTTTGCATTCATAATATTATCATGGATCAAATCACACAAAAATATAAAAAGTAAACGAGAGCTAATTATAAGTTATTTACTACGTCAAATTATGTGACTTTATACTCCCAAATTATATTTCAATTGCAAATAGTTTAAAACTGTAAATGCAGAAACACTTGTGGCGGTGAAATATAATAGTAGCACAAGATTCCTTTTAATTTTATGATTATCGATTATATTTTATGCATTATACTGCAGCTAGAGAGCATATAATCGTTTTTTTCTTTCAATAATATGTGAGAAAACATCTATGTAAATAAAAGAAATTATAAAGTAAACATCTATACGTACTATTCACAAGAACTTAGCTGAAAACAATTATTAAAATGTTAAAATACCCACTTCTGCATTTTTCCTAAATCCTTCTTAAAGGGTCAAGCCTATGTCTGAATGCTACTGTCTGACAGACTTAGATAGATCTTCGTTCTTCATGAGTCGTAGAAAATAATAACACAAAATAAAAACACAAAATACTTTTTATTGTCTCCTACAATTCATGTTTATTCATTATCATCGTCCTGAAGCATTTTGACTCTCTTTTTAGATCTTCATAATTCTGCTAGAGAGCGCACTAGCTGCTGGAAGAAATAAGGGTGCATATGAGTCGTAGGAAACAATAACACAAAATACTTTTTATTATAATTTTTTAACTCATACTTGACCATTATCATGAGAGTGATAATGGTCAAGCCTTCTGCTGCCCACTCTCTCCTTTTAGATCTATCTAACTCTGTTAGAACAGCACATCGGCTGCCAGAAGAGCGGGGACATTATTATTTTCTACGACTCATGTGTATTCATTATGATCAGAGCGAAACATTTTGCTGCCTACCCTCTCTTTTTAAATAGAATATAATATCTTTATTTGTGCGTGACATATTGTATATGCATATGTTGAAAGGCAAAATAAAACATATAGTGTACGACACAAGCTTTATCACCAAACATCAGTACAAAAAATAAAAAAAAGTATTAATCTCAGGTATAGCACAAAACGGGTGTTTAATTCTTTCCGCGTATTGAGCAGCATATTATACAAGTTAATTGACATATATCTAAATGAATATCAGTTTTTGAAAGTCTAAAATGTAGATGTGCAATTTGTTTCTGTCATTGTCGTGAACTGTTTGACGACCATAAGAAGCCAAGTTATCCTTGCAACGTAAACATGAATTGGTTTGTACATGTCATGATTTGAAGCTTTCTGAAAAGAGGTTTGCAAGAGCCACAACGTTTTGTATTCGTAATTATTCTAATCGCTCTTTTTGTTTATATTTAAAATTTGTTTTTGGTGGGTTGAGCGCTCCCATAGTAAAATCCCATAATTCATAACCGAGTGGAATAGAGCATGGTACGACTTTTACAATGCATTAGAACTAATTGTTAATTTTAAATTTCGTAGTATGTGAATTATCACAGACAGCTCTTGTGTCAAAGATTCAATGTATGCAGTTTGCTGTCGAAAACCAAACCAAGACAGCTGACCGGTTCATTATTTTGCAGTTAGATCCAACATAATAAAACAAATATATAATAATAACACAAAACAGTTTTGTGTTATTTTCTACGACAATTCATGTCTATCCATTGTCAAAACGACGCATTTTGTTGCTCACCTTCTCTTTATAAATCTGCCTAATTCAGTTAACTAAACGATTGTAGTGGTATTATTAACTCATTTGAAACTTTCTCGATTTTTGTGTTATCACTTCCTATTAATATGGAGTTTCAAGAAGTATTTCCTTCATCGATTAATTATGACTTGTCGTTATTAGATTCTCTGATGTATGTAACATATAATCACCATAATTATATCATCTGCAAACATCATTAGCAATACACAGTTACTTTGTAAAATCACTTATAAAGAACGAAAACCATAGCGGTCCTAATATCGATCCTTGAAGAACAACACTACAACAAACAAGTGGCGATTCGTTTAGGTTAAGAAATATTGTAATAAAAGCAACATTTAAATAGGTATACACTATGATTTGCGTAAACTTAAATATGTATTGTAGGCTTTTCTTTCTTCCTAACATAAAAAGGTAATCCAAGGTATGGGCTGTAAAAAAATGTTAATAATGGACGAAAATTACATATATGAAAGAAGAGTAGTTAATGAATTTTATATTTTCTTACGAAATCTTACTTTCTCAATATTTCACGACAGCAAAACCTTATAATTTCTGCTTTATTCTTCAAAACAACCTTATTATTTTAATCACATCACATATAATGTATGAAATATTACCGGCTCCTGCACATAAATCTAATACAGAAAGGCCGCCGAAGGAGAAAACGAGAATTTGTCGAGTGGATAAGAGCGAGTTTCCCAGTAATTCCGAAATATCAATCGGCTTAATCTACTATGTTGGCACAATTGGATTTGCGGACCACCCGCGGCCGAATTTACAAGCAGCCACACTCATAAATCCTCTCTGATTGGATGTTATGGCCGCATTACCAGCATTACAGGCCGAAATATGGGAGTTACAGATCATTGTCCTTCTATTTTCTCGGCGTCCCGGCGGTGTTTCATATCGAATATTTTCCCCGGACGTCGACGTTGGCCGAGAGATTCGCTTTCCGTCGAATTATTTTATAAATCACGACAAGACGATTAATTGTAGAACGGGCCTCTCGTGCTGGGCTTTCCGGTGCGTGGGAGATAAAGTGAGTTAACGCGTTTTAGTGGAAATTGGAACGTTGCAGTAAATTCACGTTATCGAAATAATAAATATTTAGTAGGTTTAGATTAGAGATTTTACCCATATTGAACGAACATTCTTGTTTTATTTAAAATTATATTTATCATTTATAAACTGTAAAATTCCTTTCTTTTTAAATCAAACCTACTGATACTGTAATAACTCATTTTCCGGATTTAAATTGATTATGTAAACAAATATGTGCTGCACAGTATGAAATGAACTAACAAACAAATAAACTGTATGCGAGAGTTTCCTAATAGTTATATTTCTGAAAAAAATACTTCTTTTTTAAACTTCGTGATTTTGTGTTACTGATATTATATTAACTATTTAGATAAATAAATTTCTTATTTATTTTGTCATTGGTTCCATCAATTAACAGTGAAAGGAAATAGAAAGTTTCCAAGTTATAATAATATTATCACATTACAGAAAAGATTGCAATAATTGTGAAGGTTCATACATAAAAAAACCGCAACAACATTTTTATGAAAAAATGATTGATACATGTATCCAATATTCCAATACATGTATTGGAATATTGGCGTACATATTTTATCACTTGTTGTACCTTGAAGGCAATTATATAAAGCACTAGATTAGCGAAAATTTTAATATTTTTTGCAGCTCACCTATTTCTTTCTGCAAATGCACCAAACCCAGATCATCACGTTGTATATATAGAAGAAACCTTCATTGTGTCTTTGCTTTTCTGTCTATATATCCACAGCATTCACTCTCGCTGCAATGCCTATTCTGTTGCCGCTGGTTGTTGCTGAATAGCTTTCATTTCAACAATGTGAATAGCAGAACCATAGTTAATAGTTAATTGCCTGTACTGCAGCTTTTTTTTCTCTCATAAATGAAAGACTTCATTTATGGGTCTTTTCGGAATATAATTTTACTAAAAAAGTATTTTTGAGTTATTTTCTTTCACTAAAATGAATGTACTATAAGCTTTCAAATAAAAAAATTCTTTACAGATTGTAATTTTGAAGGAAGCCCTTTAAGAAAAATTATGCGATCAGCGGGCCAATCATATCATGTATTTTGTTTTTCAAAACTTATGCAAAATATGAGTCTCTACACCTCACTTAGGCATATGATTAATGTCTAATGAAACACTCAACATTCTCTCAAGAGCCGCTTACTCTGAAAAGTTTGTATTTACACGGTTATTCTGGGCCTTTTTGCTCCATTCAGCGTATAACAACCTTTTTCGATAGGTTTATGTACACATTTGTGGCTATGTATTGTTACTAAAAAAAAAATAGTGACCTCTAAACCTGAAAATATATATTTGTAGTACATGCGTATTTATAACTTCAATTAGATTGCATATTGATCTTGGTTAATCAAGATTGTGAATCAGTTTAGGAATAATATTAGTAATGTACAAGCAGCGGCTTTTTTTTTTGTTAATAATAATATCTCAACTGCATGGTATTCGTTTTATTTTTTTTTAGCTAGGTACTCTTTTTTTAAGAGATCAAAGCTCGGTACAAAGGAGACTTGAATCCTTTTAAATTAAAAAAAAATTGACGAATTTAGTGTAACCTGCTTGAAAGGAATCATAAGTAGAGAATGTAAAATTAGCTTATGTTAATGTGTAAACAATTATGTGCAATTAAATTGTCGTGAGGGTATGCAATGTTAGAAAAATAAATACAATTTAATAAATTCAGATTTAGGACCCTTAAATTCTAATCTAATCATTATTTAGGTCATATTAAAAAAGTGTGTAATAACTCGGTTGATATAACATACATATATTTCACTTTACCAGGATCATCAGTGCTACTGGTCAACCTAATGTATTATACGAAGAAGTGCTATATATAATTAATAAGTGGGAGAATAATTGAACGAGAATTTAAGGTGGAAATCTCATTATTAACATGAAAATATTTGCTAAACTCTCGATTTGAAACTACAATATATATCTATAAAGGATAACAATAATTGTAGGACGATTTTACTTTGCGTTAACGCAAATATAGTGGCTTAAAGTCGTCCTACAATTATTGTTATCCTTTATAGATACATGTCCTCTGACATCGAAGGTTTTGACGCTTATTGTTAGTTCTTGTTTACATGTTTCTTGCTACAAAATAATGACGTGCCAAAGATAGGTACAATAAAATGACATGGTACTTTAAGTGTTGCCAAGTTTACATAGTGACACTAGCATTAATCAGAGGGGTTTAAATTACAAATAAACAATATATACTGTGCAATGTGACAAAATTTATAGATATTATACAGGTACTAAAAGGCAATCTTGCGCAGGACAGGTCGTTTTTCCAATGAAACCAACATGCTATTAGTTTTAATAAAGAAATATTTAGTATTTGAGGTTTAGGTATATTGCAAGTAGAACGAATGTCGTTTGCTAATTTGAAACACCAATACATACAATCCACGATCTGCTTGATGACTTCAACAGTTTGCTTTATAACAACTTGTCGAATTATAAGTTGCACGAGTTCACCGCTGGCGCTACATGCCCTACGTTTTTGGGAAAAATGTTTTTCCTTGAGTGGGCGATGTTCTGACAGCAAAATGTCAACTTAAATTTGAATCTAATGTTATTCTAATTAATCTGCTTGTTTCGTCAAAAATCGGACTGCTGGGTTTTTTAAAGATGCATATTACTTCTTATTGATGATTTAAGTTATATAGTTATCTGATTACATAGTTTTGTACTATTTAATTTCAGCAGCTGTGCCTGCCGTACTATTATTTTGACATGAAGAAGAAGAATTTCAAGAAAGTAATTGTCATATTCTCAAGTCGCTGCTTACCGGAATCTGATGTAACATTCATTTCAACATATGCCGTATAAAGCAAACTGTCAAACTCACCAAGCAGGTTGTGGTATAATCAACGAAAAGATGAGATAAGAAGCGGCACTTATCATATTTAGTGGGTTCGCGTGCATAACTTTGGCATTTTGACAGCTCTGTTAATTTACACAGAGGGTGCGGTTGCAGTTATTATTCTAACGTTGATTTTAACGGTCGTCAGAAGTAACCAAGAATAATTAAACATTTTCCGTGAAGTAATTCTACCGCTTTTTTAATTTAATTAAATGTTATTTTGTTTATTTCTTACTGTATTGTTATTTATTAGCCAGCAGTACGGCTGTGAAGGAAGGGTACATCATTCCCCAATCTTGGAAGTCAAGCAGCGATATGCGGTACCGGTTGTTGGTGGGTGACCATTCAGACTGCACTTCTCAGTGGCTTGGTGTGTTCCGACACTCTAAGCCAAGGGCCTTCAAGACCTGTAGTGCTGACTTATTATTATTATTGTTATTTATTAATAATAGTAATAAAATCTTCATTACTAATCAAACTTCACATATGTACTTGTACTTTTACCCAGCTTTCAACGGAGAAAATGACAGCGGATAACAAATAGCCGCCATTTTGAGTTAAGATTGTACTTCCCTCTCTGACACACGTTCTTTGCGATTGATGTAAATGAACGAAGATAGCTGAAACATTTAGTGCTAAAACAATGCACCACCGCTATAAGACAAAACATCTAAGGTGCCGACAACAAGTGACGTTTCCTGTCTTGTGTGTTCGCTGGTAGAATCTAATTTTGAGTTAAGTACCTAATTGGTAAACTTTGGTTTAACGTTAAGTAATTTGAAACTCCAGGGCGTTATGATTTGAGACGTAAAAAACGTGTGATAATCATAAATTTTGAAGCATCAGAAAGGCTCTATGCTTCACACTATCAGCAGCTCGCAAACGCTTACGTGTTTCAAATTTTTAAAAGGAAGACGCTCATTATTCCAACCGCAGCAATACAATTAGGGAGATTTATGCCTGTGAAACCAGTATTTCTAATGACTTAATGAAGTTCAGGTGTGGAACTTGCAACCTCTAGGGAAAATAGTTTTCATAAGTAAATTTTCAATAAAGTAGTGTTGCAATAGGTTAGAAACCATGGAACATTAGAAAGTAACTAGACATTTTTTTAAAACAATATTGGTCGTGCTGTGTAATGAGAAAACAGCAGCATTTGATTTGTAGTAGACATGCGCAATTACGTAAAAATCAATTTTGAGGTTATGTCGAAGTCCTCTTTGACGTTAAATAATTTTCAAAAATTATCAGTTAAACTTTAAGAGATTTGAAAAGGAAACTTTAGAAATAGGCATATTTCTAATAATTTAATGAAGTGCAAGTATGGAATTCGGAAATCCGCGAAGGAGAAAAGCACAACTAATAATTAGAGAGAAGCAGTTGGCAACTCGTGTTTCTAAACATCCATTCACGCGCACGCAATTACTCAGCAATTATCCCCTCATCACCGACATCAACATCAACACACACACACACATACACGTATCCGCACGGGAACACAGACGCACAACACAACACGTCCATGATGGATCCCGCTAAGTACGTACACAGAAACGGCACGCACACATCCACGAACATTCACACCTATCTTAACCCCTTGTCCGTTGGGGCAACAGTATATCGGCGGGGTGTCATAAGAAGGTGGGGCATTCGAGCATTCGTTCCCACCTAACACCACCTGATACCTACCATAACGCCCGGTATATCTGTATGTGTGCGTGTGTACAGTTCATGCAGGAAATCTTTTTTCAGCTTTCCCTTTCGCGTGCCCTACGATTAATATACACATACTATGTACGTACAGTACAGGAAAGAGTCCGGGCGAAGCAGTACGGCAGAGCGCGACAGAGCTCTAAGCCCGTACATTTCACGAGACGAGTCAACCTGCAGCAGCACACTTCATAATCATAACCGCGTGACGTTTTTGTTCGTGGCGGGGTGATTTAATTAATTAAAATTGTAATAAGGTTCGCGAAAGTCCCAACCAATAACAATGATAATTAGAGTGCGCAAAAAACATATATATTTGCCCACTCCCGTGCATCTCTTGTTTGCTTTGGTAAATAAAAAAATCGATTAGATTTCTTTTTCGAATCTCCACTGTACTTCCGATCTATTGCGCCATCTAGCGTGGCGGACAATGAATCTATAATTAAAGGTACCAGTTTGCACCTTATTTGAATAGAAACCTAGATTGTAGTTTGATTTGAGATAATTGATTTTCGTATAAATGTTACATGTTAACATTGTAGTTAAAAGATTTGCTATTCAGGCATTACAATAAATAATGTAACATTCACAAAGTTGTACAAGAGAAATAAAAAAACGGTAAAGTAAGTACATAATTGAATAATAAATCCAATAAAAGCTATGTAAAAATTGATATACATATTTTACTTCTGTTAAGAGTAAGAGATAAATGGATCAGAAGGAAAAAAATCTATGAATATTTTGAAGATTAATAAAGACATAAATAATAATTCAATTCATTAGGAAGCTAGTAGATAGGCAAACTTCTTATCAGAATTATCTAGCTTGAGGGATTCAAGTAATTGGCATTTCTAATAACGTACTGGTATGAATGTACTCATAATAATTATATCAGGTCCTTTTTAGCATAATTTTAGCATTTTTATTCTCTCACAATTGCTCAATAACTTAATGATTAATTGGGCAATTTCAGATTATAAATAAATTATCTTTTAAGAGATATTTTATTATTGTCAGTAGGGTCGGGTTCTTCAACAAGTTATACAAAAAAACAACTTAATGTACTTCATTTCTGTGTTATACAATGACGAATGCCTAAAACAATTCAACATTTGGCTTTCATATTTGTGAGTAAAACAAATTAAAAAAATTATAAATTTCAAATTAAAAGTACGTCCTAAAATGTCACAAGTGTTTTGGCCAATAAAAAACTGACGACTTTTGCGTTCGCCTAGTGTCACATATGTCAAGTGTCATTTAATGCTTTTTGGTTAGTGTTTAAGTGACATTTAGTATGATTGCGTGATATTAGAATATATTGGGCAATTATTAAGTATTCAATGACCTATAAAAATGCTAAAGTAAATTTTATAAAACTATAAACCCCGAGATATTTGTTAAATTATTAAATGCCATTAAGTGTTAGAACTTATTGTTAATTTTATATATCGCATTAGTTACTTTTAAATGTTAGAATTTATATTTTGTTTTGAAAAAAAAAGGAGATGTCATATAGAAATCTATATTACCATAGGACACCCTGGCAAAAAGAAAATATCTATTGCAGAACAATTCTAGAAGGTTCGATATAGGATAGATATGGGCAACACGTGTGGAAGCCTTGTATGGACATGTAGGCAATAAATTATAAAATAAACGGTGTGATATTTTGTGAATAACCCCAAAACGTTACAATAGGATTTATACAAATCAACTAGGGCACTTTACACAGACAACTTACATTAGATCCTGAATTTGAAATAGTTAGATACTGACCAAAATTTACCACCAATTGATGACATTATGATTATAGAATATTTTTCCAAAAAATCCAGATTTTAGGGATGGTGTCTTTCTAAAAATCACGGACTAGAAACGTAATTCCAATTAAACACAATGTCAACAACGTCGCAATTGAAAACTTGACACATTAACTGACAGCGCAGATGGAGAAACAGATTGTGCAGTCGGCGAATGCCAAACCGCTTAATTAATATTTTATTGGCTCAAACCAGAATCTCTAATTTTTTATTGGGCGGAACGCCGCACTAAAATTTTTCAAAAATATACATTTTCAAACTTTTTTTCTTTAAAAAATACCAATCCCATAAAAAAAACCAGTGAATTCGTAGTAATTTGGAATAAAAACTAAAAAAAAAAAAAATTGTTCCAGACCCTATTGAAACATATTTTTTTTATATTTTGTTTTGCATTGTCAATAAAACGTCAACTTAATAAACATTTCATGAACTATCAAAACAAAAGTTTAAATTGATCTACGTTCAGTGTCGCCAGGTCTACTGGGATTTTTTAGTAGATTCTCTGATTTCGACTATGATCTATTGAAATGTGTCATAAATCTACTGAAAAATCTGTTCCCTTTAAACCTTAATGAATATAAGTCTCGATTGATAAAATAGTAGATTATTTAGATTAGATAGCACATTGTTTTTTTTTTTCAAATTATAGTTCAATATTTTAGTGGTGGTAGCAGCAGTAAATAAAAAAAAACAGCTCCTCTAAATAAAAAAAAAAACATTTTTATACATATTCACCTAATATTCGTCTCTACCTACAGAATTTATTTCATTTATTACCAATCTACTAATTTCTATTAAATTTTCAAATGCATACATGCTAAAAATATAAATATTGATTTGGTAAGACTGCCTACATTGCCAATCTTCTTTTCTTTTATTATAAAACAAATTCAAAAAATTGTACAAATGTCACGTATATAGATAATAAAGCATTAGACATTAAAATAACTCATTTTTTAAACTCAAAATCTTTGTTTTTAAGCGTGTCTTTTAAAACTACTATTGTGAGATGATATTCTGTAAACAAAAATATGATAACAAGCATACGTGGGCACTGGTAATGTCTATAAATTTTAGTTTTTGACAGTTGATTGCATATTGCATTTGATCATAAGCTTAAAACTGTCACAACACTCACATCAACTGAGAAGGAGAGGTAAGTAAAGCAAAACCGTAGACATTTCTGCTAAAATAACTGTTAAAATTAGTGTTAAAAATATCAATGTTTTTTTTTATAAGAACTTTTTTTAAGTCTAGGTACCGACGTTTGTGTTAATACCTACTACAGGCATATCAACATTAAAATGCGATTTAATTATTATTGTATATTACATGATACAAAGTATTTTCTACATTATGTGATAAATTTTAAAAACCATCACTAAAAATAATACAATTACCTTCATTCACACCAGAAAACTCATATAGGTACTTAAGCAAACCTAGATATCAAGTTTTTAAAGTTACTCTTTAATATTTGACTACGATTGATATTGCAGACAAGATCCGCTTATTTATTAAATATTTATAAGACATATTTGACCATTTTTTAATTACTGACTTATTAAATGATCTGGTTCTACTTATTGTCACATATTTTTGTAATCAATTTAAAATTTATTTTGCAAGAAGTTGGATGAAGAAACGAAATATTATTTGATTAATTAGTATTTAATTGAAAATAAAAAAAAAAAAAAATATTGTATCTGTAATACATGCAGCTATTTTCAGCTGCTATTTTCAATTTGATCTAACAGCTACTTACTGCTGACTATCGTTAAAAATTAGCTGTTGTTATTTGGCAACCCATCCCTCTTGAGTCGTTGTTGACGCAGTTTGACTAATCCAACAAACGTTTTTATGAATTTTAATTTTTGATTTGGTTGATTGTACATATAAACTTGACTTTTTGTTGGAAATTTTCACAATCAATTTAATCATAACCTCAAATTATCATATTAATTATGGAAAAGATGGTGACGCAGTGCGACCAGCCTAATAAACGTCTAATTCATACAGTACATTAAGAATTTAATAAATGGTGTTGAATGTTCCACACTAAATAAGCACAATCATATGAACGTGTCTATAAATTTACTAAAAACAAGTTAATTTAGGTAATGATAACCTCAAATTATCACACTGATTATTGAGTTATTGATCCAATGTCTATGAAAAACGTCGTATATCCAAAAACGTATTTTGTTCCGCTCAAAATTCACTTGTAGTTTTGTTTTCGCTAATATTTAAAATGAAGTAGAAAATTTACAGGTAGCCTATAGTTAAAGATTCTTTTGACAATAAGAAAAACAAGGCGAATCTGTGCATCCGCAATCATAAAATTCATTGATGCGTAAATCTCTTTATTCAAACAATAAATTCCAATTCTATCTGCACGTGTTTCGGTGTTAAGATTGTAGAAACTTGCCAACCGACAAATTTAATTACATTAAGAAAACATACTAAATTTATTTTCATTCTTCCAACTTCCCGGATGTTCATACATATTATCGGAATGAAAATATGAGCAAAACTTAATAGAAATCTGCATTGAATAATGTAAGCAATAACAGTAAAGATTCGTCGTAGGCGGAATACTTTTCAGAAGCATTTAAAAGTAGACATCAGTGGTCGTCGGCATGGCAGCTTAGTTAGGCTGTCAGGATTTCTGTTATTTTAAGAAATTAGTTACAGTCTCTTTTGACGAAACACACGTTTCGTGGACTATTCCCCTTTCCCAGTGGTTTTAAACGTTACTGAATGGTGAAAGAATTCCGTATAAGAAAAAAAAATGTTACGCTTTTCGTAACATTTTTCATGTTACATACATATGTGTAAGTTAGTCTGAACTACTATTAATTTTCTATAGTAAAGATTTTAAAAAGATAAAATAGCGAAAAAAAAAATATAGATTGGATAGAACGATTCTACGCTTTTTATTTATTTACAGATATTGGAAAACTATTTACCGATCTATTTGGACTTTATAAAGCTATTAATTCTAATTTTAATTAATTTCCATTATATATTTAAGTCAAGGGCGTATATCAAATGTGTTTTATTTTTGAAAATATCTGCATACAAAGCGCAATTATTAATATATAATCTAGAAAACTCCATAAATTTATCTATTGAGCATCTTCTTGACTAAAAAAAATACTAGGTGCAAAGGCAGAATATTTTATTTTTCAAGTTAACTACTTACAATTAGTTATTATTAGTTTATATAAGTATATAAATTTAGTAAAACTAGCGCAAACTTCACATGTCATATATGACTTTTCCGAAACAAAATAGACTAGATGAACTCTGTTCTATATAGGAACAGTATAAACAGTTCCTGCAACAACTCAAACGGTTCCTAGAACAGTTTAAACAGCTTCTGTAACAATGGTTGCTCCAGACAACTGTTTCTAATAGCTGTATCTGAAGTCTATGACAGTCACCTACGAATTTTATGGACAAGGAGTTTTTAAATCATCTGCAAAAAGATCCTTATTACAATTATATCAGTGAAATAATATATGACAATCACAAGTTTTATGGCCAGAGAGTTTCTAAATCATCTGAGAAGAATTTCTTACTACAATACGAACGGTGAAATAAAATAAATATTATAACGCTCCTAGGTTGAATGATGTGATTTATCTGCAAAGTGAGAATAGCTCTGTTCTATCTAGGAACAGCTGAAACAGCTCTTGGAACAGCTTAAACACTTCCTGGAGCAGCTTAAACTGCTCCTAACAGCTTAAACAGCCCCTGGTATAGCTCAAACAGCTCAAACAGTTCAAACAACTCCTGCAATAGTGATTGTTTTTATTAACTCTAACTGAAGTCTGTGACAGTCATCTATGAATTTGATGGCCAAGAAGTTTTTAAATAAGAGAGGTAAAATAATAGATAGAATAAATACATACATGGAAAAACCAATTTGTTCAGGAAAACAAATAAAATTTCAAACAAATTTTATCATGAAAATTTAGTAAATCCAACATAATATTTCGTTATTTCAAATAAATAAAGAGTTAAATGAACAAATAATTCGGTTGAATTAACCAAATATTTATTAACTCAATATTTAGTTAACTTAAACAAAAGTTGGTATTGTCAAATAATAATGTTTTTCAGTGTCGTGGCCCGAAGTTTAAACCTTGTGGCACGCCGGAATAAGCCATGTGAGTGACCTGCAAAAGTGAGGCAGAAAGAAGCCTTGTCCCATCTAGGAATAGCTTCTGGAACACTTCCTCAAACAGCTTAAATAATTCATGGAATAGCTCAAACACTTCTTAGAAGAGCTCAAACAACTTCTGGAATAGTTCAAAGAGCTCCTGTTGTCACCTACGAATTTTATGGACAAGGAGATTATTAAACCATTTGGAAAAAGTTCCTTACTACAATAAGAGGGATGAAATGATGGAAAGACTAAATATGAAGCCGTTCAACCTAGTAGTACATTGTATAATAAATCAAAATTTCTCATTAAAATCCTATGGTTAATGCCATCGAGAGCCTTGACTATGTCATTATGGGTGACATCATCAACAACTTGTTTCAGTTAATTTAATATGTTAGCAACTCTTTAAGTAGAGCATTGTAGATTTGAAGTTGTGTGGTGGCTCTTTTCTCCATGAAGGATGTTGTCTATAGATGTTGCGTCGTTTTTGATACATACTAAGATACATTTGATTATAGCGTAGTGATTCAAAAACATTACTGAATTTCTTTTTAAATAGAGACTGGTCTATAATTTGCAATGGAAGTAGGATTCCCATACTTCAAGACAGAAGCATGCTTTTGCTTCCTGCCAGGAAGGCCGTACTGGAGATCAAATTTAAGCCTGTCAATTCATGTCTTCAATTTTTTTTAATGCAGCTAAGACATTTACTTATGATATATTTACTATATGACACATTACTGTAACTATATTTTTGGCTAAAGTTAAGAAATGTAACATCAATATGTCGTCGGTGAAACCAGAAAATCTTATAACTCTATTTTTTTGCGGAAATTGAGATTTATCTTAAAAAAAAGGAGAAAACGGAAAAAATCAATTCTGCGCTTGCTGCTAATTTCAATGTTACATTAAATATATTGTTCCTCAATAATATTCCTTTTGATTTTTTTCTTTTTTTATTAATCAGATCAATTTTATCAAGTAACACTTGTTGCAAAGAATTCCCAAAAATTTGCGATGTTGCCATTTTGTTAAATTCTATTGCATATTCATTCCCTTTGATCAGTTTCTCTAAATTCAAACTTTACCACAGTTTCCAATTTCGCTAGATCAAAATACATTCTTAACGATTTTTCAATTTCGTGAAGCAACAAGTCTCCTAGCTCTTTAGGCATGTTTGTTAATGTTTGTGGCACTTTTGCTCCTATTGGTAATAAAAAAATATTCTTCTTTATTGTCTTCAATCGTTCCATTTATTTCTTCTTAGGCATCTTGTGAGGATTTCTTTGAACCCATTTTCGAAAATTTTCTTTTCTTCAGATTTACTAATTGACCTTTAATAACAGTACTTAAATAGTCCTGCCATTTGGATCGCTAGTTTTATTTATTTGATTGAACAATAACTATTACATTTTAGAGAATAATGATAGTAAATATGTTCTTTGAAGCTGCTCAACGTTTTACGCGAGATTCTTTCTATATCAACTCTCTACAAAACTAAACGTAACAATAAATATTAGCAGAAGAAATTATTGTGTTTTTGCAAGTATATGAAAATATCTGACACTTGCTGGTATTTCATTTTATGTTACTAGTTTGGTATCAATTAATTAGATTTCTATTACTTTACAGGTTGACAAATAATTTTTTTGGTCGTCTGCACAAACTAAAGGTAGGACACTGAAGAATCTTTCAAATTATTTGTTGTAGCAGATGTTTAATAAAATATATCTAAGATAGCTACTTGTTGCTTATTACAATAATAAAAGAGAAATGTTTTTTTTATAAAATATTTAAAAAAACATTAAATAATTAATTGTATTCATCTTAAATATTCTAAATAAACAATGAGAAACGTGTTTAAATATGAATTCTGCCGCCCAAGCTAGTCGAAGAAACTCCGGAACGTAATTTTAAACCCAAGTTTGTTATTGATCCCGTGCGCAGAAACACACAAATGCACAATGTTCTAAGGGACTAAAACAACTCACGTAAATTACCAACCAATTCCGAAAAGGTTTACGTTCATGTACTAGCGAGGTCTTTATGGAAGTCGATATCCTAATAAGAGTCGTTCCATCATCCTAATTTTGATCAAAGACTAACGCTAGTTTCTGTATTATATATTTATATAATTAATACGTGATCAGCTAAAGAGAGTATCTTCTTACATAGATGGGAAGGGGGTAGATACACAAACGTGGAACAATCTAAACACAAAATTAAATATTTATAGGTTCTTGTTACTTGATCTTATCGAAATACCTTCGATATAAACATACTTATCAATGTAAAAGCGTAAAATATATCTCTTACCGATTAATTTATTAAAATATCGAATCTGTAAATACATATGTACCTACAAGCATGCACGTTGATGTTGGGTAAACATCTGTCAACAGACCACCCCGTTTTTCACATAACCTGTCATTACCCATTGTGATGATAATGGTGTGGGTCTGATTACAGAGTACAGAGCCAACTTGTATCGGCTCCATCGCATTTATAACTACACCATACTTACACACACATTATATGCCCGCTATACACATGGAGGTAGATAAACAGACAGAAAGAGGTGTAGACTCACCTTTCCGAGTCTCTCGCTGCTCCGGGCGAAGGGTTGAACTGGAGGAAATACCTTTCGACAATGCATGTAACGAACGATTCTGTTGTTGTCGGCCTGTCATTGGGCCGATCTGGCCTTTATAATTATGTCCGTTCGATTTTAAAATGGCATAGGTTCGAAACATGTGCGATGAATAGGAGTAGAAACCAGGTGTCGAGTTGGGTACACTCTTGAATGGTGAACTGAGAGATAAATGGAATGGATTTTTTCAGTATCATTGGAATAAATTAATTCGATCTCTTTTGAAAATAAGGCCAATTTAGTTGGATAGCTTCTTTCGCGTTTATACAAGTGAATAGTGTGAATGTACTAATATAAATTATGAATACATTTTAGTCCAAAATTAACTCTTAACAATGAGATCACACCACATGATTTCGACATATCTTTTTAACAGAAATATTTAGAGGTGGAAATCATGGATCGGATAAGTTGGAATATATCCAACTACATCAGAGACAGACTTGCTTACAATCGGATCAAAAACAGAAAACGGAACTTTCTACTAGGAAAATATGCCACGGTTTTTCAAGTAGAAGCATATGTAATATTGCATTGTGTAATCAATCAGAGGACTTATTAATAAGCGGATCTCACCATGCAAAATAATAGCAGTGGACCTTCAAATTTAAAGTTTAACCAAATATTTTTATTTACGTTCATGATAGACCAAAACCACCGATGCACTAAAAGCAGGTACTATTAAAGACGGTCACTCTTACCAAATACCTTGCAAAATTGAATGTTTGAGCGGTAATATCGAAGAACGTTAAAGAGAGTGGATGCAAAAATAAAGGACTGCTATTATTTTGCACGGTGCTGTATATTGCTACAAACAGCCAGGTAATATTGAAGGCAATAGTCAGTAGCATATTTACGTATGGGCTGAACGGGTTATAGCCCAGGGCGGCATGATTGTAGGGGCGGCAAAAAGCTCTTTACTTAAAATTAAACAAAGGAAACAGTAAATGAAGACAGAAAAGTGTGTTAAACCATGTGTGAAGAGTCTAGTTGTCTCAGATCACTATAGAGCTTAGAAACAGCTATCATGTCAACAGTGTGAGCAGAAATTCTTCAAAAGTTTAATGTAACCACTAAACAGTTGCAGTTCATTGATATTGATATGTGTGTAACTTAAAACCTCTATTGTTCTTTGGCAAATTATATTGAGAATGTAAGGAATAACTATGAACATTATGACCACCCACAAATCTTCAATTACTGACTATCAGCTTAAATTGCTAAATCAGTAGCACAATGAAATGATCAATAATTCCTCTCATTCATTCAGTAGTACCTTTTTTTTCTTTTTAGGCGCAAACGTTCATTTCGTTGTGTATATTATGTATCCTATTCATATCCCTAATGTAATCACCTTTTTTTTTTGATTTCTTTTGTCAAAGGTCAAGAGGAGAGACTCAAAATGAGGACAATCCTCGCGAGACGAGGTGACTAATGTATACCTATACATTATTTGAATTAAATCGCCACCATGTTATCTACAAATAACTGTACAACAAATTTCAATTCAAATTTCTTTCATTATCAATATATCAGATTGAGTACCGATGAGGTAGCTGACAAAGGAACTGAAACGGTTTTATATGTACATATAATACCGAATTAATGGCTGAGCTGACAAATTTCATAAATGAATGTCTACATTCTCTTAAACACTGCAGATATAGCTTCTAGTACAACATTTTCGGTATGTCGTAAAATAAAAAATTACCTGTGCAGTACTATGGCGCAAACGCGTCTGAATCCTTTAGCTGTGCTTTCAATAGAAAGCAAATAGATAGCTAGATGTAGATTATGCGGATTTGTTTAACGATTTTACTTCACAGCAATCCCGAAGATTTTTTTAATAAATAAAACCTAAGTATACACAAATAGTTTAAGCAAAAAAATGTGTTACTATTTTTAAATCATTTAATGGAAATTATGCGAGGAAATGCTGACTGGGTTGACGGAGGTAACCAGATTTGAGTAGCCTAGAGCAGCCCTAACTATAAATACGCGACTGGCAGTAGTGAAGCCCAATATACAACCAAAGTGGTTTGGGAATGTATTCGAGAACTGAATAGCCTTACAGACCGCAATAAAGTTACTTTGGTGTGAGTGCTCCGACATTCAGCAATCGAAGGAAACGAAAAAACCCATGAGTTGGCTAGAAAGAGATCATCTGTTTCATATATGTAGGCCCAGAACCTGTGTTCTAGGAGTATCTAAAAACACAGTCGAAAGCAGGTAAGAAATTGGGTCAAAGAGAAATAAAGAGAAGACTGGATTAATACAACCAGACAAATTCATGGTAAGATTTTTATGAAGGGACCATCAGAAAAAAAGACTGAAAAACTACTGCAGCTTAGAAAGAGAGAAATCATCTTCGCATCGTAATAGGTCTCCACCTACAAAGAATTGGGATTAATACTAGAGATACCAACTGCAGACTGTGTAATGAAAGGACAGAGAATGTTTATTATATCTGTGTGAATGCGAGGCTCTGACCGCAAGAAGACAGGCAATTTTTGGCAAGTCAAAAATAAATCCAGAGGATCAACCAGCCAGGGAGCTGTACAGATTAGTGCCGATAGATTAAATACAAAAAGCTAACAGGCTAACTGCAGTCTTTCCGTAGATTCCATGTCACTCACACAGCGTGCACTATTCTTATAAAATAATGTTAATGCAATATATTAAAGAGGGATATACAATACTTATATTTTAAGCAATATAATTAAACAAAGGCCATGAGGAAATATAAAAAGCACAAGGTTTATATTCATGGATCCTAAAGAATTTTGGCCGTTCGTACTTGGTACCAGGAGCATTCCTACAATACTTGGTATTTATATTATAGGAGTGAGGTTTACGATAGTCTATTGAAAATCGTTGTTGGTTTTCAGAATAATTTTTTTAGTAACGTATATCACATCGTGGGTGAAACTAGAAAACCGTATATCTCCTATTGAGCAAGAAAAGATTGTTAGAAAAAAAAATAAGATCAAAGCTATATAGAGCGCGATCAAAAATGCGAACTAATTTGTCAATCTCTTTACCCCACTCACCCGTACACCTTTTTTTTCACGTTTGACAGTCAAGTACAGTCGAGAAACAGCATTTCCTATTGATCAAGTTGTGACTGAGTTGTTGCTATGACAGGTAACTATTCTACGCATTCGTAAGGCATTGTTTAAGTATAATGAATCTGAGCCATCAGCGTCGAAGGCGAACACTGAAAAATCAGGATCTAGAAAAAAGTCTCATAACACCGTTTTGGATGATACTGATATGCCATTTCTACTTAATTGTAGGTATCAACACCTACACGTGTAATAAATTGTCATTAAGCTATTGTTCAACCATGCCAACATGAACTGGTGTCTTCCCTGCACTTATTATTGATAAATAGATATTAAACTAGAAAGAAAATTACAGAAAAAGATTTATTCTCGGAAACGTCAAAATACTAACTACTACATGTGTGCCAACTTGTATTGTCAACTCCATAGTGTCAAAATTTCTTTTCCATTTTCATATATAATTCAAAATTAAGATTTTTCGACCCAAAAAGCATTGTGTATCACACGGCCAGAAACTCTTTTGCGAGTATTCGTACTCATACTCGCTAAACTGTAGTTTCTGGCCTAGTGATACAAATAACTATTGTTGTCGAATTGAAGTTTTTTTAATTTCCGCTTACACGAGGAAACGAGAGAAAAAGAATTAATTTATGTATATTATTTAGACGTAAATAAGGCTGCTTTCGTCTAAGGCAATCAAATTCAAATAAATTGGTTTTTTAAATATGAATATGCCTTTCCCTCATTGTGTTTATATATTTATATTACAAAAAAATGGCATATGACCGATTATATGTGTACATATTAGAGTCTACATAACATACGCAGATATAAGGAATCTCTGAGTCTTTGACAAAGACGTCGGTCGGCGTTGAGAGGCTGTTGTGTTTTTGGTCCTTTTAGGCGTCGTCAATTATTTCTCCGGCGAGGCAGCTAAGGCAGAGCCCCATCTCGGGCCTGCTGATTGTTAAAAATGCCAAACGAAATGGAACACATTGACGTCCGCGTACAAGGGAAAGGAGGAGAGGAACTACTTTATGCGGAGATATTGGTTGTTAGACGCATAATTATAGTTGCTTTCAGTGGTATAAGAGCCGATTCAGTCGAGCTTAGCGGTCTGTTCGCGTTTTTTTAAATTCGATCACGTCGTCTCCGTTCGCCGTTCAATACGACTAACTTGCGCAAATCGGATGTTTACTTGTACTGATTGATTCGCATTCATGTATATAAAGTGACTCTGCGTAAATTGGTTTACAATTATGGTCTGGAATTATCGCGCTTTATTATGTGTTTTGTTATCGATACTGGTTTTGAAATGTTAGTATTAATGACGACAATGATACTGAGGACTAATGAATTATAAAGAGAGAGAAAAAGATTAATCAGTAATTTATTTTTGTAGTTTAGTTGTTACAATCATTAACAAACTGTGAAAATAAGTTACAATAAATACTTACAATTAGTCGATGTTTCACCTTACCATAGACCTAATGCAATTATACGGAAAATTTATACACTTTATATGTGGATGAATAATTGAATGAGAATCTCAGATGGAAATCTCATTATTATTCATCCATATATACCAGAAAGTACAGAGAAATACACGGTCATTCACGGAACTCCGTTAAAAGTTCTTAAATTTGCCATGATATCTCGATTTTGAAACTTCGAGGTTGAGCATAACATATACCTATGATCTATTTCGAAAAAATTACTGCATCCATGTCGCACTTTCGGTAACATCGAAAGTCATGGCCAACTTCTAATTACATATCGGTTACCGTTCCAGAGTTTGGTTTCTGTGATAAAAAGTACAAAAAATATAATGTTTTAAATGCCTATAACTAAGGATTGTATACGGGTTTACCGGTAAACCGGATAACCAGTAAATTGTCCAAAAAACGTTCTGTAAATTTATCGGTAAATTACAAAAATTTACCGGTAATTTGGTAAATGAAAAATCCATACCAGAAATTTTTATCTACGAAATAATGTGTATTTATAGGTATGTATTTATAGGTCTAAAGGGACACTGGAAATAAAAAAAAACAGGTAAGTGTAAGTAACAATATACCTATTTATTCACTTTATGGGAGATGATTTTTGTTTAATTTTAATTTAAACTTTCTTGAAATTGAGAACCGCTGTAATGCCCTAGAACCTAGAATAGAGAATATAGAAAAGAAACTGACAAAAACTTTTGATTAGAAACGTATAACATCCATTCCACCGAGTTAGTCAGAAAGAGAAGAAAACAAAAAATTCTCAAACAGCAAAAAATTGAAAGAAAAGGTCGTGTTGAAATTAAAAGAAAATAAGAATGGAAACAAGATGGATAACGAAAAGCAACGCAAAGAAAAGCGAGATTAATGTTCATTTGTTGCTAGGACGGCCGCTAGGACGGTAGGAAGCAAAATATCCCACTTTTCCTACCTGTCTTTGTCAACAAGTGCAATTTCAATTCTCTCATTTTATGGTTTTTTGTATGGATTTTATAAGGTTTTTAAAATTTTATAATCGTTTTTCTTAAAGAATAAGTAAATGTGTCATTTTTTAATATTTAAAAATAATAATATATAAGAACAACATTTCACGTATTTAAATTAATAGCAATTTTTAATACACCACATTATGAGAGAACATTAATGCAACATTATTGTAAAATAACATTAAAATTTGAACCTTAAATATTTCGTTTTACTTCTTACAACTGTTTAAAATAATTAAATACAAATATTTATTACAAAATCCTAATGCCTTATGCCTTAAGATAGTGTAAAATATGTATTATTCTAGCCTAACTTCTAATCCTATTTTCTTGGGGAATTAATGTCACACATGAAAAAAAAAAAATTACCGGTAATCTACCGGTTAACCGGTATTTTCATTTACCGAATCACCGGTAAATGAAAAAATCGGTAAATTTACGATCACTACCTATAACAGGTATATAGTAAAAGGTACGGAGTTTTCATGTTGACTGTGGAGGGTGTGAGTCCTCTCTTGTATAACCACGGAATAAAAGGTAAACAAAATTATACAGGTTGTCCCACAATCTAGGGTTGATTTGGAATAACTTCTTAGTACTAACGGTATCTTTTTTTTTCAAATATAACACCCTGTATATTTGTACAGCATGTGATGATGTAGAATTGTATTCTTTATCGAAAAGCTATAGGTTTCCTTATACCTATCTCTGTCGCTTCTTTCAGAATGAGTGATTTTCAGAAAATGTAATTTTGGATTAGTATTTCCTTGGAAAATTGGCACGCAGTAGGATGTGAAAACTATGGAACATTATTAAACAATATAATAATTGATGTGTTGATTGGAAAATCGAATAAAAGCTCTCATCAGCTTTTCCAATCAATTATTTTTATTGTGTGTACGACATGTTTCAGCCATCTTCAGGCGTAACTATCAGGTCTGAATAATTGACTTATTTGCTTTATTCAGGCCTGACAGTTACGCCTGATGATAGTCTAGGCCGAAACATGTTGTACATATAATAAAAATGATTAATTGGAACAGCTGATTAGAGTTTTTATTCAGTTGTCAAATATGAATCTACATTCAAGTGATCTGTCTACTCATCTTGCGTTGTCGGGTTTATTGCATTAACAAAAATGGAAGATCATTTAGATAACTGAATTTATTTTTTATTCAAGGAGAATGTAATAAAATTATAAGTCCCACTTGCAGCCTATTAACAGAATACATTACCGAAAAATCCAAGAAAACCTTTTGCTCACTGGTCGATGGAAGCATAATAAAAAGATGTCAAAACTTATAACAGAGGATGAGAACTATGAGGTAATAGTGTTAGCTTACTTTCACAGCCACCCTCACAATTTCATACGTGTTGCTGCTGAGGAAATATGCATATCATACCATCAACACAGCGTATTCTGTCAATACATAAAATGCGCGCATAAATAATAATAAAACAAGCTACAATAGCAGTTTATATCAGGATTCTCAAGTGTTTGAAAGCGAACGCAGGTCATATGCAACACTTATAATTTCTTATAGCTACATAATACATACAGCATTTCGGTTTTGATTATCAATAAATAAATAAATATTATTTTTTCATATTTTGTTTCTTTTATATGATTTTAAAATTAAAATTGGCCTATCATTAATGAAATACTAATTCAAAACTATCTTTTCGGAAAATCACTAATCCTAAAAGAAACGATAGAGATATAGGCATGACAACACCTTTTCGATAGAGGATTCAATTCTACATCATATGGTGTAAGAATATGTGGGGCGTTCCATTTGAAAAAAAAAAAAAACTTTTAATACTAAGAAGTTACGCTATATCAATCCTAGATTATGAGATACCCTGTATAATTTTGTTTATTTTTTTTTTAATCTTTGGTTGAATAGTAGAGCACTCATGCTCTGCACAGCCCACATAAAAAAACTTTTACTGTGTAGCCGTCATACGCCTTCATTCAATGCATTATATTTATTTGTGCTTTTTTCCCGAAAATCCAAGGTAGGTAGGTAATCATAGGTAAGAAGAGGTTTTATAAATTTGGTTTTAACATTCTTAGCAATGAGCAATATACCAGAATACTCAACGCCAACACATAATCTGGAATCGCTTAACAGAAGAGTTTGAGGAATTAAGAACTCACCGGAAATGTTGCATACAAAAGCAGATGAACACAAAGAAGTGATGTGAGGGAAAAAAGTGTCGATCGAAAATTACACCAATATCTTTAAAAATTGAGTAATCCTGTAGGTATCTCCAACTGGTGCACGCTCTATATGAAAACGTAGGAGTTTATAGTTTTGGTGAAGGAAAGTCAAAACCTTTCTACCGTTAGGTGTAAGGTCATTCCGAAGCTGAAGTCAATTTCTAGCCCTTATCTTCTCTCTCCACTTTTCCGGTCTTTTGTCATTTCTCTTGCCTCATGCCAATTCATTTCTCTCTCGGTCAATGCTTCCCTTATCTCATCGTTCCATGTTCTTCTTGGTCTATATTTTTCCCAGATATTTTAGTTTCAAAAATTTTCTTAGTTATTCTTTCTTCTGACATTCGACAAATATGTCCATACCATCTTAGCTGTCCTTCTATTTTCATTCGTATTGGTATCGTTCCCAATTCTTCCCTTATTTTCTCATTCCTGATTCTATCTTTTCTCGTTTTTATTTCTACATTTCCTAGGAATCTCATATCCATGGCATCAATCTGGATTTATGTTTTTCGGTTAGCGTCCAGGATTCGCAGCTATGCATCAGCATTGGCCTTACTATTTTATTTATTACGTCGACTTTAACGTTCTTTTGCACTTGTTTTTTCCTAGGAATGTTTTTTTCACACACAGGTATCACACTCCTGCTGATATTTAACCATATATGTACATAGTATTATTAGTATTACACCAGTCTTTAATGATGTCCAAATTCCTCTGCAAAGACAGGCAATCAGCTATATAGATGTTATACGACCACAGATCGTAAGATGATCCGCATAAGCCAACACTATACAATCCAATCTCTCCAAAAGGCCTTTAGTATATTTATTTAAAAGAAGTGGCCTTAAGTTGGAGCTTATGGAACTTCCATATGCAATTAGAATGAAGCAGATGTAAAACTATTAAATTGAATATTGTTATGTATAAAATGGTTTATAAAAATAAAAATTTTATATAATCTAGTATTAAAAAAAAAATAGAATTAACCTATTAACTCATTTTAATTTAGATACTTAAACACAAGATAACGAACAAGAATTTAATATTATTTTATCCTGTTGTAACACCAACTATATTGATTTTTATTTCCAAATCAGCCAATTGGTAGCTTAATACTCTGGTAACTTTTATTTTTGACATATTATTCCCTAATCGAGAGAACTAATAAAATAACCATCTATTTATCCACTATAATATTCTCAATAGCCACTAAGGTGTTTATAAGGACAATTACTAAGTGAAAGTATGTTTACGCTTCCAATTCTGTAATTTTTGAAACAGAACTAAACGAAGAAATGCAAAATGAAACGGAAGTCAGTCATTAAATAAATTGATTGCCGTATTTGGTAAAGGAAAGGATATAATGAAAACGCTTTAGTAAAATACCGGTTTAATTTCAAATTCACTTATAACATAATTGACTTTCAAACGTTGCCTGAAGTAATTTCACCGTTTTAGTATAATATAAACATTTAAGAACTATACAAATGAATATACTTCCTTTGGCGTCCTTCACTTTACTTACTCTATAATGGTAAATAATAGCAAGATACAACTGCATCTAAAGAAACAATTTCCGCCGCAGCACTTTTATAAAAACTTCTAATACATAAATAATGCAATTATTGAATAATTCAATAGTAAATATTTATTCAAATTACAATAATAACTTCGTCTAAATGCGGGAAAAATATTATTCTAATCCGTTTCTGTGTGGTAATGACTTCAACGCTGGAAACGCATCTCTCACGCGTATCCACCACTCGTTCGAGAAAATCAATATATAACATGCATGAATAAAATAAGGACCGCCAGACTCTGATAGTAAAACTTCCGTTTGGCGTGTTAGAACGATTGATACCATCGATTCAAATGTGAGAATTACGGGATTTATTTGTTTTAAGACGACCGGTTAATTGACAGTATTTAAATTAGCCGAAAGGTCTAAGTATCTTCCCGAAATGTTTTGACAGACGCGTAGTATTGACAGCGGCGCCACTCCCGGCCGAATATTGAGTTACATCCGTCAACGTATTTCCGCTAGTTTGTTTTCTTTACTAACAGGAAACGATACATTAAATAGTGGTTACGGTCGGTTTCAAATTATAAGTAAATGAAATCTTGTTATATGTATGTTCTCAGTACAGATTTTTCTTTTTTGAAAATAATGTTATTTCCTTAAAAACAAATATTACTGGATTTCTTTGTTGTACTTTTGTAATCAATAATAATAATGTTTAGGTATAATATATAAAGAAAAGGTTAAATTAAAATTATAGATGCTATCCAATCCTAGTTTTCTTTTTTTCAAGGAGTTCTTACAGCCGTGTATGAGAGATTATTTATGTACTCTCAAACATTCGTATACACAGGAATAAACAACCACAAAGGAGAAATTTGATACGATCTCCACATCAAAACAAAGGCATTCCTGGAATGCTTAGCATTGTATATGGTACTGTGTATATGTCGGGAAGTTTTTGTGTAGATACCCTCCTTGTTGATTGTAAGTTATTTATATTTAGTGTAGTGTCAGTACCTAGTAAAACTATTATTGAATTTTCAGTAAGTAATTCAGATGTCATGTGGTGCCTATTTAGCTATTTGATGATTAATGTTGAAGCTTTTTGTTTATATTAACAATGGTAGTTGTCGTGGTTTGATGATAATAGACTTATGTAATGCATATGTAATGCATACAAAGAAATATCTAAGTTACACAGTTTAAAAGTATACATATCTGTTAAGGTATTGTTTTTTGTCTAATGAGAATGAGAGACATAATTACACACTGAGAAAAGAAATTGCATTAAATGAAAAGTTTTATAACGTTTAATTTTTATGATGTTAAAATAAAAGTATTTATATTATTTGAAAGCAGCCTGCTGTTTTGCCGGAAAACTATTTTCTTCTTAAATACATGCTTTTGGACGAAAAGACATTGTAATTTAATTAAATGGAATGCACCTTAGTTTTTATTATTATTTTATAATATCTGTATAACTTCTGCTTAAGTTAAAACAATACACATTCACATACTATGTTGCTATTATTATATTAATTTTATTTTAAATAAAAAAACCCGGCGTTTTAGTTTATTTGCGTAGACATGCATTTAACACTTTTGGCTTTTAGCGAAAAATACAAGCGTCTGCATTCAAGCTGAGTGCTTTTTTACGCGAAGGTGTTTTAGTTTTACGCAAGTGCCCACGTGCATAAATCACAGATACACAAACAAAGATAAATATTTTCGTGCAAGATTAAAGGAATTTCAGGGACAATTGGAATCTTTTCAGTTAATGTTGCATTACTTATAAGCCAACGTACTTTACAGTAGTATATAGTGTTTGAACGCTTAAAACTGTTACCCACGGAAAAAATACGTTTTTTGTTAACGCATTTAGTTGGAAATCATTACTTAATTGAAATAATATTAAAAAATATTCCTGTATTCAAACGAATAATTTGGTTAGAAGGTTTATTTGAAACAATATAATAATATTTTCATATAGCAGATTTCTCCCTATATAGTATAGCAAATATACTTATGTGTAGTACAGAAATTGTCGCATAGATGGTATATCTCCTGTTTCATTCCAGTAACAGAATATATTTCGCACAAATAGGGTGGAATATACGATTACAATATACTAACCTAGTATATTGTATTCGTTTTAGATCAACATCTGATAGGAGTCTGCTGGAATGGTCGCTGCGATCTACTTCCAATACCAGGGGTATTGGGAGTAGATATACTGACATTGTATCTCTTATTGTGCTATAATGTAAATATATTTTATATTAGCCTTCAATAATTTCTTCATCTTTGCCTTAAGTTTTTACGCAACAAATAAGAAAATAATATCTATTGCTCTATGGTAATCAAATACGTGCTGTAACCCGTGCATCTGTTAGTAATTGGCCCCTTAGACGGCCCGTGCAGCGGCATCCGGTAATAAAACATTGCCAGTATATACGTGCCCCGATTTACATATACCTATTAGTTCGAGATTTACTACGTTTCGTTACTTTTCGATTCATTACTTTATTTTCCAATAGTACATATGACATCAATTAAAAAGGATGGAATGGTTTGAAAAGAAAACGGAAGAATAAAACAGTAAAAGCAAGTGGTATTGCAACTTATACAAACAAGGTAATAAGGGAAATGCGTAAACGTGAAGCCCAAAAAAACGTAATAATACACTGAGAGAAGAGGAACAATTAACAAGAATATTGTTGAAGTAACAGAATTTGACAATATTTCTGGCACTGTTTTAACAATCAAGGTTATAAGTGCCATGGGTAAAACAAATAGCTATTTCATTTTAAATCTACCAAAAGAATTGATTGAAATAGAAATCAGAAGTTGTTAAGTTCAACAAACACTTTATGTTAAACAGGTTATATCAAAATAATTACTCTTTTTGTCTTAAGCTAAAAGCAGATTGCTTTTCAGTTAATATTATGTTGTTACAGCAATTTGTACGAGCATTTTTTAACTCACCCTGCAAGGGCTATCGTCAGGTGTAATGGTATTGTACATTTATCGCCTCATAGTTATAATATAAACTGTAAAATATCTCTAAGGTGGGGTATTTATTAGTGGTGAACATAATCGAATGACGGAAAATGCATCATTTGAGAACTCGATTATAAAGTTTGGATTATGAATGATCATTAAATTATGAATTATTTATATAAATGATGGTTCGATTATATTGAGGACGACCTATATTTAATAGGAACAGGAATAATGTACAAAACTAAACGTTGCGACCTAAACAGAAGGAAAGTATGAAGATGATCATTCGATTATGCCCACCCCTAATATTTATATACCCTAAAAGAAGTAGTTTTATTGACATTACTGCCGTTGCACGCCATCACCAGTATCGGTTTTAATGTTCACAGCTCCTATTGAACGTTTAACTCTCAAATACACTAGACTAATATTTTATAATCCTATCCTGACTGCTGTACGCTTTATAAGCAATATTCGTTATTAGTGGTGTGAAATAGAAGAAGCGCCATCTCCACGGCGATTTTTGTAATATGCATATTTAACGTAATTGTTACTGTATTTCCATACAAAGAATGGATGTTCACATGAACCTATTGAATTTGTTAAATTAAACAATATGGTTTACTTTTACTATACATTTTTCCTGTTAGATTAACTGAAATTTTGGTTAATTCAATACTATTTTGTCGACAACATCTGTCGTTTCCTCAGTGTAAAATTATTTATTTATTCCGGTGTGATTTTAATGCTTACTATTTTAATTATAGGTATAAATACACACAGAAGTCTTCAGAATTTTAGTAACAAAAAAGAATATTAAAAAGGTGTGTAACACTCGGTTGATATTAGCATACATATGTTTCACCTTACCAAGGATCATTAGTGCTACTGGTCAACCTAATGTATTATGCGAAGAAAGTCGTATATATATACTTAATAAGTGAAAGAGTAATTGAATTAACGCTAATTAGGTCACAATTAGCGTTAGTTAATTAACGCAAGTATAGTGGCTTAATCAGTCGTCTACAATATTTTTATCCTTTATAGATACACATTGTAGGTTCAGATCCACAATATCTAGCAAATATCTTCACGTTAATACTGAGATTTCCATCTCAAATTCTCATTCAATTATTCTTCCACAAAAAGAATATTTTAATTTAACCATTAAACATTATAAAATAAAATAAGATTTGTTAGAGCAATTAAAAATGTATTTCAAAATATACTACTCTAAAGCGTTCCTCAAACAATTATGATTTAGTTATAAATAATAATAATATAACAAAATATTGTCAAAATTTTTTTTCACTTATTGTAACTTTATATTTTGTTAAATTTGATTAAAAATGTTGTTATACAGTAATATTTTTCCATGAAAGTGATTTTGTTCAACAGAATGCATTTTCTTCTCTCAGTATATCTTTACCTATAATTGTTTGTGGTTATATAAATATTTTGAAGAAAACAGAAATGTCAGTTTGACTTATCGTATCAACTACTAGCACATTTACCTCATCTTTAATTGTAAAATATACAAAACCACATCAAAAGTACTTTCCACGCTAAAATAGGTTTTTTTATATATTATTTGTTTTAAACGACAACATAATTCTTCTAATCATTGGCTATCCACCGTTATAGGGATTTACATTTTTAGTAAAATTACACGAACTAAGAAAGAAATATGTACTACAAAGAAAAGAAACAGAAGAAAAAGAAATTCATGGCAGCGTTCAAGAAGAAGATAAATTTAAATTCTTGAGCCATTATATATTTTCGCCTCAACTGACACAACTAACGGCCTTTTAAAAATTCATAATTACATTTTTAAGGGACTCTGTGCATTCGCGGACGCACCAAGGCGGTGGTGGTGCCTTCGGGAGTACCAGTTTGAACGAGAATGAAGCGAATTTTCGCGGAAATAGACCAGCAAATCCGGACCGACAAAGGGCGCCCGGAAAATCTCTAATTAAGGAATTATTATTAAATTATCGGCAGGGAATCGTAATTGTCACTTTGCTCCGACGATTAAGTAAGTGGTAATTGCTGTGTAAGGTTCGTTCGGCCGCGGGCGCCATCTACAAAGACGTTTGTAATTAATTTTGACCCCGCGTTGCGAATCGATTCGTGCGAAAAATAATAATATCGGTTTGTGAAGGTGTCACGTTCAAATGTTGCTTTGGGGGTTTTTAAATATACTAAGGAAATTAGAAGAAAAATATAATTTTTTTTATACTTTAGTCGAGTCTGAGAAAGAATTGATTCTAGTGCGTCTCAATTTAAAACTACTGAATATGAATTCGAATATGGCCGACGGGGTTGGACGACTCTGAGAGGGTCCTGCTTGGATTCCGGGAAACTCCGGGCAACTTGGGGTCGTTGATAATGAGCCAAGACCGGTGAACACCCTGCGAGTGCCCCTGCACGACGCCTCGACCCCGCAACAGCGTTATAACCCCGAAATATGGGGATAGGAAGAATTATTATATCGTTTGCCCCAGCAGCGCGTGCAAGCTACGAAACGCGTAAGGGGAGTTGCATAACCGTTAAAGAGAAACCCGTTGCACAGATCGAAAGTAGAAAGAAATACATTAAAGCTGTTGTCAGGTATTTTCAAACTTAATACAATAATTATAGTAAGTTATTTGTTCCATCGATTTTCACTTTTAATGACAGTTATTTCCATCAAACTTTCGGTGCGTTTATATGGGAAGTCTTAATTCAATTTTCGTCCGGGTAATGATGGATGAACCTTTGAATGTTTGCATATCCAAACTAAACTTTAATTTACTTCAATTTATATATAAATATGTTGACGATATCACCACAATAGTGCCAGCGAATGAAACTGGGGCCATCTTAAATACATTTCATGAAAAAATATAATTCAGAAAAGGGTTAGATTCCTTTTCTTCCTTCACTTGGGTTATAAGGGGACCTGATTAGCGGATTTTGTTGGTTGGTAAACTAAATCCACATTCTCGTGAAGATACTTAAATTATTTTTTTAACAATCCTATTTCATATGAATCTGAATATACTTAACATCATAAAAAATAGAATATCATTAAGATATCAGACAATTTATTCAAAAACAAAACTTAAACAGACTTTTACACTTCTTTATAAACAATGGCTATGTACCCCTTCCAGTTTATTGAAGAAAATAATTTATAATTCACTGTTATTGACTAAACAATCGTTCAACTGAATCAGCTAATCGTAATTCTACCTGGAGTATCTATTGCACACCTGGAGCGCTCCAAAATACTCAACATCTATTATCTAAGCGGATCTAATCGCGGTCATCGTCCTAGGCTACCGAGTACCCGCTACTGTATCCACTCTGTTTTCCATCAATTGATGACTTTAACAAACATGAAAATGACTTGACTAAAATATAATTGTTTAAAAACCATGACATATCATAACACCAAGATTCTTGCAGGCATTGTTTCATGCTTTTGGATTCTTTCTTGTGCATGTTTATATATTTTGGGAAGCGCAATATATTATTTTTGAATAAAGAAAGTATCTGTACAATCATGAAGTACATCAATACAATACCCGAATAAATTATTTATTTATCTGATAATCGTCAATTTTTCCTTTTTTTGGCGTGTAAGTACACTTTTAATACATAATTTTTAAAATGTCATTTGTGATTGTAGACTTATATATTTTTTACATCTGCTATTTAATTAATTTTTCAGTTCTATATTTTATATAAAATTTTTTTTAACACAATTACTTTTTCCCAATCAATTAATCATTTGCATTCCAGTGATCTAAAGATGGCTTTTCAAAAAACCGAAACTAGTTATCAAATAATAAATATTAGATGAACGATAGAACGAGTTTTATTACTCTTATCTAACCTTCAATTATAAAAACCTTACTTGCTTTAGAAATTTTAAATATGGAGTTAAAACCTATCCCCTATTACGGAATTTTTGCAAACACAATAAATGTTACGTTTGCAGTTCTTTCAGTTTCATTGATTTTATACTTTAGTTATTATGTGGTGGTGGTTTAATATAGCATATAGGTTAGAATCATATATTTTTTCTTGTTATGTTTTGTTTTTCATTTTGGTTCATATGACGTTTTATATACACTTTGTGTTTTTCATAAATAAACCATATTACTATTATTAATATGCCTATAAATGAATATTATTTAATAATATTTATTAAGGGGAAAACCCCACACCTAAACTATTAAAATCGAAACATAATATACTGTATGCCATGCAATGCGTGTGAGACTGTTTACATTGGTCAGACCTCTCAATACTCAAGAAATAGACCAAAAGAACACGACCTTGACTGCACTCAACTGCAAGTCAACTAAACCTACTCTAGCAGATCATTATACCAATAAAGCTGATAACTACAATTTTGAAGATACTAGAATTTTACGCTCAGAGAAACTATATGGTCAAAATGTTTAATTTAGATATGCACTACACCGTAAAACATGAAAAAGCATTGATTTTAGAACTGACATTGGTAATTTGAGTAATATTTATGCTTATTGTTGAGTTTGAATCCAACAACTTAATTTAAACCTAGGTATGATTTTTGGCTCAAATCAATTTAGTTTTATGCCCCCTATTTTAATACAACAGTGATTTTTTCACTGGCTTCCCAATTTTATTGTAAGTGGGTTGATACACTGCGTTCTTGGTGTCATTGCTCAATTTTTGCGGCTTTTATGTTAGTCCTAAGTTTACCTGCTGAACATGTGGGTCTCTATTAGGATTACTTTACATACTAATGTCTAATTATGTTGAACATGTGCACAATTTATGAGTATTTCGGCTTGTTTAATTATACCATTGTAAGTAATCTGACTTTCAACCTTATTAATTTTGTAATTTTCATGTTACAATTTGTAGTTGTTTGTCTCTGAGGGAGCAATAAATTAATTGCGAAAGCTTAGTCGGACAACAAGGTATCTCATTTAATCCATTGCCTGCATATTCAACAATACTTTCTTCAAATCCTTAATAACAATAAGAATTCGGAATGTTGATTTTTCTTTTGGAGCATATTTATGCAGTTAAGTGGTTGCTAATATACGCACTTTGTATGCAGAAAGATTATAGCGTTCCTTGTTAATAAAAAGCGGGTAGTAGGAGTTAGCTATAACTAATAACTAATAATTTAACCGTGAGTTGCTGTGTCTTCCCATAGGCCAGGGTCGTATTGAGTACGCAGCGCTCACCACTGCAATGTATTGAAACATATAAAGAGTAGAATTATAAGTTAGTATCAGGCAGGAAACACACTAATTCCAGTTTGTTTATATTAATGTCACGTCACGATTTGTTGTGAGATTCGGGTCATCAAACGGCATTGAACGCAAAATAAAATCAATCACTTGTTTTCGACAGCGGCAGCCATTGGTGTTTCGGTGTTGCTTTGAATATGATATAGCCTATTTAACGTTATTAAATTACAATTTTTGAACTTGCGTTTTGTGAGCAAATTATTATTATTTGGACTCATAGAAAGCTTTCTTCAATAATTTATTTTAGTTTGTTTAGATTTTTTTGATTTGGATTCATATTACACACCTATATCTTCTAATAATTATTTGTATTTAATTATTTAAGATAGAGAAGCGATTTTCACGAAGTCTTTTTTCGGCATGGATAAGTCAGAAGACTAAAAATTTTGTGTCAAAAATGAATGAATTTATGATCGTTCTTTTAGACATGAGGTCGTTCAGTAGTGGGTTGCAATAACCTCCAGACATTTGTTTCCTGATCAGCTGAAGGATAGAACGCTTCAATAAATGGATTGAGCTTTTAGGTAATGAAAAATTACGAATTCGCGATTTTTGAGGTGGACAATCAATTTTTTAAACAAAATTGTCGGTGCGCATTTTCAAACTGTATACTTTTAATGTTTATTAGAAACAAAATAAAATTACCAAGTGACAATATGCATGGATGCGATAAATATTGTCCATTATGTGCAAGGCAAGCTTTTGGGAATGAGATAAGACCACATAATTTCGATAATTCATTTTGACAGAATCAATATAACTACAAATATAAGTTCGGAGAATTGCTTTGGTATACAGACTGATCAAAAACTGCAAATGGGACTGGAGCTGGAATCTACACGGGATGAGAATATAATGATCAGCCTTCACTAGGGAATCTATGCCACTGTTTTCAAGCAGAGTACTGCAATATTGCATTGTCAACTAGAAATCAATCAGTAGCCAGGCGATACTGAGGGCACTCTAGTGAACTCCAAGATACATCAAGATGGTTTGGGAATATATTGTAGAACTAATATCTGGGCAGAGCTGTAATGAAGTTCGCTTTCTGTGGGTGACACGAACATTCAGCATCGAGGAAAATCAGTGAAGGGTTCATTTGCTTCATATATATATAATTATATATATATATAGGCGCCGAACTTGTTCTAGGAGTACCTAAAAGACAGCACCGAACAGCAGATGAGAACGTTGGGTCAAAGAGAAACACAAACAACACTGGAATAACACAACCGGGCAAATTCAGATGGCCTTTGAAGACCTTTATTAGGGGGATTATCAAAAAAAAAAGAATGAAGAACTGTTCTGTGCAGCTCCAATGGGAATCATCTTGGACATCGTAATAGGTTTCCTACAGGACATGTACACTGAAATGACACCTACAGAAAATTGGGATGGACATGGGAGACACCAGGCTCTAATGAAAGAAACAAAGAAGCTTACCATATTCTGTGTGATGCGAGGCTGTAGACGCAAGAAGACGGGCAATTGCTGGCAGCTAAAAATGAACCCAGGAGATTACTTCGATCATCCGCCAGAGACCCGTACAGATTAGTGCAGGGCACACTAAGAATCCTGGAATGACTTGGTGTAATAGAAATGAGAGACTAAATACTTATAAAAGCCAAGAAGCTGCAGTGTTTTTGAAGATTCCGTGTCAGACGGCACTCACAACAACAACAAAAAACAAACAATTATTGTTTTTGATGTGATCAAGAATTTAATGTGTTATGGAAGATTCGCCAATACTGTCACAGTTGAATTATCCTGTTCCAACAAACGGAAGCCTTTTGCTTTTTACTTTGCCCTTTGCTGGATAGCTAGTACGCACTGGTATATGTTACAAATCGCAATTATACAAAAGCATTTTTAACTCGCATACGTTGGCGCAAACGCGATTACCAAACAGCATTACAGGAATATACATTAGCTCAATCTAATTACGCGTTCGTAGGTCATTAATCAGGAGTTCACTTCGGGGAACGGGGAAGTCCCGGGCTCATATACATACATACGTCCATCGAAACATTACCAACACGAACACTAGACCTGATCATACCAACGTTGTAGTTGAAACGGTGCTTGCATAGAACATACATCCATTTCACGCATCATTAATACCACCAAACCGTCTGTATATGTACTAGAGATATGCATTCTACATAGTCACTGTAGCTAATGTCAATTATTCTTGTTTGGGATTAGATCTCCAACGTTATCGTTCGATTGTGCCCGCATAACATACAGAATCGGGTTCAAGTGCCAATCGTAGAACATCGATGGCGGTCAATTTGAACGGTAATGATTAATTAAATTAAATTAATAAATTATTCGATCTGTTCATCACTTGCCTTATATTTAATTTTCGAATGTTTGTCTATTTGTATTACAATTAAAAATCCTTCGTTAGTAAATTCGATAACTCTAGGCCTGTATTATTTATGATTGTTGCATATGAAATTTTTATATTTAAAGTTCTTGTGCTACTTGGGACTAGGTCATTGACTATATATAAGCAGACTGATTAAGCTTATGGGAAAAATGTTGGGCTTAAAAGTGGCCCTTTGGATGGCAAATCCAGATGTCACTAGTGTTTCTACATCCAAAACTGGCGGGGGAAGCGAATTGCCTATCTTAGCTCCGAACCGTGTTTACAGGTGATGAGTTGAGCAACACACATGAGTAGAGGGCATTTAGTTCACAGATAGCGCGGTAGCATATAACATAAAATGATTTTTTTTTGATTTAGCCCGTATTAATGGTAGTTTGTTGCCACGTGAAAGGCATGGCCAGTAATAAAAGCAATATTTAAATTGTGGAAAAACAAACGCAATAATGAAAAGTTGCGTACTTACATTTCCTATAATGTAAAGTGTAAGTGTAAAAGTCATAAATAAAAGTAAACAATCACAGGTGTGTAAAAAATGTTAAAGGGATTAGTGAGGCGCAAGTGTAGATCGCAAAGCTGCCGGATGTTTACCTAACAAGCAATTTAAATCGTAAAATTTTTACTTCAAAATTGCGCTGCATTTTGTTATGCTAGTCGAACTATGTAAAATGATATGCCATTTATATTTTTTAGGTTTTCAATTATAGCAAACAAAAAAAATTTTTTACGATTTAAAATTTTCGTATGTACAGGTGTGATTCTTTTAAATAGCATTTTTTGAAAATAATATTTTTATTAATCTGAGGTTTATAATGAAATTATATGACACTTTTTTATACTATAGGGAAGTATGTATGTGATGGGTTTGCAATTTTTTGCTGATTATTAACCCCATTTCTATGTTTAAATTCGCGATTTAAATATATTTTTTTTTATTTTATATTTCTGTTTTCTATGTAGAAATCATTTTTTTTTCAAACTTTATAAACGCAGTATATATTTTTATCGTTTCTTATTAGTATTAAAAACTAAAATAGTTTTTTTTGTTTCTTACCTGTACAAAAATGAATATATGATCAATTATTCTTTAGTAAACTTCAACATTGAACAGGAAATTACCAATGGTTTGTGTTAGATTACTAGTTATTTTGAAGTCTTTCTGTTGAAGTTACTAAAAATAATTGTTGGAAATTTAAATTTTGCCAAGAGGGTAGTTATTTATAATATATGTAAGTATTAAAAGTGAGAATATTGCAAAACGAGCACTTTTATAGCTAATTTCTTATTCAGTTGAAGGAGCAAGCTTATGCAGAAATCCTCATAAGAATAATTAAAACTACAAAATTTTTGTAACAATAATATTACAAAAACAGTTTTAATGTATTATAGGTTTTTTTTTTGTTAATGTTTTTAAATTTAATATTAAGCCGAAGCTTAAAAATTTAAAATCAAAACATGTAATCCAGCTTTTATGTAGAAATTGCAAAAAGAAAGACAGGAACATAATAGATTGCAGAAACCTTTTACATATTTGTTGGTTTCGGTGACGGCTCGGCTGTTCTTTAGATGATAAGAAAATACCGGCAATAAAGTAAAATAAACACGAAAATATCCACCCAAAAAAATCTAGTAATACAAAAGGGCTATTGAATCGATATCGTTAGAGAACATATGGTGGAATTTTTACAATATTATTTGCAGAAACGTTCTTAATCCTCTAACAGGATTATAATATGCTATAAATTATTATTGTTATGCAGAGAATATAGAATTCTAAGCAGATGTTACCAGAAAAATAAAAGAGTTTTACACGCTTTATTAGTACAAATGTCTCATTATGTACAACTCATATGTGGTGATGAATTATGAAAGAATACTTCTATTGGCATAATACCCGTAATGCTCTGCGTACTGCATATCATACATATGTATATTATAGTTATATTGTAATATTCGATTTCAATTACAATAACAAAGAAGAAAACATTACATTGAGAAGTTATTTTGTTCTGACCAACTACTCATAGCATAGACACAATCGGTCTTTGCTTTGAATCGTAATCCAGTGTTCGTATGTATCTTGATTGATAAATTCCCGTCGCGACAAGTAGAAATTCCCGTTTTGATATGCAGCGGTAAAATACAAATTTATTAACTTTTTGTCAATAAATTAAAATAATGCAGGATACAATAACAAATTAATTAAACTAAAGCAAATAAATAAAAAATCATCAATAAATTCAATAATTCCTTCTTGAAACAAAAGTTTTTTCCTCTAACTTTCAAATTTCTCTAAAAAGAGATTTTCCCTCATATATGAGCACTGTCGTAATCGTAGGTTGAAAAAGTTGAATTTTAACAGTTCATATTATTAATCGTAATTACATGAGTAATATTTATTATTATAACACTTTCAAACCATTGTTATGTATTATAATATTTGATTTGAAAATTAGAAAAAATCGAAATGGATTTTTATACGGATATTCACCCACAATAAAAGATACCTATACCCTACTTGGTTTGGTAAATTTATTCCTAGATAGCGCTGACCCACACTTTTATCCGAGAACTATCGAACTGCATTATATGATAATTTATGGATATTATCGACATCTATCGACAATTTTTAGAGCTATTTCGCTTTTATATGCACTTGATCAGTCTACTTATATATAGTCACTGGACTAGGTATACAACATCTTTGGTACTTAAACACTGGTGTGGTGTCCAAAAGTAATTCGACTTGAACAAAAATGATAAATCACTTTGCGTCGGGGACTTTTTTTTTATTTCACTTTAATTCACCGTAATAATACCTCTACGGGCGAACTGAAGAATGTGAGACCCTTCCCATATATTTTCTTTTCACTAGACAAAAAAACGTGTCGCCTTGAGTGACGTATGAATAAAATCGCACCTCGACATAATGGGCGCGCAGCATATTCTTAACAGACCATTACAAAACGCGTCGAAAACAAACGAAAAGGAAAAAAACAACAAATAATAAACAAATGAAGAGAAGTTCGCAAGGCGTGATATCGTTCTCTAACTTACCGGTCAGGCACGAACCTGGCCCACTTGATCCGAAGGTCTTCAATTGTGAGAAGCCTGCAAAAGGAAACGAAACGTTTGAAATAAGCGGGCACAGTAATTGTGTACATATTTACATATATATGTTAAAACGTGATCGTGTGGATAAGTTTAATGAACATAAATAATCAATTGAAGAAGTTAGTAATTGCTATATCAATTTTTTACTTATTGTATTACATGACTTTAAAATGTGGTTTGATATACCATCGGTAAGATAATTTGACCTTCTTAGTGGTATCAAATCTTTTATTATGAGCTAATTTGTATAAAAAACAACACGACTACACAAAGGTAACTGAAGATAATATAAAGTATACTTAAAGCAAAGATATGTATTTTTTCCAGTATTTTTTTTTTAATTTTAATATTATATTCCCAATTAACACAAATCAATGTTTAATATCTTTGCAAATAAGGAAGCCGGATTTTTTTTTGCTTTTACAAGCAAGCTATTATATTCACGTAGACTGTATATGAGGTTTATATATTTTGGAATATATACAAGTTGCCCCACGACAAACTAGTGCAATTGATATTTGACAAATCATTCATCGGAAAAAAAATCTTAAAATTTTGTAAAATTTAGTCTAGTAAAGCCCAATAAATATTTATTTTTATTTATATTGACATCAACTTCCTTTTTTCAAATATAACACTCTGTATCTGCATTATATTTTTGGATTGTGCCTATTTGGATTGTTCTTTACTAAATCATTTGCTCTTAGAGTATTTTGATTCATTTTATATAAGTGCCATGTTGAGGCTCTTAAATAGATTTTAACATCTTATATGCGTTTCTGGGGTTATCCTATCCACCTGGGATACTTCAAGGTAAATACCTCAAGGTGATCCATGTAAATTATTGGGTCTTAAAGGCACAAAATAAGGAAGATTCAATATTACGATTTCGGTACCTATCTTTAACCTTGTTCGTGTTATTTTGAAGAAAAGTATTATGTATATTATTTGTATCAAGTTAACAATGACTGAGATCTAAGATGACATAAAAACAAATACAGAATGCAATAAAGGGTAAACTTTATAAAAAAAATATTAATAGTCATTTTATACCAATGAGCAAATAAGAGCAGGATTTGTTGAGACGTTTCGACAAATATTGAATGGCAATTTCAATCTAAAAGCGATTGAATACAAAAGCCACATATAAAAAGCCCAAACAAAATGTAATAATTTCCATTCTCTTTCATGTTTGACCTTAACTTTTATTAACTTATGGTGGATTCTATGCACATTTAACGCCTATAAGTTTGTTCAAGTCGTAACCATTATTCGAGCTTACATATCAGATAAGTTTACAACGCGCAGATATGCATAGAAGCCCACTTTTTGTCTTATTTTCTGGGATGTCGGTCAGCTTAAGGAAATTCATTTTTTTTTGAAAAGCATTTAAATTTTTCTTGCTACGTTCCGTTGCTTGTTAGCAACATTTTTAAGCGGTTTCGATAAAAATTTTGAACATATATTTGTTCGTCTTTATGCTCTAACGTCCTTTACAATTTTTAAATGTAAAATTACTATCTGCAATTTGATATCCATTTGATGATATTGAGAACATACTCAAATTTATCTTATAAGAATTAAGTTGACAAATGCAAAAAAAGAAATCACCAAAAGTGCGTGAAAATTGCAACAGCAGGAACGTACAAGAAGATAAAAGACTCATACGATATTCATTTTTTTAGGTTTAGAGGGAATGAATTGATCCATGAATTTGTTTAAAAGTACGGTTAGTTAAAAGGGGCATATCATATTCTAATTGTCACTTAAAATTAATCCAAAATTAGCCTACCTATTTAAACTGAACCATATTCTAATCATGTCATAACACAACATAATACTTTTATGTTTGCAGTTAGCATATCGAAAAATATAACTGGCAACTTCCCTCGTGTTTTCTTGCCATAAGAGAAAATTAAAACGTATAACAACGTTACGTTTCTGTATATAGAATTAAATTAAAATTTTTTCCCATACGATAGTTGAAGCAATCTGCTACTATAACACAGATTGGTGGGCCCAAAATTTGTATTAGTATAAACACAAAAAGTAATGAATATCTTGAGTGTATTGGCATCTATCCACGTTGTAAAATTTTTTTGCTTAAGATCTAGGTTTGTTTCTGTTGATCCAACCGTATTCACTATCAATCTTAATCTGATAACTAAGATTCTTCAACATCAATCTATTCATCTATTTCGGCAGACGCGGCGTGCATTATTTCGGGTATATTACCAGTAGACTTACGTTTAAAGGAACATAAATTTCGTAGGGACGCCAATAAAATAGGCTTTGAGAGTTTAATTATGGCAATTGGAATTAGATTAGAACCGAGCGATTTAGAAAGACGGATAGCTTCGAATTCATCCCAGGGAATTAAAAAGTATTACTTATGATAAATTTATAGGTACTTTTTTTGGTAAGGGTTTAGAAATTTTTGCGGATGGGTCGAAGGGTGAGGGTGTTATAGCGGCGGCTTCTGTTGTTTATAATAGGGGTATTAAAATGTGTGTGGACTAGGGCTCACGTAGGTACAATCGCTAATGAGAGGGCAGATCAATTAGCGAAAGAGGCGGTGTCTAAGAGGGACAGTGCGATAATTAGGTATGGATTAATTCCGGCTAGCGTAGTTAAAAAAGTGTTTAGGGATAAACTTGATAATGATTGGCAGGTTAGATTCCATATTTCTTTAAATGGCAGGTAGATTAGGAAATTTATAGGTAGTGTTACATGTTTTAGGGAAATGAGGGTTATTTGTTGTATCAGGAGGTCGAATTAATAACGAGTCACGGTAATTTTAATCATAATTTATGTAGTATTGGGATGGTTAATGGATTCGCATTGTGAAATGCGGTGGGGTGGATACAGTGGGACATGTTTTATTTGAATGTCCACTTACTTCTTGGTCATTGATTATATATCTAAGTATATTATACATAATCAATGTCCTTGGCGAATGCTGGTAGATAACGAAAGTCGTTCTATGGCGTTTCTATAGCTTCATGTAGTACCTTTTAAGTGGAGCACGAGGTTAGGATGATTTGTAATTAGTTTTCCATAAATAAAGTATAAAAGTGACGTTAAAAACTGTCGAAAGATTAAATTTTCCTTAGTAACGCGGGAAACCTATTTTAAAGATTATATCTAATAGTTTGTGGCAATTATACTGTCACAGAAACTAAAGCATCTTTCATTAAAACTACAAATGAAATCCCACATAGGCGCTTTTTAGAATCTACAGAACTTCTACCACATATATATTATCCGTATTTATTTATTTCCTCTCCATATTGTGCCACATCCTTTTTATATCTCGTAAATATCCTATTACACTCTGATGCTTCCGCATTTTAGTCAACGTCGAACCCAATTCAGGAGGGCCTAACTTACACGGCGGACAATTCGTCGAACAATCGACACAATACTATAGATAACCTGAGCTCTTTCATGCTATATCTGAGACTGCCATTCGTACACAATGGACCGCATTTAATGCAAATACGTACACATGAAGACCTATCGCCCGGTCGGCCGAAGAAGGACCAAAATGCCGATATCAGTAGGCCGTGTACTACATCACTCCTGCAGATCTCTTAAGTGGTGATCGATTTAAGAGTATTTTGACCGGGCGAGGTAAGACGCCTTTTGTCAATATGTATAGGAAGTAAGCCGGATTTTTCGCATAAAAGGGCATATTCCAGGTCTTTGTACGTTTAATCCTATAGCGGGTGAAGATGTTTGATCCGTTTAGTGGTTGCACGAGAGGGAATGAAAAGGAGGAAAATGCGTGAATAAGTCAACATGATTGTATGTTGTAAGAAGTTAAAGGTTGCAACGCGGTTTGTGATTGTTTATTATGAAAAATAAAATAAAATAAAATAACATCTACAGAAGTGAATGAAATTGTTTTTGAAGGTTTATTTTTCGTCAATAATAAACATGGAAAGATATATCTACCTACAAAGCTTATTTTTTGCATATATTTTATATCAGACGATTTAAAAGATTAGCCAAAATATTGACAATGTATTTTCGTTAATTGGGAGATATCTATTGATGTTCTGTTATGTCTGCACCACACATTCACAGATTTCAAATGACACAAAAGGGGGATCAGGTATCCTTTGTCAGGGTACATTGACACATTCTCGACAATAATGGCCTGTGAATAGAGGCCAATTGTGCTATCGACTAATATTTATTCAATCTGAGCCTATTGACGAGATAAACAGGAATGACAGCGTTAATAATTGGTTTAGAAATTTTAAAATTATCTGGTAGGCATATTCATGTATATTTGAATTACAGTTCCATACTAAAGAAGTGATGAGTACTTAGTAATACCCTCAACGACGTAAGGTAATTATATTATAAAAAAATAATTAAATTTCAATTAAAAATTTACATTGCATAACATTAATAATAACATTGGTCATTCACTGCCACGTCCAATAATGAAAAAATCTATTTCAAAGTGTAAGTACAATAACGTATCAAAGAAAATACTAATGGAAAATGTTACACACTACATATGAGCAACATTTGTAGTTGGAGAATTACGTTTAAAAAACTAGTGTTCGATTTCAATTTCAGGTACTTCTTACAGCATACATTGAGAGAAATACCCTTTTCATTTAAAAGCAATTACATTAAACCAAAAGTTTTTGCGTTTTTTATATGACCAACATGATTTGGTGTTTCGTTGAAAAGGAACATAATTTTAAATTCAGGCATTTCTTCGGAAATAATATACTTTTTCGTTGAAACAGTTTATTCCTTTAAGTGAAAGATATTGATAGTTGATTTAAGTCATCTTTATTTTGAACTTGAAAACTATGCAGATTGGCAGAAAACCGTAAGCATTTTGATTTAAGAGGGTTTTCCTTTTCTTATAACATTGATTCATTTTAGACTTAAGCGTGAACACAACAAAATGACGTGATCATTTTTAATCGAAATGAAAATGAATTATCTTCAAAAGCCCATGCACTAAGGAGAGATTTGCCGTTAGAATGTTGTAAATCCTAGTAGTATTGGGGAGTTGGTCACAGTGACCATCCTAAACACTAGTGTGCCGTTAAAGAAATCGTCCTTTCAATGGCGATGACTCCTATCAGATATTGATCTGGTAAATACACCAAATTAGTAGCTTCGTATCGTAGTTTCCAGCCTATTTTTGTGCGAAATATTATCTGTTACTGGAATGGAATACGAGGTGCGCCATCTATGCCACAATTTCTCTACTACACATAAGTATATCTGCTCATCTGCTGTACTATATGGGGAGAAAACTGCTATACGAAAATAAAATGCGATATTTATTTGTACTTCCATGTAAATATTTAGTTAAATTAATAAATACTGCGCTAGCTTCAAATAAATTTACTAACCAAATTATTTGTTTGATTGAATACAGGAATATTTTTAATATTCCTAAATCAAGTAAGAATTTAGTAACTGTAATCAAATGCATGAAAGATGGTTGAAAACAACAAGATCGTTTTTTCCTTGTATAACAGTTTTAAAACCTTCAAACACTATATATTGCTTGGCTTATGAGTAAATCAGCACTAATTGAAAAGATTTCAATTATTTCTGAAATTTATTTAGCTTTGCGTGAAAAATATTCACTTCTGTTCATTATTGTTTGCGTATCTCAGACTTATGCACGTGGGAACATGAATAAAACTAAAATACTTTCGCGTAAAAAAGCACTCAGCTTGACTACAGGTGCTTACATTTTCCTTTCGCCTTTCGCAAAGGCTTTCGAAGAAGATAAAGCACAGTTTTTCTTCTGGAATTTTTGACAGTTTTGGGTTATGTTTGCGCTTATTATTATTAATACGAAACGATGTGCCTAACATAAGAATTACGTCACGCATAGCCCACTATTACAAAATTGTAATTTAAATTTTTTCACGTGTTAAGAACAGAACTGTTCACAAAGGAAATTACTATATGAAATTTTGCTGTTTCGCTACTTACCAGTAGCTAAATCTATTTATTTAAGGCGAATTTTTGCGGTCCAAATACCAATATTTATAACCAATCAAAATAAATGGATGTTTACTGAAACAGGAAGTTTTTGCGTTTATGTTTGCATTCTATGTATTTGCTTTTTTGCGTTATTGAAGACGTCATTATTGCAAAGTGTTCACTGAATTCTGCAAATATATCGGCAAGGTATTTGATGAATGTTTGGTATTTTACAGGTTATGTGGGAGTTGTGAAATGTTGTATAATTGAACATGTCTACTTCAAACCAAGAACAAGTAAATACGACTATTGCGTTCATTTTATACAATTTATTAATATATCTTTTAGGATCTATATAAGTGCAGTTATTGTCAGTGGGCATTTAACTCTTTTTGCATGAATTATGAAGAACATGAGTGTTTCAAGGACTTTAATAACGAAACTGAAGTTATTATTGCTGATGAAAGTAATTATTTAGCCATAGGTAATTTTAAAGAAATGTTTGAAATTTATATTATATAGGTAGGTACGTTTATTTGTAGTTGCAAGAGATGATACAAATGAAACACAAGAACCAGATTTAATATGGGCGCCAAATTCCAAGCCATGCGTTCAAGATAACGAAGCTACAGAAATGATTATAGCTTTAAGAAGTTCGGATGATTTAAAAAAAGGTCTGATGACAAAAAAAAAAGTAAAACTTTCACTTTGGAAGAAGATTGCAAATATAATCGAGAATAATGGGTATAAACTAGAGCCAAATGGTGGAATCAGATGCCGTGCAAAATTTCCTAATCTCCAGCATACGTAGGTACACCCAATTCTTACAACACATGAAGGGAACAGGCAATGCTAATTTACAGAAACCTCCTTTTTTTAATGCGGCGCATGAATTAATGGGCTCTAAAGCAATAGCAATTCCTAAGTTCACAATAGATTCAGAGGAAAGTACTAACAGCAATGAAGTTGAGCCGTTACCAGAAACATCTCATGAAACTGTTCAAGAAAGTCCTAACACACTTGAAGAGAAAGTTTGAGCATAATTATGCTACAGATAATACAAGGAAGGGAGCTAAAAATAACAATGACCGCATTATACAAACTATCATAAAATGTCATGAAGAAGATAAGGAAGAGAGAGAAAATCAATTTACTGCATTAAGGGAACTTTTAGAGAGACAAGTAGAACAAAGAGACAGACTTTTAGATAGTTTACAGAATCTTAATAAATGAAATTGTTAGTTTAAAATATACATATATAATTCTTCTATATTTTTTTTATTGAAGGTAAAATTTAATTTTTTTTCAAGATATCTTTCTTATAGTCTTTATTTTATATTACAATGTATAGTCACCGCCATTAAACTCATTACTACTCATTATTTAATTAAAAAGCACTTTAAAAGAATGTTCTGCACCCTAAAAAGCATAAAAAAATCAAACTCCACATATTTTTGAATCCAGTCATCTTCATTAAGGGTAATGTTTTTCCTATTTTTAAGGTGAAAGTAATTTATTTTTTTTTAAAATGCTGTGGGATTTATGAAGGTGTTGCATGTATGCTAGTTGATAAAAATATCTTCTTCAAAAAAGTCGGCTAAAATAAACGGCAAAAAGCGATTGTCTAAAGAAGCAATACCCATCTAAAAACAGTAATAACAAGAATTTGTAGTTGGCTCATTGCTTGCAATTATCTTCATTATTCAAATAGTATTTCATAACTTAACAAAAAGTACACATATGAAATTAAAGTTAACTCAGTGTTGTCAACAAAACGTCAAACTATCAGTCAAATATGATTCTCAGAAATCTCCGTTTTTGTGGAAGGAGGAAATATATTTACTGTGACGTAAGAATCGGACAAACACTCATTAAATATTTGTAAACATATTCGCAACGCAAAAATTCGCCTTTAGTGTGATTGGCGATAGCTGTAATAACGTATTGCTTGTAATATTCAAACAATTACCACTGTTTGCACATTGTACATTCCAATCGGTATTAATGTATAAAATATTCGTTTATACATGCCTGAAAATGTATTTCTTCGACCACACGAGCAATTATGTAGTGGCAAGTTTTTGGTCATGCAAAATGGCTGTAATTTACAAGAATTCTTTTCAGTGTAGCGTCAGCAGCAGCTCCCAGCACCAGGGCAATAGCGGACGAACGCCGAGCGCCGAGTGGCGACATCGAACGGCACTCGTTGGAACTAATTAATTATCGAGTCGCAGTTAATTACTGCTTTAACGAACCCCCTTCGCGTCCTCCGCCGCTGGCAACCCCGCGCGTAATGCCACCGCACGCCCCGCACCCGTCTCGGCTTGCCTTTGTTTTCGTATAATTCAATTTTCTACATGTATAGATTTTGCAGCGAGCTCTCGGCTGCCTCCTCTCTTCTTTCTCTCTCTTTTGGGTGCGTTCCTCTCCTTTCCTCTCTCGCCCGCCCCCCACGATCGTGGGGGCTGCCTACGATATACAGAAACATTGTTTTCGGCTATCCCAGTTCTTCTTCTACCGTTCTTTCAGGTGGGATTGGGGGGAGAGGAGGGCGATTCAGTAATTAGGGTTTATTTTGTTGAAAATTATCATCGACGGCGCACCTAATGGGGTTCTGATGTGTTTTTGACAGGTTTAATTAAATAACCAACGTAAATTGCAGGTGAATATAAGTGGATATTGGACAATTGACGCTGCTTAATTTATTTTAGGTAATGGGTACGCGTTTGTATCACACCTAACTTGCTAAATACAAAATCTAAATTGCACGCTCAAAAATAATTGCTTTATTTGAACAATATTACACAAAATTGTATATTGGATTCGTCAGTAAATATATAGAATACGTATTGCTATGGATGGATGGAAGCAACCCATGTTTGCTAGATTTTGTCGGTGAATTGTGCGTTTGCGTCCTACGTTTTTGGGAGAGGGTTTTTGTAAGAAAAACGATTGTAGAGTTTTGTTAAGCAGTTCCTTGTTCGACTATTAACGTGAGTATATATATTTTTATAAATCATTGTTGCCATTCATTTGATAATGAGATTTGATTTCTGTTAAAAATATAGCCAATCAAGGAATTCTTTTCGTAATAATTGTTAATGTATTGAAGTGTGCACATTATAGATATAAGATCATTTATTATTTTTACTCGGGAAGATATTTTGTAGTTATTATTCTCTCTTTTTTTAGTTTTAAAGTTAATTTTTCCGTTATTAAATTTTTCTGATTCATTTTTATTTTATCAATCACCTCGTTTGGGTGAGTAGAAGCATTGTTCTTGCTTTTAGTTTTTGCTTTAATGTAAATTTCTTGCATTTGTCCACAAGTTTATTTTAATTTGATACCACGTGGATTGAAATTGAAAGATTTTGGAAAATCTTCCTGAACAAACAAATCTTTTGCTTTATATGGGAAATAGCATTGTCCTATTGCAATTTTGAGTCAAATGCAGTTTTTATTTTAGGCCAGAACCTTCAGTTCACGGTTTTTTTTTCTGCAGTTGTAATTTAACCCATTTTGAATAATAAATTTGATTGTTAATTAGCTTCTTTGGGTTAAAAATTCTGTTCTTTTATTTTATTTTAAACTTTTTCAATTTTTCGGGTATTTAAGGAAGTTTGATTTCATTCACTCACTTTTTGCTTTTCGTGGTTAGATTCAAATTTTAATTCGCAAGGGTAACTCTGAGGCTAATAGTTTTTTTGCGTCCTTAAAATTTTATCCGTTGAGCTAGCTAATTTTATTTCTCTTTTTCATTTTAAATTTCATTTTGCATATTTCAATTAATTCAGTCAGTACACAGCAGTATGTATGTACAGGTGTGGCATTTACCTGTGGATGGTTTATCATGGCTGATCTATTCACTTGACTGAAATATGTTTTAGATAAAAGTGATTCAGGATTAAATACTCTACCCTATATTTTTTTATTTCATCATATGCACTTTTTTATGATCTTTCATTTCTCTTAGGAATAGGATATATCTGAAACTGATACTTTCTGAGATAATTCAACATTTTCAGAAATTATCACACAAATGAGATATTTATTCATAAAAAGTAGGCAGTGGAACGATTATAATAACTAACATAATATTAGTGTAGACAAAAATGTGTCCCGAAATAGCAAAACACTTTTCTAGACTTTTACCTGTCAAAAGCAATATAGTAATTTAATAAAATTAAATAACATTTAACAGAAACAAAATTTACATTAAATGTTCGATATAGCCCCCTTCTTGTTCAACACAAACTTGCAATCGCGTTAAAAATGATTCATTAACATGTTGCCATTTATTGTGCGAAATGCGTCACGAATCCGATCCATCATGTTTGCTTTTGTTGTTGGTGGTTCTTGGTATACAAAATTTTTCACATATCCTCATAGAAAGAAATCTAATTTTGTTAATTCTGGCGACCGTGGTGGCCACCTTACTGGACCTTCTCTGCCTATCCACCTATCCATAAAATTTCTTTCTAAATATCTCCTAACTACTCTGCTACACTGAGAAAAATGAAAATGTTGGCACAACAAAAATTATTATTTTGAACCTTTTGCATTCACTCAACCAGTTTTCGTTTAAATCAGCACACTTAAATTTTATTGCAAAATAGTAACCTCATTGAAAAAAACGCATATTTTAGTTGAATTATATATGTTAATTTAAACGATTATTTGCTTTAACCGTCAATGAAACTACACAATTAGTTAACTGAATGCATATGCGGTCGATTTGAACAAACATTTATTTTAATTCAACACTAAGATTATTGGACGAACACAATTGTAGATTGATTTAAAACATTAGTGCAACTAATTTTGCGTAATTGATTTAAACATTCCGGTGGTTTGAGCATATTTAAATACAAAAAATTGTTGAGTGAACCAATTATTGGTTGAATCAACACATCTTTTTTTTTCGGAGCACCATCGTGTTGAAACCACATTATCTGCCTTACATTGAGTGGAACATCATCTAATAAAAGCGGTAATTGATTTTCCAAAAGATTCAAACAGGCTTCCCCGTCAACATTCCCTTCAAAAAAATATGGTTCAATCAAGTGAGATCCCAGTATTCCTGCCCAAACATTTATAGGCCATCGATGTTGGTGATCTAATAGTGTTATATAGGCTTCCCCGTCAACATTCCCTTCAAGAAAATATAGTTCAATCAAGTGAGATCCCAGTATTCCTGCCAAACATTTATAGACCATCGATGCTGGTGATCTAATAGTGTTATATAGGCTTCCCCGTCAACATTCCCTTCAAGAAAATATGGTCCAATCAAGCGAGATCCCACTATTCCTGCCCAAACATTTATAGACCATCGATGTTGGTGATCTAATGGTCTTATGAAATGGGGATTTACTGTGTCATAATAATGAAAATTATGACCGCTAATATTGGCGGCAACAATGGCTATGTAAACCGCTTACATAGCCATTCTTGTGAAAGATTATCTCGTCAGTAAATAGATAATTAAAAGAAATATTTGTTTGGCGAAATTTTTCTAATGCCCATTCCACAAATTCTAAACGTTTTTAAAAATCATTGGCATCAAGTTCTTGAACCAGTTAAATATGAAATGGAGGAAATTTATATTTTCGCAAAGTTCTCGATACTGCAGTTTGGCTGATGCCCATCAGATCATTACTTATTGTATGTGTGCTTGCATGAGGATTTTGCACCACGCTTAATAGTATAGTAAAGTCATTTTCTTCATGGGTAACACGCTTCTCGCGTTCTCTTTTTCGTATTTCATTTCTCCTGTACATTCAAACCTTTCTCGAAGTCTTTCAAACGCTAGAGCGGTGGGATGTCTGCGATTAGGAAATCGTTGACCGGAAATTCGGGAAGCAAGCATAGAATTTCGTTCTCCTTCACCCAAAACATACACCATATTAACAAGCTCCACGTGATTGAAATTCATTTTAATTAACATTAAATAAAGAAAATTATACTTAACACAGCGTGTTTGACAGTTTGGTAATGTCATAAAAAATAGAATGAATAAATGTTATTTGTGGGACAATTTCTAAAAATATCAAATTATCTCAGAAAGTATAAGTTTTAGATATACTCTAGTGCTAACAAAAATGAAAGATCATAAAAAAGTGCATATGATGAAATAAAAAAATATAGGGTGTTCAATTTAAAATAAGAAAGTAAAAGCCCTTTAAATATCAAACAAATTGATTGCTTCTGGAGACCACCCTGTATAATTTTACCAAATAATATTCAATTCATAAGAAAGATCTAAGCTTTCCTAAGCTACTCATTGAATTTTAGAGTTTAATTGTCAATGATGATGCCGGAGAAAAATTTTAAAAGAACATGTGCATTTTGAAAATTAACTTCTTAGTACTAAAGTATATTTTTTCAAATGGAACGCCCTGTATATTTTTACACCATTTGATGTAAAATTGAATTCCTCTATCGAAAACTATAGGTGTTCTTATACCTATCTCTATTGCTTCTTTTAGAATTAGTGATTTCCAGAAAATATAGCTTTTAATTAGTGTTTAATTAATAGTAGATCAAAATAACTCGGAAACGGTAACCGATAGGTAAGTAGATGTTGTATAAAATTGGCTTTAAAATGCTTAGTAGAACCTAAAACTGCACTAAAAAATATAGGTTTCTATTTAAAATATCAAAGTTGGCTATGACTTTCTATGTAACCAGAAGTGCGACAGAGATGCAATTGTTTTTTCTAATGAGATCATAGCGAACTATGCTTAACCCCAAAGTGTCAAAATCGAGATATCATTGCAAAGTCAATCAATCAACATTATTAGCTAAACAATTCTAAATGTCTTGTATATTCAGTCTTACGTTCGTTTGCACCGTCTGTGATTAACATTTTAATTAACTAATCAAAGATTAAATTTAATTACGAATTAAATATGAATTGGATTGCACCGAACAAATTTAATTAATGATTAGTTAATTAAAAAGTTTGCGACAGAAATATAGGTTGGTAGTGCGTTAAGTTTAGTTTTTAGTCAAAAATCGTATTTATATTGGGAACACTGTTCCATCATAATGAAAAATGCGCAGTTATGCGAATGCGCGATTTTAAGCGGCATTTGAAAGTTCTTAGAATTTAAGCTGAAGCAAATTGCTACAGAATTAGATATTGAAATAAAAAAGTTGAGTAGTAGTTTTAAAATGGAAATTAATATGTGAATGCAGGTTTTTTTTCATTATGCAATTCTTTTATTTGTTTTTCTGCAAATGCTCAAATTTTTTGATACTTTATTTGACCTCTGCTATATTTGTTAGAATTATTTATTATTATTACCATCATTTCCTGATATATTTTGTTCCTTTTATTTAATAATAAATGGTTAGTTTACACACACCAATATTTCTTTTAAAAAAAAAAATGATAATGCATTTAGAGTAAATAAAATATATTTCGTTTATACAAAAGCCAAAGAAAACAAATACAAAAAAAATGTTCAAAAGTTAATTTCTATATAGTAATGAATTACAAATTGTTGAAATATCATTAATTAGTAATGCCTGTGTCGCAGCAGGTACATCATCAACAGTGTCATAATTAATCTCATGAAGTTGTCCATTTAAAATTTCTTGATTTAATTTTTCTTCATTGATTTCCTCTGTACCCATATTTATGGCTATATTGTGCAATACTGAGGTAGCAACTACTACTGGCATAGAGGTATCCAGCTTTAAGCGACAACCATATGCCAGTATTGGAAAACACTCTTCTTAGAAACATGCTTTCAATGACATTCCGTGTTGTAATATGGCTTTCATTATAACGATTTTTCACAACTGTTTCAGAATTTAACAGTGGGGTCAATAATTCCGTTTTTGAGGCATATCCACTGTCGCTTATGGAAAAGAATGGATCGTTAAAGTGTGTATTCCCTGGCCATCGTACTACGATATCCATTATTTTTAAATTAGCATCATATAAAAATTGTGAATTTATAGAAAGATATCCTTTCCCATTACGAAATACCTCCGGGTCATTCCCACCTAAAACCACGAGTAATCCTCAAATACATTGTCAATTTTTATTTCAGGAATTAATTTTTGATTTACCTTGGACTTTCTAAAACCCTGCCAAATATACACCTCTTACACGCCGCTATCCCTTGTCCCTAATCTTCACAGTGAACACTTTAATTGGCTAGCTATTTCAATTTACAGTCACAGATATTTGTATTATAAAACCGCAAAAACCGCATAACATAACCTATAATCGCCTATAAATATGATTGTAGACAAAGAAACTACGCTTGCGCCAACTTTAATTATGACTTAATTCGTACCTTGGGTACTGATTAAAGATAATCACGAATTAAGGATTTAATTATTAATTAAGTAGTCGGTGCAAAGGAATTTAAACTTTAATTATGATTAAATGTTAATTATAACTTAATCACAGACCGTGCAAACGGCCGTTAGTAGTTTAGCCTAACTTACAAAGTAAAAACTAAATGATACACAAGCTTCTGGATATCTCATCTCATCTTTTTCAAATATCTTGCTACAATTGCAAATAATTTACCATCCATTGAATTCAGTTTATTCAGCATAAAAACGACACTTTCATAAAATTTACTAACTGCACTACATAAATTTTGATGAACGTTGCCGCCGATCATTAAACTATGTTCATCAAAGCCTTACTAGCAATAATAACATCGAACGTAAAATGAAATATTAACTACGAGACATTGTTTTTACCTTTCACGAGAGCAAGTATAAAAATTCAATTAAGCCGCGCAGATGAAAATTTTTATCGCTAGCCCCCTCAATAACGGTACAACGCCTCGTAAAAGGCGAATATGTCTCGCGTTCTGTAATTAAGCCCTTATTACCGACACTAATCCACTAAACCCGTCCTAATATTTGCCTTTTTTATATCCGCGAAGAACAAGTCCGAGAACATCCAGCAGCACCCACACAGCCTCGCCGAACGCCCAGTCGAATTCGCAAGCCGCGGCTGCGCTATGAAATACTGGCAGAAAATTAAGTCATTTGACGTGAAGAATTTCACAAACTTAATTATATCAAAAATGCGGGGAATTTGAACTTAATTAAATGCAGTTTTAGCCCGCGCGGCATCCGCTTTACTGCGATGAATAAGTTTAATTAAATCCTTGTGTTTTATGTCCGGAGTCGTGGGGGTAGCGCAAACGGCGTTGGAGCAATGGTATCGTCCTTACTCGACGGTTTATTCCCTCCTCATTCTATTTTTGTACTATTTATTACATCACTAGAACGGTTAATATTATCGAGAGGCGTATGTTTATATGCACGTGTGTAAGTTTTAATATTGTCGAATACTAGCGCTGCATAAGTGCAGTACTACTACAAACAGCGTTTATTACTTTTAATATGAATAAAAATATAATTTGGATGCAATATTATATTACACATTGTTGAAATTATAGCATTTGCAATATAATATCTCGATATTGTTAAATAATTTCAGCGAATATTACCAGAAAATGAAAGTTAAAAGTAAAAATATACAATAAATGTATCAGTTATATAAAGAGAAATTGCACTGTTAGTCACAATGTTGACAAATGTTGTAATATAGAAGACTAATAATTATGTGATTGGTTAGCTTGCAATCTTGTGGTCAACACTAGTAAAACAAATTGTATCCTCTTTAAGATATAACAATAAATATAATATTAGTATTTTTTTATTAAATGGCAATTCTATTGAAGTAACTAACTCGTCAAATTTACTCGATAGGTCTAAAGTGTGGCCCCATCCACCACAACTTTGTTGTGAATTGGCTAAGATATGCTATGCTCTATACAATTTGAAAAAGTCGTGCGGCACCTTTCTTTTTAAAACTTATTATTTCTCACACTTTCATCCAAAAATGATATATGGCGTAATTCACTGGGGATCTTGTTATGGCGTTAACCTAATATTTCTACTACAAAACGTATTTTTCTTGCAGAGATATTTTTAGGACTAATAGAATATTAACGTTTTACGATACTTACATTTTTGAAGTTTTGTGTTTTGTTTTTAACCATAGATTGGAGTTTTCTCCTGACACCTCACATCGTCACAATACGCGTCAAATAAACAATTTATTATCTGCCATGCATAAACTATTGTTATTTCAGAAGAATTTAACCTTTAAGAATGTAACATGTAGGCTATCCAATAATTTCAAACATAAAGCTAAATCTGTTATTCCATCGATGATTATTTTTTATAGTTTTAAATCATTCCCATTTGTTCCTTAGTACTCTTTTTGTTGACGTTATTTTGTATATTTCACAGTTTGAAATAAAGAACTATTATTATTATTAATAATAAAGAAATACGATTACAAAGGTGAATGAATATGAACCAGGTTTCAGGCGTGGATGATCTACGGTGAATCAAATTTTTACATTAAGACAAATCCAAGATAACAGCTATTAGCACACTTTTTTCTTTTTGATTTTAAACAAGCATGAGACTCAATTTCCAGAGAAATATTGTATGAAGAGCCGGTAACATTAAAAATTTCAAAAAACGATAATAAACCAGATGAAAATAATAATTAATTAATTTTGATAAACGACATTCAAAGCAATTTAAAGTTAGAAAAGGTTTAAACAAGGCGACCCCTAAGTAGCAAATTTCAAACAACAGGTTTTCTCACAGATAACAAAAAATATTCTAAATTGTAGTATCAAGGAAAATTATGTCATTAAAAATCATAGGAATTAAAGTAAATTAGATATTGTCAATTTGTCTTTTTTTTCAAATAAAACCACTCATGTCTCATTACCCCTTATTTCTGTATGATTATAAAATCTTACTATCAAGCCAGAAGCAGTTTCCCTCTTGCATTCACTGATAGAATAACTCAGATCTTGTCTTTAGTAGTTAGACCATTTGATTGAAATAAGCAGAAACGCTCACTTAAATTCCTCTAAAAAATATCATCAAGACATGCTTTTGGCCTTATATACTTCCGTTATACAAAGTGATGGCAGTTCTCGCCGTATCATTCATTGATTTTTTATCAGAGCAATATTCTTCACACCAACAAAAGTTTTTTTTTTAATACAATAGAATAAATATTTGTCAAGACAAAGAAATATTTATCATTTGAAATAACTATAAATAAAGATTTATTTACATTTAATTTGATCCATTTATTTCTTAAAAAAAATGTAATGGATGGCTGTAATCCTATATCTTTATTGAGATTAATCTACGTATTTAGAGTTCTTTTGAATCCAAAACATTTTTTAACTGAAACTCATTATCTTGATTATATCAAATTGAACAGTATTCGAAATCGTCCAGTCTCAGATCAGTAGGACTAATAGTTTGCGACATTTATATATTTTCTTAGTAATGAAAATGTAATATAAATATAATATAATGCTAATTTTGACTCCATGCTCAAGGAGTGTTTGATCCCCCCTGTATTTTTTCATTTTCGTGCAAATGAAACCAAGTGGAAGTCAGTATGATTATTAGTTTTGTTTCTGCTTTTACACCCTTGGGAACCATTGTGCGATATAGTCCTGGTAACAAGATTCATAAAAGAACCCGGGAAGACTTTCAAGAAATTCGAAGAAATAAACAAATTTAGATTATATATAGACAATGAAGAAACAAAATACATATAAATGAGAACAGATGCAACTGATCAGAGCAACTATGCCAAGTAGAATACAGAAGGAGGGTATTTGCTTACAAATATACGTAGCGTCGTAAGAAAAGCGTTCGAAAAAGATAACTAGCTCGAATATCTAGAAGTAAAAATAATATCTGAAAACAGGATGGTGCAAAATAAATCAGAGGATTTATTTTGCACCATTTTTATTTTATGAAATATATGAAGAATATTGACCGCAAAAAAACCTATCGAAAGCAATCAAAATTAGAACTTACGAGATGATTATAAAACCAGTTGTGCTACATGCCAATGAAACACAGGTAACAATATATAGAGAGATGAACAAAAGTTGGAAACTTGCGAAAGAAAAGCTTTGAAAGGAATACTAGGAGATGTAAGAAACAACAGAAGGTGAATGGAAAAGGCGCGAAACAAGGAAGCAATGGACCTAAACAAAAAAAGCTAAAACTTGTCATTGTATGTTTATGTCAGTTGTCATTGTAAAACACTTTATTATAATTTTAATTTAGAGAAGGAAGAATTTTATCAACAGAACCCATTCTTTCGAAACCTTTATTTCTAGAAACGTAGTTCATAAACAGCCATTTGAATTCCACTAACTTTAAAAAAGATACTGAAAGTGACAATTATGTTATTTAGTCGTTGATATCTTTCTTTTTTAAGTTTTTAATTTTATATTATTGCTGCTACTTTGCTTCTTCTACTTTGAATGTCGTTGTATGTAATTCCCTTTAATTCTTTCAACATCCGTGTATGTTATTTTTTCACGTCTTGGTAGCCTTTTTTCTTAACTTCCCATATTACTCTTACGTGTTTTGACGCACCCGCTGTCAAAGCTGCGTATAATGTTTTTGACTCAACTAATGATAGGATTTTACTAATTTACTGATTTGTAAGTGTATTGTATTTGATCTAACTTTTGTATAAGTACATTATATGTTTTTCTTACATTTTAGTCTGCCCTGCGTAAGGCAACAATATTTGGTTGTCGAAAATTTGGCAATACAGAGTACAAAGTAAAAATATATAAAAAAATAAGATGAAATGGGCGTCAATCATTTTTATTGATAAGTTTTAGTTGAAATATTGTTGGAACTATATGTAATATAAAAATATATTAATCCCTTTGCCAATTGCCATTTGCTTTTTATTGATTGTTCAACGTAAGAGTGTTTTACCATTTATATTAAACACTGAATGCTTTTGGTATTCTATTCTACAATAAGGCTTTTCTAATGAATTACGAAAATAACATTATATCATAATTATAGTTATCATTTCTTGTAGTTAACCAAATTGATGTCTGAAAGGGTACTTAATGAATTAGTTTCTCTACATACAAATTCTTAACTAATTACTAAAAATTACACTAAATCAATCAACGAATTAGTTTGATTAAATGCATATTTATGTAGTCGACACAACTACCCTTCATTCAAGTTATTATTTATGTATTTGTTAATATGTTTATTATTTTTGCACAATTAAGCATTTATTTTGTTTTGTGTGCGCAACCTACATTACATAATCACCGTTATAGATTTTTGGTAGATTACCATGCTTGCGAACCTACCACATTAGCATTTTATTGATTTATTGGCCCCTTGTACGAAATTCTTTGTAGACGAGATATTTTCCATATCAAGAGGAACACAACTAGCTGTATGGCTGTCTGAATTGCTGCTGCTAATATACGTAAAGTGGTCGCTCTATACCTTCGAAAAATTTGTTAAGTATGTATAAAAAAGGTTACAATAGATGAAAAAGCTTTTCATTTAGATCGTAATAAATATTTTTGTTATGCATGCCTATATAAAAATTCAAAGAAATAGAATTATTAAATAAAATTGCTTTATAGATATGAGAAAACAAATATATTCAAAAGTTTACATTTGCAAATTTAGTCGCAATTTCCAATGTAAAAAAAACAATTTTAATCGTTCCTACACTAGAGTTATAAAACAAAACTTGCATCTTTATTACTAGGATTGTTTGTTACTGGGCCTAATAAGCAGTGTTTCGTCTAACAATAAGTACTAGACCAGCGTGAATTTAATCGAATATTGATACTTAATCAATGAACACTAGAAAACAGAATGAAGAGAATCAGACTTTTCCAATGAAATATTATTTACGACAAAAGCAAAATAGCATACTAATGTTAACCGCCATAATTGAGGTATTTATCAAAAGAACAACAGATGGAACTGTTTGCGAAATGGACACTTTCAGTTTAATTCCCTTCAAGAAAAGCAGCTTTAGCTTTAATTTCTAATTTGACATATTATGCCTGAGGATGGCAGAGCCGAAACCGGTTGCTAATAATATTACATTAAAGGATTGGATAGAACTAATATCCCTGTTTTCTTTTTCTAATACCAAAAATCAAAGTATTTGGTAATGTGAATTCAATGATGTAAACATATACAGGGTGATCTTAAAAATGAGATAAATCCAATTAAAGTTGTCTTAGTTTTTAATTTAATGACAAACACCCAGCATATTAAACTTGAGGTGTATAAACACATTTGAAGGGTAAGCAGTACTAAGATATTCCAAAATTTGGTTCACATTGGCAGGAAGTACTTCTTTCTTAGATGGTGTACCAAAATCCCACAAACAAAAATTTCATCCCCAAAAAAAATATGTATTTGAAATTTACACTACATTATATTGTAAATCAGCATTGCGTATCACTAGATCTTTGCTTAAATAACGAAGTTATATAAACAGGGACTCGATGATGCTAAAGGTTGAAAAATTATAAAATTCAAAGTTAATTTGTAAAAAAATATTGGATAAACATTAATTTCCTCCGTAAAAAAACGATAAAGCATTTGGAACATATGAAATGTCAACCAATAGTCAAAGCTGACTTAATAGAACAGTTTGCATTAAAGAAAAATGAATTTTAACAGATATGTGCGACGTCACTGGTGATTTCAAAGTATGCCTCTAAAATAATAAACTAATCCAGCGAATCTAAGCATTCATTGTTGTTGTCAATCTCGTATGTAGTTTGCTGCAAAAATTACATTTTAATTTTGGGAGTTAAGCAAAAAAAAACCGCTGAAGCAGGTATATTAATTCGTAATACTTCTTGATAGAAATTTTATGCCTGTACTAAACGCCGTAATCAGAAACACCATGTTCTATTTGCTAAAAATATCTTTTCTTAGGTTGAAGGTATAAAATTTGATGATTAGCTTATGAACTTCCTGTATAAAATACAGTTGCTGTTTGGGCAGCAGTTGACTGGTAAGACTTTCATTGTTCCGCCATAGCATCATTATCTCTGATGGTCGGTAAAATATGGAACATTCCCAAACGAAATAGTAATGTCAAAATTTTGCTAAAATCGCAAATATATCAAAAGTCGTTGAATTTAAAGGTAGAGAATTTAAGCGCAAATTGTTTTTAAATAATGCGTAGAATCCCTTACAGTAAGAAGAAAACGCCATTCCATTTAAAACAAGAAAGTAGCTATGAACTTCCGGTATAAAGCAACTTTTATGGAAGTTGAAAATATTGTTAAATAATTCTTCAGGTGCAGGAAATCAGGAGAGAGATGCACCTTTAACCTTCAGAAGCACGATTGATAGCAAGTTCTACGAATTTGAGAGTGTCAATAGCGTAACATATCTCGGAGTATGCTTCAATAACAAGAACGAAGAACAAGAAGAAGTTAAAGCAAGAGTAGCCAAAGGAAACAGAAGTGCAGGTGCGCTGCTAGGAATATTCAAGTCAAGATCGATATCCAGAGCGGTGAAAAAAAGAATCTACCAGACTCTTGTCAGACCAGTGGTTTTGTATGGCTCGGAGCTGTGGACACTGAATAAAGCAGAACAAGAACGTTTGGAGGCGTGGGAAAGGAAGATATTGAGAAGGATATACGGGGGTAAGAAGATAGGAGAAATATGGTTAAGAAGAACAAACGATGAGTTATTGTTTGAGAGCCCTCCCATAACATCAGTAATAAGAGCTCAGCGAATCAGGTGTGGCGGGGCGTAGCCAGACTTCCAGACATTCGAGTCACAAAGCAAGTGTTAAAAGGGGAATAGTGAGTAGAAGAAAGAGAGGAAGACCTAGGAAGAAATGGATCGAACGTGGTAGAGGAAGGATCTAAGGAAACTGAACGTCTGCAACTGGGAAAAGAAAGCAAAGGACAGGAATGGATGGAGACGAATAACCAACCAAGCCTTAGGCCTTCATGGCCTGTAGAGCTGACGTATATATATTCTCCAGGTGAGCGGTTTGTTATCAAAATTTTTGTGGCATTAATTTAGCTGCAAGGAATACCGAGAAAATCCTGTTTCTCACATAATATAAGTGACAATTTTTAAAAAATCAAAGATATCTTGGAAATTAACGAGTTGAGGCCTAAGATATATTTGAGTTGCCCAGAATTTATAGATGTTTCTAAAAATAGAGTAATTAATATTTAAGAACGTTATTACTTTATAGACAAATCATAAAATTTGTTTCATTTACATGCATCGTAAAAATGCATTAAAAAAACCTTTTTTCATATATGTTGTTGTTCACGAGATATAGAGGAATTCTTTCCCACTCAAACACTCTGTATACCTATCTGCATCTTAATAAATCAAACCACTTTTCTTTTGTGGTAAAGCACATTCGGTCAATCTATGTCAAAATTCATCCATAAAATTAATTGTTTGAAGATAAGTAGTCTGTAATTGCTCGTGAAACGACAACAGGCATCAATTGATTCTTCATTATACTGAAAACGTATGCAATTCCATCGCATTGAGTTGAGCCATCAGTTTATAGAAATGAGTCGATGCCCAGCACACGGCTTCCGAAACAACTTGGGCACGTCGTGCTACTCCCGATGCCACTCTAGCCAAGCCGGAGATGTTCGGAGGGGCAGCAATTAAAACGAGTTGAGCACTTAATACACGAGATATCCTTTATTAACATTCTTAAAGTTAATAATTCTATCAGGCCGAACAACCACCGTCGCCCGGCCCCAGAGAGAAATAAGTTAGAAAGAGGTGGCGCTCTCTAGCGGAATTACCCTTTCCTGATTTGCGACCTGGCGGGCGCCAAATGAAATTCCAAATTAAGTAACGCTCGCTCTGCAATTAAGCCTCAAGATAGCTTATTGTAGAGTCCTACGGGACGACAACGGCGGCTCTACGGATCGTCTAGTGTCGTAGTAGCGGTCTTGGTCGAGGTCCACCAGGCGATTCTTCGCTCCAGGCGGGCACATTCGCGTGCATACGACAGAGAGACGTTGCGCTGGTAGTGTGAGTACAATGTTGGCACAATGTGTACGTGGAAACGTGCTGCTGGCAGTATCTGATTACGTGTAGTGTGTAAATAAGTCGGAATGAAAATGCTTCGCGTTCTTCCGGCTACATTATTCTTGAATAATTGCAATTTTAGGCAATATTAAGGTACACAAAGTTCTTTTGTATTGCCCGTATGAAGGAGCATAAGATAACTTATTCTTATGGCCGTTAAAATATTTTTAGTGTACATTGAAACAATTACATAAAATAAGCGAAAAAATGTGTGTATTGCACAGTGGGCATTAATCGATTAAATTCTTAATCAATTAAATTCGGGATTAAAATTGTTAATCCGAGATTTAATGGAAATTAATTCAATTGGAAAATAATGAAAGTGCAGTTTTAACTGGAATACGATACGATAACAATGAAACTCAGATTTAATCTATTTTAGTTTAAAATTAACGATTAATTAACTAATAATTCCATATGTAATTGACAAGTAATATTTAATTTAATTTGGATTAAATGCCGATTGATAATTTTAATCCATTTGATTATTGATTAAAAATTTAATCGATTATGGTTCAAATGTGAGAGTGTTTAACTAAAAAATAATGGTTGAATTAAATCAATCTGCCCAGATTAAAAATTAAATTAATTTCAATTTTAATCAGGCATTCCAATTAATAATTGAAAATTTTTATTTCAATTTCGACTGACTAATTTGATTTAATTTTGACCGACTCTGGTGTATCGGAATTTAAGATGGAAAATTCATTAAATTCGTAAAGATATCATGATAAATTGTCGATCTGTAATTGAATATATTTCTAAATAAAAACAAAATATTTTTAGGACGACATGAAACCACCACCAAACTAGTGTTAATAAATTAACGCTAATTGGTTAAGTTAACAAAGTTAAAAGTATATATAGATTATATAGCTTTGGTTAATCATAAAAGTATGAGCACCAATCAGTCACTATTAGAAGAAAGAAGAGTATGAGAATTTAAGATTGAATACTGATTTAATTCGGGAAGATATGCTAAATTTATTTGACATATTATCTTCACTTATTACCACAAACTCGTTTAACTTCATTACAGATATCGTGTTCTTGAAACAATTATAGTTACAGATCGACAATTCAGCAATTTATAAAGTTTCTATATACCTAGATATATGAATTTGCTAAATTAAGAAATTTTACTTGGTAAGGTGAAATGCGGTGTAAGCTAATAATGATTTATTCCCATGCATTTTTTTTTAATATATTTATTGGTTGTATATATAGCTGGGCTAAAACAAAACAATAACTAACTTGCGAAAGCTTTCGATAGCATTCTATAAATTTACATATTTATATAGTGTAATTGTATTTTAATTTCAAATTTTGAAAATTTTTATAACATAAGGGGCTCTGATTTTGATGGCGCTGATGGAGGATATCATTATGATGGTCTACATACGCTTTTGACTTTTGACGTTTCCCATTAAAGTTACAGCTCTTTCATTTTTTGAATTGGCAGACAAACATTAATCAAGCAATCGGTTTTATCCAACATCACGAACTGTCACTTCCGACAGTGCCGACATCACGTTCATAAACCAGCTCTGTAATGGAATATTCCTACCAGGAAAAAAGTTAACAACTAAAAAAGGTTTAAAGTAGATTTGGTTAATCATAATGACGTCATCTATGATCTCCCTCAAAATCAGAACACCTTTAACGAACATCCTGTATAAACAATTTACAAACATAATTAAGTCATGTAAACTAGACAAGACGAGCGTTTCAAGATTTTTTAACATCATGCACAATTTCAAATAACTAAATTTAAAATACAATTATATAATGATAATGCTGTGTAAAAAAGCCAATGAGAGTTTTGGTAGTGGGGAATCGAAAAAATATATATATATATAATTTAATTGCATTATTTTGCATATACAAATAATAGCTTCACAGCGGCAAAATTTGAACCAGTATTTAACATATTTCTTACCCCTTTTGTCGTTTATTTCTAGTGTACTTACATTTATAATTCTTATCCTTTTTTATGCTTCTTAACAGTTATTAAAAAGAACAACTTAAGAACATTTTCATAGTTCAGTGTCACTGCTGATGATGATAGCTTTGCTATCGAAACGTGCATTCAGTGTAGTGAAATTTGTGGAAGAGTGGTTTAAAGTGGTAGAAACACCTATTGCTTCTAAGCTTGTTACACCAACTGGTGTTGCCTTTACTACCTAATAGTTATTGAAATTAGTAATTCTTTTAATATCGTGTGATGACAGATATATTTTCTCTTTTATATATAGTATTCGTGCTGCCAGAATCATTCTACTTGATATAAAATTAAGTTACCTTTCTCATACGAAGAATTGTGCTTCTCACAATACTTGTTATTTCCATTCCAGGTAAAGTATACTGTTTCTGTTCAAAGTATACCAATATGTTATTACTTATTACTAACAAGTTACTTAGAGCAAAAACTCATGGAGTCAGACAAATATTCAGATATATGGTGATAAAATTAATAATGAAGGCTATTGGGATCAACTCTTTCATAATTATCAAGGTAGGTCGGCTATTCTCTATTTGCACAACTTCATAACTTCTTGCTTAAAACAGTTTGTCTTACTGTCAGTAACATGTTGGCATACTGTGAACGGAAACTTTACCTGAAACAAAAACACTCTGGCACAGGCATATAGCAAAGATTAAATAAGTTTCAGATAAAGCAGGATTATTTCCCAAATATTAAATTCCCAGTCAAGAAAAAATCGTCTATCATAACTACTGTTAACTACCATGCGAGGACACACTATACATAGTTTATTCAAGTTGCCATCGATGCACTAGTCGGTTTTCGCTGTCAGAACTTCACATACGTTCTTATGATTGACAGTCATCACAGATCTTTTATGCCCAGACTTGGTACTCTTATGGTGTTAGGTCCGGTGCCTAAGCGAGTTGTCCCTTTTTCAGTTTCATCTTGTTTATGTTGATACGCAAAGTCAGTTAATGTCATAGGCATACCAACCCTGAAGAACACTGGAAATCAGGCAAATTCATGGTAAGATCTTTATTAAGGAACCATAAAAGAAAAAGGCTAAAGAACTACTGCAGTTCAGTATGAATCATCTTCGCATCGTAACAGATCTCCTTGCAAGACACTGTCCACTAAAATAATACTGGAGATACCAATTGCAGACTGTGTAATGAGATGACAGAAAACGCAAATCACATTCTGTGTTAATCCGATGTTCTGGACGCAAGAAGACATGCAATTTTCGGCATGCCAAAAATAAGCGCAAAATATTACTTCGATTAACCAGTCAGAGTAGAGTTTAGTGTAAAGTGCTAGGATATTGGGATAGCTGGTATAATTTAATGGGTAAAAGAAATGGTAGACTAAATACAAAAGGACAAGAGGCTGCAGTATTTTCGGAGACTCTACGTCAGACGGCTTCCACAATAGAAAAACCCCGGAGATATATGGCTATCAATTGGGACGTCAGCAAACATCAGCGACCACTGCATCGAAATCAGGTGGAAAAAGTCATATATTTACCAGTGCAATTGAACCATATGGCATTTCCAATACAGATACTTTAAAAAAAAAATTGAATGATATAGCAGTGTGATGGGTTTGATACATATCGACTGTTTCCAAGTCAACCTTTAGATTTTTTTATTTCATTTTCTTTAAAAAAAATACTTTCCCATTCATTTATTTTTACTTTTCTTTTTCTTTCGTAATTTTTTTGTCTCTTTTGGGCTTTTCCCAATTTTTTAAATATAAAACTGATTAATAGCTAAAAGACTGATCAGCGGAAACATCTCAAATTCTCCTGCAACCTCCATTACTCTGCCCGTATTACTGTATCTGCCTTCACAATTCAACTTTCTGCTCTTTGGTCAGCTTTGGTGCCTTTTTTTTCGAGCCTAGAACTCTTTCTGTTCTTTCTGCCATTATTACCTTTACTTTTTTTTGTAGCTTTTGTTCGAGATCTTGCACTTTTTCGATATGTTAATGAATATATGAAAGTAACAATGTTGTGATTGCTTGAAATTTTTTAGTTAATCAATTTTATTTTAAATCTATGATAGCAAGTTTGTGGATTTATAGCTTTAAAATGAAAGACAATTTTCAAATCATTAAACACGTTTCGACAATTTATTTTCTTTTTCAAGTTTAAAGTAATTACTACAATATACAAAGAAGCATGTCATTTTAATATAAAACAGTGAAAATAGAAAACTTACGTGAAAATAATTACTCTTTTGTGGTTGACATTTCCATCCATTATTACATTACAACATAATGTTGTTAGTCAAAACATATAAAAGTATTAAAAGGCTGTAAAAGACGATATCACATTATATTATTATTATTTATTATATTATTATTATGTTTTATATTAAAATGACATACTTCTTTGTGTATTGTAGTCATTACTTTAAACTTAAAAAAGACAATAAATTGTCGAAACGTCGTTAATGATATGTTCCTTTCATTGTGTCTTTCATTTTAAAGCCATAAATCCACAAACCTACTATCATATAATATTCTAATAGGTAGCCAAAAAAACATGAACTTAGATAAACTTCAGCGTCAAATATTCCACATCAACAGACATTTTACTGCAGATTTAATTCAAACTCCTTCATTTTCCTCTTTAAAAGTCACATAACCTCAAAAGTCAATCAGTATTGTGGGTTGGTGTAATTTTAGGGAGTGCTAAGATAACTTTCTCTGGATAATGACTTGTAATTACATGCATGGAGTTTATCACGTAACTGAATTGTTTATACTCTCGTTAAACGTCTTGGGAATCTAATAGCATGCATCGAGGCACGCTGAGGAGTGAACAAAAGTAAACATCAATTAAAAATTATTCCAACAATCGCACGAGCACACCAATCATTCACTATGAAACAACGAGACGTTTCGAAACTGATTCTAATTACGGTATAGAGAAGGGCGTCGTCTATGTTGACTGGATGACGGCGGTAATTGCGACCCGGCTGTATAATTCGGCGTACCACCGATACGTGCAGTCCGTTTGATAAATATTAATAGATCGTTTAAGGATACAACGAGAGTGGAGAGAGCCAAAGAGAAAAAAAAAAAACGACAGCGAGGCAAGTAAACGGTGATCAGGTGAGATGTTGGAACAGTGGCCTGTCCGTGGAACGAAGAACGCATGTACTGATGCCTACTTTAATATTAGTACGTAGTACTAGTGGAAGAACGTGTGAACACCAGGCGAGCACATGTCAAGTGCTCGGGTCGCGGGAGGAGAGAGCGGCGGCCAACTTCCTGCTATTGAATGGAAGCGTTTAATTCCTTCAGACATCTCAATAGAGGTGTTCGCTGCGGACGACGTGTACCTCTACCGCTATTCGGGTGAATGGTATGCGGTTATGTTGCTCGAGGCCCCGATAGCCCGGTCCCCATATTCCCTATATTTACCTGTCGCTGGTTATACAGGCCGGTCGCTTCGGAATCGCACACATCACGTTTTATAATCGATCGTCGTTGTGCCCGTACACTTTTGAGAGGAGGAGGAGGGCGTCTGGTTAAATGGGCTATATAGCTTGTCAATGTACGATTGACACAATGAGATGCGTGGATACCAGAAAAGACAATATCGACTTCTTACAACAGTGTTACTGTTCCTGTATTACGTAAAATTACGTCGAGGTATGTGAGTTTTTACGGGGAAATGAGAAAGTTTGAGATGATTGATGTTCAGACGATTAAATTTTGCTTGTGGTCCTCACGCGTAAACGATTACAAAAATATTATTAAATAAAACACGTTATCATTATGATCTTATGCACTGTCGTAAAGTTTGGACCTAGATCCAAGATATTCACTTTCCAATCTATCGTGCAGCAGGGGAAGACAATCTATAATAATGACGATAGTCCAGATTCGAGATACCTTGGTATGCTTGTGTTCATCCATATAAATCATCCATTTGCAGCAAAAGTCATAATCATAATCATATCAATTTATTGGCATCACTTCAGTACATTCATATTGTGTACATATATGCCAAAAAGACTAAATCAACGTAAAGGTGCTCTTCCTTTAGCCTAAATTCCAATTTTTATGGTTTTGGCCAGAAGTATAACACATGAATTGATACACGTCAAATTTATCTTTCCTTTTCTATCACTCAAGTCATCTTCGTTGATGTTAACACCATACAACTTGAGGTTTATTTTGAGATTATAATTCCATTCCACTTTTCCAAAAAACCACGAAATGTAAAACTAAAGATAAATGTCAAAAACTGACAGACTTGTGAAATTTATACATTAAGTAATATTAAAAATAACAAGATTGATATTAAGCATTAATGATTACCAAAAAAGCATCAAAAGAAAATGCCTAAACAATTAACCGTAAAAATTTCACCACGGCATTTTCTTTTTCATGGACCCTTGTGGAGGAATCACCACACATACCAAGCATTTTTAGCATTCCTCCAAGAACAAATACACATTCTTCAGTGTCGTGCCTCTGTGTTATTCTCGATTTCCTCCTAAGAGATCACGACTTCAGATACACACCCTCTAAGGGCCACACACCAAACTCTCATTCCGTCAGTGTAATTCAATCACTGCCGTGGTTATTTCTTTCATTAAGGTATGCCATCTGTTCGTTCTTGCAATAATTGCAAACATTGTACTAACGAAGAAAGTATTATATTATATATTCGTTCATATTAAATTATTTATTGAACGTTTGAAACATAATTACCATAACAAATAATATCCATGGACTAATGTGCAATGATTTATTATAATAATGAAAGCTAATTTATTTCATTAATGAATCTTGTTATTAGTTAATCAAAATTTGTAAATAATATTTCTTCATAACAATGGCACATTACGTTCCGTCCATTAAAGTTCACTAAATGAATGAATGCTGTTTGCTTGTATTACAGTATTTTTCTCAGTGCAGAGGCACGTGATTCAACACATGCATTCAAAATATTCCGGCGCTAGACAAATACTTTCTTTTTTTGATACTTTATTGAAACAATGAACGTTTTCACTGAACCTGTGAATATACGTTATTATAGAAATGTAAATAACTGCACTTAGTATATAATAACTTGTATGAACATAGCGTCGGAGCGTCAGCGGCTTAGTTCGACCACTACATTAATGCAACTGTCTCATGGTTGTCTGTCTTAACAGTTCATCGCGCTCTTTTCGGCTCATTATGTCTTTTATCATTTTGTGGATGGCCCGCCACTATTCTTTCCGTTCTACCATTTTCTGAACTATAGTGTCAGGTGTCAACGTGCATCCCACTTCAAGACATGTCGCCTGTCTAAAGGTGGCCCATCTGTTACAATCGAATATGATATGTTTAGCTGTGTCAGTAGAGGAGCAGTACATGCATTTGTCAGAGTTGTCCTTCCCAATGCGCATACCGAACGATCTCAAGGCTCCATGCTTCATGGATGCTGCATCCAAGCGGTCCTATAAGCCTATGTACTCGCCCAAGCATTGTCCTATACTTCTGGAACCTCAAGTCAATATACCAGATAGGTGTCCTATAGAGCAAGATATTTTGCACGGCACTGCATAGCACAGCCCTTCTGCTGGTCCGCCCATGTTGGGCAAGATTCTACTGAGCTTTGATACCTTGTGCTCGGCCTTAGTCACCACTGCCGGAAAGTGTCTTTTGAAGGTTCCCCTGTCATAGACTATCAAACCCAAGTACTTAACACTTTGTTTATGAGTTAAAATCTCTCCGTTCAGATTGAAAACGATAGAATCTCTATTTCGCCTACTTCTGAGAATCACTCCTTCCGACTTGTGGGGCGCTAGTACCAGTTTGTGGTTCTTGATCCACGCACTTATCCTTCGTAGGCATTCACTGATGTTTGCAACAAGCATATCCCTATTTTCAGCTCCAACTACCAGTGGCAAATCGTCGGCAAATCACCCAACCGTTGTCGCGTTTTCAGTTAGATCCAGGCCAAGAACTTCATCATAAAGGACACATCACAGGGTAGGACAGGGAACCGACCCCTGTGGTACGCCGGCTCCGATTGCAATGACTTCGTCGTCGCTGATCCAGATTTTCCTATTGCTAATATTCATATTATTAACACAAATATTTATTGAATGTTTCAAGATATGGTTACCATAACTTAAAAATAGACACGGATAGTGCACATTACCATGTCACATCGTTGCAATGTAGTGCGACTTTAAATTGCATTCAAAGTTTTTGCTACGTTATCGGAACATATCAAAGTTATGGAACTATTAGTAAAATTTATAATTATTTTTGCGTTCTTGCTACTCGCTTGGAGATAATTTTCATTTTCCGCATAAATTCACGGTGACTACATAGTTACACTTACTTTGAAGGAATTACTACGTTCTCCTTTACCTTTTTGTGGGCTATAATAAAGCGACTATTAGTGGTTCCATTGTTCGTTTGTAATTCTTGTGTTCTCGTGGAATTATTCTTTTTGGGACTCTTTGAAAAAAGATAATAATGAACAAATATTTATCTGGATATCCATATCAATGTCGCAGTAGTGTTCAAAAGAATCTTTATTATTATCTTATGTAATTTCTCCATACTAAATGAAATAAAAAGGTATACTTGATAAAAATGTTTTGCATGCATACCATACATTAATTTTCGACTAGTGGAGGTTATAATAACCGTCTTTTCCTTGTTTATTTGTTGACTGAAAAAGTAGATCATCATTTTTAATAGATTATCATTTTTTTTTTAACTATTTTTAATATTTGAACTTTTCTGTGTTTTAGTATGCGACCTATTGGAAATAATCCAAATTTATTTCTATGGCGTAGCAACACATCTCTAATCTTATTTTAATGCTTTGTAATGATTTTGAGGCAACCAACATTATGAAAAATATCTGCTAACTTCAAATTCAATCAAAAATCGCAAATTTTCACATGGAATAAAGTACGCTTTGAAATTGACAATAAAATTAAGCTCCAGTGTATATCATTAAATATTAGTTGGTAATTGTTGGTTTTTATCCAAGTTACCTTAAGAAAAGTAATTAACATGCGAAACCGATATCCAATTAACTAAATTAAAACATTTTGGTTGTTCATTTCTTATTTGTCTGTAAACAGTTCAAGTGTTGTGTAAGTATTCCGGATTAAATGGAATCAGGCAAATAAGTTTGTCTAAATCGTACTCGTTCTATTCACATCCACTACTGGCAGGTAACCCGATAGGTGTAAGGACAATACAATACATCGCACCACAAAATTAGCGAGCTGTGAATGCGGACCTTCGGCACACATACGTGTACATACTCACAGAGTAGTGGTAGTTCGGAACAGGAAATCTTGATCGCGTTTTGTTCCGTAGATGGATTTTACAGTGTTAATTCTGACGTGGGTATAAATAAGGTTATGAGGACATCTAGATATGCAGATCTATGTGTGGATGGGTATTCATCTGTGATACGTGACATGACAAAAAGTTTAGTAATATAAAAATGCGTGGGTATAATTGAAACGATGCTAACAACTGGATTCAGGCAATTTCAACATTCTTTACAGAGTCAAATGTTAGGCATTGATCTAACCATTGACTGACTAAAAGAATGCAGAAAAATGTTAAACTAAACACTTTTAAATAAATTAAAATAAGATTTTGACTTGAACGCATTGCTGGTATTTAAAAATAAACTCACATTCAGTTAACTGATAAATGGTTAACTGAATCATTTCTTTCTCTCACTGCATATATAGGATCTCAATGCACAACATCCAACGTTTTGTTGCAACAAAGCTGTATAGTTACTATATGACACTTAGTTTACGTTTGAATGCTGCACGGCAAGAAGAGTTTTTAATTAAAAAATGAAATGAAATATTTATTTGATATAGGAAATATTTTTTTTGATGTAATATATTTCTTTTTTCTTGACCAATCGGTTTATTTTTTTTTTTTTTAATAAAAATTCTATTGTTCTACTACGTATTTATTATAATTACTTGGTATGCACATTCCACCTTTTTTTAAAAGGTTTCAACTAATCTTAGGACCAGCAAGTTTGAGTGTTTTTAAAAAGTTTTATTACGCAATTATTTTAAATGAACATTTTATTTGTAAGAACATCTCTTCAATTAATTTAAGCGTATTAATTGAAATTTCCAAATCAAACTTATTACTAGGATACTCATATCACACATTACAATTACGTTGAAACTATAAAGTCGGTTAACAAATTTATTTTTAAATACGTAGTAATTCTTTCTGCAATAGTTTTTTCTTCTTTCTGCGTTTAGTGCTACGTTAAAAACTTCACATCTCGAAGTAACAATGGTACAGGCTTTAGATTCCTAGATTGGAACATATTAAGGTGTACCTCAGGGTACAAACTGGGACCTCTATTTTTTTAGTTTACATTCAAATAACGTTAACTTAACTTAAAAGAAGAAATGGGGATATAAATGAAACAATTATAAGATGGATATCTTACAATTATAAGAATCTAGCTTTATAATCTGAAGAGAAAAAAAATCTAAAAATAGGGGAACGCATAGTTCCGTATTTTAGCGGAACTTGAGGTTAAACCGAGTACCGAATGCCATGCTACTGCTAGCAAATTGTACTGTATGATGAAGATAGATGTAAACAGAGAAGGGTAGTTTTAGATTCGTAGAATGGCATATTAAGGGGGTTACTACATATCTTTATCCATATGGGAAAACCGCCATTACGTATGTACCTTTTTCTCAGAGATGCTGTGTCTGATCTCATTGATTTTTTTTATACACGTTATCTATAGTATTATCCCAACAGTTTAAGTGAAAGATTTCATAAAATTTCTAAAGACGTTTTTTTTTGAGTTTTACAAAATCGATATTTTCTTCGCTTGTGCTTTTGACAAGTATGTATGTCCCGTTTTCTCGCAACCTGTTCAAAGTATCGCGATGTATATTTTTTTCTAAATGTAGAATTAGATAGAGAATATACTGAATGAAGCGTTTTTTTTTTAAAAACTTCGGCTCTTTAAACAAAAAAATCGAAATTTAAAAAAGTGAGTTGATGGAACTGGGACATACCTATAGCTGAAATTTTGGCAAGTTATTTTTATTAATTTCTTCTTTTAGGTTCTTCAGACCACGCATTCCATGCCCATTGCACTGTTGAAAGTTTCGGCTCAATCCTCAACCGATTCTATGAAATGGAATACCTGCTTCGTGCAGGCCAAAGAAGACGGCGTATTTATATTCGCTGTCTTTCAAAGTCAGACAGTTGTGACAATTGTTAACAATCGAAACAACAAAGTTCGCTTAGCAAATTGTGCTTATTTTGTGATACGGTTTTTAACTATCTTGATGCATACCTGTTCGATGCCTGTTGCCTGTTTCACAACAAAAAAAAAAATACAAAAAGAGTTGCAATTCTTCGTATATCGAGTATCGATGTGATATTTTATCACCATATCATTTTTCGCATGCACCCAGTTGTTTTGGTATGATTTCATTTGTGAATGATCTTCTTCGAGGTATTGCATTTTTTTTTTTGGCACGAAGTTTATTTAATCTCAAATGGGTATTTTTGCTTCCTTGCCTGCACTTATTGCTAAGCTAAATACTTTTGATCGTCACGAATTAGTATGTGTACAGATTTCAGATTCGTAGATTGGTAGATAATTAAGGTGTTCTGCAAAGTATAAATGGAACCTTTAATTTTATTTTTGCATTGAACTAAGCTGTTATGCATAAGAATCTAACTATGTAATCAAAACAAAAACAAATATGAAAATTAGAAAACGCGCTGTATTTTCTATATTTTATGGAAAATACTTTCCGAAGTCAAGTCGAATACTGCGTTGCTGCTAACGGATTGTGCTGTAATGACGGAGATAAATTTAAACAGAGGTGGCAAAAGAAACGTGTCGCTCTGATCTTTAAGCAAAATAAATATCATTTGTTATTGCTTTCTATTCGCCTATTATGGCGTACACATTGCAAAAAAAGTATATCATTTCAAATGGTATTTTTCTGCTTACTCGCCTGCATTTCGTGCTTAGCTAAATACACAGTAAAAAATTTCTGTAATAATGCATTAATAATCCTGTTTGATTTTACAATATTATTACTGTAAGGAAATTTTTACAGGAAAATTACTGAAGTTTTATAGTTTCTCAGTAAATAAGCAAACAATTAATGTAAAAGTCAAAAATCTTGATGTAAATTTCTGACAGCGTTTAAATATATCAGAAATGATCCTGAAATTTACAGCTATCATACTGTGATATTCCGGGTAAGTGGGGGAAACATGATGACGCGATACTGTAAATTTACAGTTATACTGAAATTTTCATCTGTAAAATTACAGTAGTTTTCCTGGCGGACAATTACCATCAGGAATACTACTGTGTAATTTTTTTACTGTGTACTTTTGATCATCGCGAATTAGTAAGTATACAGATTTTGGATTTGTAGATTGAATTACTAAGGTGTTCTTCAAGGCACAAATTGGAACCTTTATTTTTTATTTTTCAAATAACTTGTTAAGTCAATCGATAAAAATGTGCTTTTTACTATTTCGCTGCTAACGGATTGTTAAATTAAACAGACAGAGGAGCAAGAGGAACGTCTTGCCCTAATAATTAAATAAAATGAATAATGAAATGAAAACGTTCTAGCTGCAACACTCTGAATTAGCAAGTGTATTAGGGGGTTAGATTTGTAGATTTGCGTATTAAAGTATCTTTCACAGCAGCGATCGGAAATAAACGTTATGAAACAGTTCCTTAGTGTTTCGTACGATAGGATTGCGAGAACCGTACGCAAGCGCAAACGCGACAGAGAAAATATATCAATTTCCTTTTCTGTATAAAGTTTGTGTATCTGCACGCAAACGATATTCGTACGTTTAAAACGCAGGGATTGAGAACGAAACACAGCGGTTTCCTACCGTACTTTATAAAAATACGTTATCTCCGTTGAAATCGTTTGTGTAGATATACGTAATAAGTACATTACGCTTAATGTACCTATGAAATGTTGGAATTTTCGTACCATTATACTTTCGTAAATTAATGCACCTCCTTATGTACTTAGCACAGATGTTTGTAAATGCCAGCAAACATTTTTTTGTAGTTGTAATGTGCTCACAAAGTGGTTAATTAAATATCTAATTCCTATAATTTACTTAATGTTGATTGAATTTTTGGAATGCAAGTGGTTCACTCAATCTTAAATAAATAGGGAAGTAGATATTGCCAGAAAAATATACTGGATAAATAATAAGGAGTGGTTAATGATGCGTATAATCCTTCATGTAAATCTTAATTATCCCTGAATCCAAATTTGCACCCAAGTTATATTGACAATTTTAATAACGGATCCCATATTTCCAAACAAATATTATTAAGAATGAAAGCAAAAGATCTTTCTGGCATTATGGCATAATTGCATATTTAGACATAGATTTAATAATATAATATACATTTAAATATAAAAAACAAAACATAGGTAGGTTTAGTAAGCGCTCTTCTATTACCAGACATATATTAGTGACATTCTTATATTATAACAAGTGCCAGTCAAAAAAAGATGCCGCGACTAAAGAATATCGTTTTACGTGTTTTTTTCGGGACGAATAACGTAAATGAAACGATATGGGAAAATGGAATTAATTCGTGGTGGTAAAGTTTTGAAAGAACACGATGGCAATTCAGATACTACGATTCATATTTTTGTTTATTTTTTATTACTATTATTATTATTATTATTCAATTTAAAATGTTTTTTTCTACCTTGTACTTATTTCATTATATACAACAGAAATGCAAGAAACCAGTATAAAACACACTTGTTTACTTTTCATCCAATATTAGTGCAGTAGTATAACTTCGCACTAAACTAAATAGTAAAATCGCAAGTACGTTAAACGTAGCGTACGGTTTGCATACTTTCTTTTTGTATTCTGTATTCGGTAAATGTTCGCATACATAAACGATTCAAGGCCACCTAAAACATATGTACTTAGTGCAGTACGATATCGTTTTGTTTCGTTCTCAGTACATTTTAATGTACCTTTAATGTATAACGTTTGCGCTCGCGTACACAAACTTTATAAAGAGCGGAATAGTTTGCGTTCTTCCTAGGTACATAAACGTACTGTTTGTTTTCGATCGCTGTTTCACAGTACAAACTGAGACCTTTATTTTGATTTTTGCATTCAAATAACGTGTTAATTTAATCGTATCGTATGGGCACTACCTGCTTAACAAATAAAGTGAAGAATGTCGTTAGTTGTAACATTTAAGACAATTTAAATCAAAACAGATAATATTATATATAATATTTATAGTGTACGGTATTCGTATCGTAATTAAAACCAGATGGAACGTATTTTTCCTTTCACTCTCAATCTTGTTACTCCCAGACACTGGTTCTTTGACGCGGGGTTCGTACAAAATTTTTTACAGTGGCGTCCATACCGGCGGGGCCATCAAACGCCGGCTCTCTTCGGCGACGACGCGACTGCGAAACCACTTTTGTCCCGGCTCGTTCGCTTAGACGCCAATGATCCGTTGGTGACAGCTACACAAAGGCGCGCGCCCCGCAGGGTTGACGTTTTCTACGCGCTCTGCACACCGCACACGCACTCTCGGTTCGCGCCATATCGCGCCGCTCTCGTCCCTATGTAGTGCGGACACTGGGACTAGGAGGGCTCGTTTTGATTAAAAAACATCAACGCCGCCGTATACGGCAGTCGAGCTTCCCGTCAACCCGGCTCGACGACCCGATGGTCGGTCTGCGTTGAGTTCCGTCGGCGGCCGTGTATGCAGATCGAAAATTTCGAATTATTCGAGTGTGTGCGATTTTATCCATACCTATAACGTATTTACACGAGTATGTGTGCGCTGCTTGTGTTCATAGGTGTATTGTGCAGTAAGCGTGGTATTCTGTCTGGAGGGGTGTTGACGAAATAGCAAGGACGAAATATAATTCTAAATTTTCTAATTTAAGTTAGTAACCTAAATAAGTACTTACAATAATTTCTAAGTAAAGTGATACTGAATGTAACTCTCATTAAATTGACTACAGAAATTGGAATTTAACCGTATTAATTGTAAACTATCCAATGTCTTATAAGTAACAGGCTTTAACAGAGGGATTAAAATATGTTTTTCATTAACAAAAAAAAAAAAATTACTTAGCTACTGTTGACGATAACATTGTGTCAAATTGCATCCTGAAACTTATATGACGTTATACGGCTGATGATTTAAAATTAATTTAATGTATTTCCAAATCAATATTGAATAACCAGTTTAATGCTGGTTCATGTTTATACCTAGTCTTATAAATTTAAAAATAAACTGTCATAAATATCATTATTGATATTAATGAGTAAACATTTATTCCATATTGTTTCGCATTGATATTTTTTTTGTGTAAACTGACTATGCTTATCCTTGCATGGTTTCCTGTTATCTAAATACATGTACATACACAATGAAAGTTGACAATCTAATGTGTAATTACTTTTTGTTCGGAAAACTATCGTTACTTACTAAACGTATGTTAACATTTTAGAAGATGTAAACTGTGACCTGGAAAGCAGTTATTTATTAAAAATGACATAATGTTAAATAGAGTGCATAAATTAAAAAGTAAAATCAAAAAATATTTTTTACTGTTTAATTTTGCTCCAAATAATCTATACCTGCAGTTAAAATTAAAGTAATCCTTATAACCTGGGTTAGTAAGAATTGTTATGTTGATGCATAACGATATAACCTTCTAGTAAGTTATCATTTACCATACAGAGTGTTTCAAGTTTATAATTAAAAGTAAAATTAGTATGTAAAAAATATACGCACGACCAAAACAAATTATGAATTTATTTATTTTATACATTTTGCAGCGGCTGTCAAGATTCATGGTATAAAATTATAATATAAATAAATATAAATAAATTACTGTCTGCATTAATACAAAAAATAAAGATTTTTATATTTTCAAAATATGTTTTTATGGCGTTATAGTAGTGGTCAGGTGGTATAACAGTATCACCGATGTAAAACAGCTGTAAGTTTGCAATAGTTTTTATCAGAGTGGCATTATAAACTGTTAATCTACATTTATATTGTAGATAATCCACTAACTGTAAATTTAGTAAGCGATACACAATGTTGCTTGAGAACAGTAATAATCCTCACTTCTTGTTTTGCAAAGATTCATGAGTCTGGATTGAAAAAAGTTCCGGTAAAATCATGACTTTACTTCAACCAGTATGTTATTTTTTTACTGCGTTAGTAATGTATTTTAATTTTGTTTTCTTTATGCAATAAAATTGTAGGCAAGTTATAAAAATATGAGAATAATACATTAGGAATGTGAAAAGAAAATACTTCTTTAGTACCTTATTTTAAAAAATAAAATTTATTATTTTCACAACCAAATAGTATTAGTGAGCATACTTATAAGTAAAATCACAAAAGTAATGTGAAAACAGTCTACTATTTCTCGTTTAATTAAAATGCATCAGAATGCACATGTTTGTTGGTTGTTTCTCTCGCAGTGACTCACAATCCCAACTTCGACTAGCATCGTCACATATTATATGTGATTTTATAAATTATAAAATTATAAACAAGTCAAATTTGTACGATTATTATTGGTAACTCCACAGCTAGGAATATGTCACATCTAATTTTTTTTTCTGGGTAGCTAACGAATGTTATTCACTTCATTAAAAAAAAATAAGCAATATGTAAATTGTTATAAACGAGAAAGATATTTAAATTATTAATTTATCAAGCTCAATTTCCTGAAAAGGTATCGTTTGCTAACCTTTTAATCAAATAATTTTACCAAGATCTATTCAAAAGCTTCAAGCATAATTGTTGTTAATACAACATATTACATTGTATCGACTAGGCTAGTAAATATTATTGTTATTACTATTATTATTATAAAAAAAATTATATAATTTCACAATCAGTTATGTCCTCAAGAAGATTTTATTAATTATGTTGTAAGTACGATTACAATGTTAATTATATCTGAACGAATGGAAACATTGAACAGAAACATTCACTATCTTTGGTTTATTCTGGCTTAAGGTTAAGTAAAATAGTTCATTGCAATATAAAGAAAACCTGTTATAATACAGAAATATTAAGGCGCTTATGCATAAGATTTTACAGCGTATGTATTATACATACACAAGCGCCTGTAAGATTATCTTTTTAATCTTACAGGCGCTACAGATAAGTATAAAATCCCACCATTCATTCCAGAGATACAGTACTTAATAAGTTTATCTTTGTAAAACTAAGAAAAATATTGCTTTTACTGTTTACTTTTAAAAATGTTTGTCAAAAATGTCTAATTCAATGATTAGGCACATTGACTACTTACTATATAGTAATAATAATAATAAATGTCTTTATTGCAGCAAAGCAAAGGTAATATAACTAAAATAAAGTTATAAATAATAACATAATAATAATAATAATTTCTTTTGCAGAAGATCTATTCAATTATCAACGTTGGGAATAGATGTTAGGATTACGTCCAGAACACTAAACAAGAGCGAAGAAATAATGGAATCTATGGAGTCGTGTGTTATATGCTTAGACGTTTACATACCTGCAATATTAGATTTTAATGTTTCCAGAGTTTGACTTGAGGAAGTAAAGACATGTTTGAACAAGCTAATATATACTTGTTAGAAGTAGTGATACTTGCGAAAAATGTTTGCTTTTATTAGAGAAGTAGATTTTTACTGTTAAAACTGCTGCCCTTATTAAGAAAGGAACCTAGGCTAATTCAGATTTCTATGAAATCTGGGAGACTGACTCTCAATAAATAAGATATTTTTTTGACTTGCTCGATTTGGCAAAGAAGCTCCTTCAAAGATTTGCCCGATTTAAATTTTTTAAGTGCACATTATCATTTCTTATTGTAATAAATATACTATTATATATTTGAAGTAAAAGTTACGTAGTCTCAATTCTATGACAAGATTTCCTAAAAAAAAAAGTAAATAATTCTGGACCGGGTTGTCTATGCTCTTAGCTCATATTTTTGATAATTTATTTTTCTATGCACTAAAAATTAGTAGTAGATATAGGTAGGTACGATGATCACCTCGTAGTACCCCATACTCGAAGTTGCTAATCCACACGCAGTTTTCTCAGATTATATTTTTCCAGGTTCTGTAACCGGAGTACAAGAATGGATACATGAATGAAAATCCTACGGAGTTTTGTTTTGTAAGGTATAAAGTCTACGCTCGTATGTAAAGGATTCTTATTATGATGCAAGTATTTTCAACATTATGTTGATGACTATCACTACAATAATTAGAGAACATAACATCTTTACTAAAAAAAGAAAGGTGGGAACACTTCGCCCACCACAATTGTTTGGCACTGCTCTCGGTTTCTCGGATGAAATCAAGTATCTGGGTATCACTTTTGACAGAAAACATGTCAAAACAAAAGCAGAGAAAGCATGTAAGGCCTTTTGGCAGTGCCACCGCGTAGTAGGTAGGACTTCGGGGCTCTCGTCGAAAATTACAGGAGTAATGTGCCCTCGTCTGGATCTGTTCGTGGAGACGGCGTTTAGAGCGGCTATAAGGTTGCGGTCACGTGAGCATCATCCACAAGGGCGTCGCTAAAGCGTCTCTTCTTGGTGCCGCGGAGGACTGTGTGCCTCCCGTATTTGCTCTCGACGGACATTACTGCGTTCATGTGGGTCCCTAAGTCGAATCATTGCCTTCGATTGCCGTCTATACAGACGGCTCAAAGACAAAAACAGGGACAGGTGCGGGAGTTTTCTCTCCAGACCTTAAGCTCAACTTAAAGTTGGCACTAGATAGGTTCGCTACGGCTTTCCAAGCTGAGGTTTTGGCGATCTTGCATGGTGCCGAAGAAACTTTAGCAAGGGGCATTAAACGACGACATATTGTCTTTTACAGTGATAGCCAAGCTGCTCTTAAATCCCTCAGGAGTTATAAGATCGCTTCAGGGCTAATACTTCAGTGTCACAATGCCTTGAAAGTGATCGCTATTGATAATGACTTGATACTCAGATGGGTTAAAGATCATAAAGGTAATCTGGGAAACGAAGCTGCCGATAGGTTGGCGAGACGGAGTTCGTGTTCTCCTTACATGGGACCATAAGGAAAAGTATACCTTAAGGAAGCACTATGAATATGGCGGCTAGTCCTCAGTTATTTAATATTTTCTCGAAAATAATTTAAATCATCTTCATGATGATATTAACTTTTGAGGACTGTGTAATCTGTATGTACTACTTAAATTATTTTTTGTGAAAGGAGAAAAAAAGAATAACATAAAAATCGAACAACAGTTTCTAATGAATGTATTTTTTTCCATTCACATTCCCAACTTGGAGATAAATTTATTGGCGTCGTAGTTCTGAAATTAATTTTGGTGGCATTCACCGTGATTACTAGAGTAACAGCATAACAATCTTTATCTATGCGATTCGCCAACTGAAATTGGTCCAACATTTACATCGTTACGCGCTCATTATCCCACACAGTAGCTCTTCATCTCTCCGGGTCCACTGATTGTGTCTATGCGCATCATCTAATCAGTAGGGCGCAAATCGAATTACCAATTAGCATTCACGTTCATATCAATGGATAATGAGCCATTGAACCCTCATAGTGGAGGATCGTGTTTTGGGAACGCGGCCGGGAAAATTGGAAAATTCACAAAATATATCCGGCATTAAAAACTCGAAAGCAAATATTAATTACACACGCCGGTTATTTTAGTTATTTTCCAATAGGCGGGCGAATTATTAATTATTATGTTATTCTACGGGCGAACTTCGCGGAAAATTGGATAAAATTCCGCTCTCTTTGTTCTAGATTTTTACCCAATTTTTGCGTATGCGTGTATTTAGGTAGCGCTGAATATCGGAATTATTGGTGCGGAATTAGTACTAATTGTGGAGTATGAAATGCGATTTGAAAATTGAGTATTGTAATCATTTTTGAATGATTATTGCTTTAAAAATAAGTATTTAGTGACGGAATTATAAAATTGTAATAAATCACATTTAATCTCTTGTCATTGATTTTATAAATATTTTCTAAAACCCATCTTAAAATTATACCGTGCCACTTGATTACTCTCACCCCACAATTCGTCGAAAAACTAATGTTTTAGTTAGAATGACTATAAAAATAGTCAAATCAGGTCAATTGAGCAAATCTAGACACCAGTTTGCCACTAATTATTTCAAAAATCAATTTCTGAGAATTTTTTGTCACTCTGATGGTAATTTTCAAAACGACAATTGATTACTCTCACCCTAAAAAAAGAAACAACCAGAAATAGAAATAAAGCAACCACCTTTTATCTTAATATCGAGTAACATCTCATTTCTCAATAACTACTAACATGCGATGAGGCAACGAATTAAATAAATTATCTAACAAATTCAATACAATATTTGTATAGGACTATCGATCAACCTACACGTGTAGTTATAAAGACTCTGTAACTTGTCTAGATAATTTCTTTGTGAATTTCTCTAACGAATACTTCTCTACTTCTTGCACAGACAATAACCTATCTAACCATTACAGTCAGTTTATGCATTTATCTCTAGAATATTCTAACACCAATGAATACATTTATAAGCATAAGTACTGTAATAATACTCTAAACACCTTTTGTAACATATTGAGAAAGGAGTCGTGGTTTGTTGTCTATCAATACAACTGTCCTGATTTAGCATTTACTACTTTTTTAAATATTTTTTTGTACTATCACAGCCTGTGTTTTCCATATATACAATGTAAAATTGGAAGAAAATCTGCTAAATCATGGATTAGTCCAGAAATATTTGAAATGAAGAATAATTTACTATTCTTAAAAGAAATAAGCACTGAGCATCCTATCTATCGTCAAGAATTTAAAAATTATGAAAAGCTTTACCAAGATTTATTACACAAAAAGCAATTTGAAATGAATAATACTTTCATTTGTACTTCTATGAACAAAACTAAAGCTGTATGGTCTGTAATACGCAACAATCTTAATAACTACAAAACTTTTACACTACCTGATACTGACAGAGAAGAACTGTATAACAAGTTTAATCAACATTTTTGCTTCTCTTCCAACACCACTAGGTACAGATAGTCTAACTGACAACATAAATTGGTATGAGATCAAAAATTATGTACCTAAGTTGGACAGCACTACATCTTTTTTTATTACTCCTGTAATTGAAAGTGATGTAAAAACAGTCATTAATAGTTTAAACACCTCATCTTCGACTGGATATGACAATATTTCATCTTTTATTATAAAATATACCTCACAACAAGCGCACGTAAGCTATTTGTTTCTGATTCTGATTCATTGGAATTGCTCCCAAAGTGGTTCTTATGGCTGAGATCACTTCTTCTCTAGTGTTAAACTGTCTCCTTCGCTGTAAACTTGTCTCATCATCCAGCGCCATAAGTTTTCTATTATAATATTAAAATCTGGAGAAAGGGCAGGCTACTCCAGAACATCGATTTTGTTGTCGTTCCATCCATGTGTCATTATTCTTGCTAAGTGAATTGGCGTATTATCATGTTGAAATATCCATTGGTCATCGGAAAACATCAAGGCAATACTAGCGACTTATCTCTGGAGCAACTTTAGGTATTTTTGAGCAATCTGTCTTCGTTTCAGAAGTTCAGCGCGACTTGAAATCGCATCCCAAACCATTACTGATTCAGCTCGGCTATGACGACGTGATAAAAATCGTTCTGCCAACCTTAAATTGTGAAAATGATGTTAGAAGCCATCAGGTCCGTCCAAATTAAACTTCTTCTCATCACTGAAGACAACTGTTTGCCACTCATTTGTCCATTCATGATGATTGCGAGCAAATTTTAATCGGGCTTGCTTATGATGCTCCAGCAGGGAGGGTTTCTTGCGCAGTTTTTTTCTTTTCAAGTATGGACATTTCTTTATTATCCTTTGGATGTTTGTATGGAGACATGACTTCCAATTTATGTCTAATTCGCTTAGCTGTAGCACAAGAATTGGACGCCATCTACAAAATCGCACAACGCTCCCTAGTTACTGTTGCTGTAGTAATGCGACCTTTCCGATTTTCTCCATAGTTTTCGATGTTTTGAGGTAAGCGTTAACTATCCAAGTGTTTGGTCCAATTTTTCTGACGATTTTTCGATTCGAGCAACCTTCTTGTCGAACGGTTTGGAATCTGTCTCTCTTTTTGATTTTTTTTAAATGCTATTATATTGATTTTTTGATTTGATTAACTTGAAAGGGGTATCTAAAATATTTGTTGTAAATTTCAAGATTTTTAAATGAAAGAATTTTGAATACAACTTCGCACCAAGAATCAATAATCTACATTCTCTGAGTAAATTTTCATCGACAGAACGAAATGGGTCATTGTTATGATGAAACATTATTTACAATCCTTTGATGCAGATATGAGATATGATAACAATATTCATTAGTGAAATAAACTAGTTTTCATTATTATAATAAATCATTGTACATGAGTCCATGGATAATGTTCAATAAATAATTATATGAATGTATCTGAACGAATATATATTGTAACTTTTATGTACAATTTTCACAAAATTATTCACGATAGGAACGCAATAAACTTTAAATGATACCTTCTTCGCTAGTTCAATGGTTTGCAAGTTATTGCAAGAGCGAACAGATAATATACATACATACTTTAATGAAAGGTGTGCGGTAGTGATTGAATTACCGATTTACACCACGGTGGCTGACTGAATGACAGTTTGGCCTATGGCCCCTAGAGGGCGTGCATCCAAACTCCTGATCTCTTAGGGAGAAATCGAGAATAATACTTGGCACACAATACTGGTGAAAGTGAATTTGCTTTCGGAGGAATGCTAAAGACGTTTGGTACGTGGAAACTCACATTTCTATTCCCTTTCTGCTTGTGTGTGGTGATTCCCTCCACCATAGACCATGAGCTCCTGCCATGGTGGCATTTTTACGGGTAATTGTTTAACCATTTTCTTTTGATGTTTTTTGGTAATCAGCAATGCTTGATAATCAATCTTGTTATTTTTTTAATATTATTTTTACTGCAATCCAATTAAATAAAGCTGCAACGCTTACTCAATAGTGAATTGCGTGAATGAAATGCGATTATTGCATCAATGAATTAAGTTTATTATTTTAAAGGTTTATTATTTTAATTAGAAGTTTACTCTATAACACTAACTAAAATCTATTAGGATTATGAATAACAAACATTAAGTCAACCTCTTGCGATTAGCATATTAGCACGTAATATTCATTGAATTTGCGCTTTCTTCACTCTTCTACTAGAATTCATACATAAAATTGATAACTCGCCATTCTTCAGTAAACCAAATAAAGCTGTTAAAACGAAACTGTTGTTTATTACAACAATAACATATTTCATTGAACCAATCAAGCTACTATTTCATTGTCAATGATTTTGGTTTCATTAATACAATGAATGATTTATTACTTAACAAATTCCTTCGTCATCTAATGAAATCTTTTCCATTCATTTGATGAATTCGTTCTTTGGACCAATTTTAATACATTATTTCATGTGAAAAATTATTTCTTTCATTGTTTCAGGACCCATTTTTGGTTCAGTGCGTCTTTGCCGTCTAAAAGCATCTAATTTATGGTGTTATTAATAAATTGAGTTTCTGTGGATTTCTTCCCTGCAGCATTAGTAAAGTGCTTAATAGATTTAGATGTTGCATTGTAGTCAGGTTGCTTTACAATAAAGTCTTAAAAAAACCAATACGTATTTTGTTCACATTATTGTTTTAGTTATATTTTTATTAAAATTGTCAACATATGTTATGCATGAAGTAGATGCTAAGTGAAGCAAAACCTAAGGCAAAAATAAATGATGAAAAACATTTCCGGGAATGTTTAAAGAAGTGCGTTGGTTCGACGATATGATACTACTAATTATATTCGACAAAACCTTTGACATCCTTACGATTTACGTTTGTTGTTAGCGAAACTAATACATAAACCTTAAAACTTTTTACTTATTTCCATAGATTTTCAATCCTTATCAAAAAATTGGCGATTTATTTATTTACCAATGTGCTCACATAAATATAGATATCCTACGATCTTGTTTACAAAACGAACGTAAATATCAAGATAAACCTATGATGATTTGCTAACTAGAAATATTGTCACAATAAATCATAACCAATTTGTGAGTTAATTAAAAAACTAATTTGGCACATATGTTATCCGGCTGTTTTGACGGCTCCGTTAAATTTTTTGTTAGTTTCCGACTCACAATATGCAAGTGTTTAAGTTCTCTCCAAACGAACGAATCAAAATACGATTCGCTCGCGAGTGATAAAATATTTTTAGTTTATTTTCTTACACACAGTTTTAAAAATTCGTGTGATGGTATGTGGGTGTGATAAATAGAGGCATTCAGGAAGGTAATTTGTGTAAGTTTATGGGTTCAAATTGGTTATGTCTTAGTGTGCTTTTATGAAGGATGTAGAATCAGTAGCGGTTTTTAGCACCGACATCCAAAAACTCATATTTCAGTGTTCTAATTACATTTTATGGATATGGTTTATCTACTTATCATATTTATCATTTTTATCATTCATCATAAATATACTTATTCATAATCAGGAATATGGGAATTCCAAGTAAGAAATTCAGCAGTTAGTTCTTGTAAAACGCCATTTTTTGTAGTAACAAAACTGTTTAAAACAAAGAAAAAAACCTGTTGTTATGTTTTTGTTTAGAAGACATAGCTTTTACTCTACATTGATTGTAATAAATTATTCATATCAGCAGTCTCGTAGCGTAAAATATTTGTCCCCCGCAGAATTTTGTCTGGGGCCCCTTGCCTACTGCTGTATATTTGTAAAATATTGCTAACAATTATATTTGAAGGCCTCTCAGATGGCTGAGCCATGCGGGAATTGCGGGGTGTATTTTACGCCAATGAATATCAGATCTTCAGACAGGAATTGTCAGATTTTTACTTGTAAAATCAATAGCTACTTGTTCTTTCGTTATTACTAAAGCTACACAATCAATCAGCAAATGGATGCACAATAAGTCCAAACAGTTGTAGCAATGGACAAATAAACCGTGAAGAATAAAGTGGTCTATTGACTAAAGACATTAGAGTAGAATTGCTGATCAATCACCACACACTAAATATGCTTATCTACGCTACAAACCTGCAGGACCAGCTGCAGATTCTACCAAGATAGAGAGAAATTGTGATAGGACAGGATGAAGGTGCCTACCACTAAGCTTAGGCAACTCATGAGCAGATTATTACCAAAGAAGAACCGCTTTTAAAAGTGATAGGCTTCATCAATTAGAGTATCTCTTAAGATAAAGAGTAATTGATCATTTGTAAGACAGCATCTTCATTGTTTAAATAGCAATTATTAGAGTTAAAAGAAATCACTATAAATTCGAAAAAAATTGTGTGGTGAAAACAGGTTTATGTGGCCACTCCAATTTTAATCTAGTCTAAAGGCCACACGTATTTTGCTAATTTAACTATGAGTTAACATCTCTTCTAACTGCGATTGCTTCAAGAAAACCATAAATTTGGTAGTTTTAATTTTTTAAGTTAATTAGGTATTCGTCATATATAAATTTTGTAAGAACATAACATCTGATATTGAACACCGCCAGTCCAAATCCATGCAAGCAGCCATTACTTGATATAAAACCAAAAATAGGGTGCTTTAGGAATATCTAAAAATAATTTGATCATTAACCAGCAGAAACATTAATGATTCTTAATGCAAGACAAGATTTTTAATTACCTGAATATAATTTTCAAATATAAATTTCATAGAGATGAGCCAATTAATTTCAGATGAAATGGAATGTTGATCAACTACCCTGATAATATTACAATTTAAGTTTGGAACTCAACGTTTTAGGAAATATGATCTTCTGAACCAAATCCTTAAGGTTCCAATAACATTAATTACTCATGCAATTGTTTAATTTACTGTTACATAAATGTATTATGTAAAAGTTATTGGAATAAACTCAATATTATTATTATTATATATTTCGCACGCAATGAAAATAAGATATATTTACATTCAAGTAAACTCTAAATTTTGAAATCATCTCCAAGACATTTGTTTTGTTAAAAGTAGCAACTTATTGACCATTAAATTAGATGGATGCCTTTCCTTTTTTTTTGAACATTGGCTGCGGACTTCATTCTAAAATAAATTAAGATGATTTGCAAAAATAAATCTTGTGATAAGATTAAGACAATTTTTATTTTGCTCCTTCCAAATTCTAAAAATTATATATAACACGATAATAATAAAACCTTAAGGCTGCATCCTTTTTCACCATTCTAAAAGGTAATTTCTATGGAAGTAAATAGAATGTCGGTGAAGTAAATAATGTTGACGTTTGACACAAAAAGGTTTCTCAAAATATCCTTGATAAAGGTAGAGCCATTTTGGGCCTACGTTTTTGAGCATTTTTTGGTTTTTACAATGAAAATATATCATAATCATGAGCGTTAAAAATCAATTGGAAATTTTATTTTCTTCGTTAGCATGCTCTAAGGAGTTTAAAATATTTTGAAAATCTATAAATCTTGATTCATTTAAAAAAAAATTAATGATCTAATTTAGACTTTGCAATTGATGTTTATTAAGCGTTTGCTTAAAATGTTCATTTTTTTTTGAGACAATAAAATAGTAATAAGCATCTCAAAATTGCTCAAAATATTCTTGCAAACGGCAGAACTATTTTAGGCCTATGCACTTGCCCAAGCACTTTTTGGTTTTTACAATAATCATGAGCGTCTTCGTCAGCATGCTGTAAAGAGTTCAAAATGTTTTAGAAATCCATAAATATGGATTCCTTTTTTTAAAAAAAAGAATATCAATCATCTAATTTAGATTTCCACTTGATGTTTATTAAGCGTTTGCTGAAAATGTTGATTTCTGACACCATAAAATCTTAATAAGCATCTCATAATCCATCAAAATATCTTTGATAACGTCAGATATCAACAAGAACTATATTTTCGGGCACTTTTTTCTTTTTACAATTACAATGTGTCATACTCATGAGCGTTAAAAGTCAAGTGAAGGTTTATTTTCGTCGGCAAGCTGTAAAGAGTTCAAAATGTTTGGGAACGCATTAATCTCGAAAATTTCGTAAACAAACTTCAAGTAAATCGTCTAATTTGGGCTTTTCAATTGATGTTTAAGCGTTTATTTGAAATTTTGATATAAAATTTGAATCTACCGTCAAGACTTACCAGGAGATCCTCCTGCTTGATGCCCGGCTAGGCCCAAAACGGCCGCTGGAGAGGCCGCACCTGGATTGGCGTTCATTCCGGCGGCTGCGGCAATATTATGGGGTAAAAATGCCGCCGCCACGGCCGCCTGTGCATTGAAATAGGCCATCCTGCTCGCGGCCATCGTCATATGGTGATGGTTGAACGTGTGTTCCGACGGGAAACAGGTAGGCGCCTGGATGTGTCTTTGCGGGTAAACATTTGGGGTTATCGCGGATACGGCCGCCGTTGGCGACCTATGCTGCGAGTCCCCCAAACCCAGGAGCTCCTGGATTGCGAACGGCGACCTCTGAGGCATCGTCTGAGGGGTCTTGTTCAAGATACTCGGAGCGGTTACGTGAACGGTACTCTCTAAACTTTCATTGTTCATCTTTTTGCACAGTTTTTAAACGGTTTTTAGGGTCTATTAGATCACAGACGGTTTCCGACGGCCGACAGCATTGTCTTTAAACTATGGAAGCGGGAGAGTTATGTCATTTTCGCACGAGAAGTGCCAACCGGATGAGAGCCAAAATTTCTACTAAGTAATCTTCAAAAAATCTAGTACGAACCAAAATAAATCATTCAATCACCATCTTCCTTTTAAAAATACCACTGAGATTTAACACTTCTTGATCGGGTTTGACGGGGATTTAAATCATAACCTCAAACAGACATTGTATCTCTTTTAATACTGCAGTCTTTATGAGTTAATTAACCACGAAACTTTTTTTTTATTTTCACTTGTGAGTTAGGTCAGTGTCTATTGTGGAGAATTAGTATTTTTTTTAAATATTTTTCTAAAGTGTGGTTACTATAGCAGGGAATCGCCTAATTTGAATAAAAAAGTCCGACCGTGTCGAAATGTGGGTGCAAACTGACTACTTCTATTTGAAAAGTGAGGACTGCACGTTCGTGTCCAAGATACACCCTAATATTCGCCCGAAAGAGACCCTTTAACGGGGTGGAGTTTGAATCTCGCCAATCGCAGCGAACGGCGTCTCTCTCTTATTGGTATAACGGGGACGGTGGAAAGTCGCCTCTAGACGCCCGGAGTTTGGTGCGATTTTGGGGCGCCATCTGTCGGAGGTGGGTGGAGTTTGCCGGCGTATTGTTTAGGGTATTATCGCATCTAGGATGGTGGCGCTTACGAACGATATTCGGTTGCGGCATTTTGACAATTACTGTCAAACAATTTGTTTGCTTAATTGAAAATGATGTGTTCAATTATTATAATTGACTGTAATTAATTAGCTGTGACTAATTTACGGCTTGTTTCGCCATGCGAAATGATTTGAGCTTTTGTTACATGTTTTACGTTCAATCACGTTAATATATAATGTTAATTACATTTCAAGTTATCCGGTTTTTACAGGGAAATCATTACTAGTGGATACGCTGTCAATTACAACAAATTAATATGAGATTAAAGTGTAGATTATTAAAAAAAAACGAATTCATTCGGTTTTTTTTTTAACTTTGAAATAGCTTTATTTTTGAGAATACATATTAAAATTCAGGGTTCTGCCTCCGATTTCCTTTTTTGTACAAAAAAAAAGAAAAACGGAAAATCAACACTTTCAGCCTTAAAAAAAAAAAAATTCGGAAGTGTTTCGTCGACCCAAAAAGTATTACTTTCTGCGCCTTCTCGGAGAGAATAAATTAATTTGCGGTATGAATACCAACATTGTAATATGTAATATTACAAGAACTTACACCTACGGTAAAAGTAATATCTTCATTTCTTTAGATGTAAGATTCCTTAGCAATAAATATAAACTCCTAAAAAAAGGATTCCAGTAACTTTTGGTTATTTTTAACTCCATTTGGTCAACATTGGGTGTTTCGTCGACCCAAAAAGTATTACTTTCTGCGCCTTCTTGGAGAGAATAAATTAATTTGCGGTGTGAATGCCAACATTGTAATATGTAATATTACAAGAACTTACACCTACGGTAAAAGTAATATCTTCATTTCTTTAGATGTAAGATTCCTTAGCAATAAATATAAACTCTAAAAAAAGGATTTCAGTAACTTTTGATTATTTTTAACTCCATTTGATCAACATTTTAACCGTAGGTACAAAATTTGTTTCGAACCTTTTTTTCTGTGTAGTTACTACGCATTCATAAAAAAATTAAATGAAGGGTAGTAGTGGAATCCAGTAGTGTTTTTAGGTTAATGATCATGCATGCTAAAATTTACTAAAATCATACAGATAATCTATTATATTATTTTAAATAAAATATGCTGCCTAAACTTCGCCCAGTTAATTACACTATTTTTGTGTTTAAGAAATGTCACCGGAATATGTTTGCAATGTTCCCTCAACTGCTAATGTCCGTCCCATATTATTACATAGCGAAACGAAATGTTTCTGTGGTAGTGTCTTTAATATAAAATCTTCGAAACAATATAAGAATGTCTCTTTATTGCAACTAAGCACTCTGTTTGCACCGAGACATTGATCTTGAATCAATTTTAATTGAGACGAAAATGTGACTCCACTCAGCTAAGCGTCAATTAAAACGAATCCAAGGTTAATATATTAACCTTTTTAATGTGTTAATAAAACACATTTACACCTGAAAAAGAATTTCGATTGCCAATATTATGGTTTTCGGTACAAACACAATACTTTCGATATACCAATGCTAACTTTTTAGTTAGTTCTGGAGCTTTACTACACTGAGAAAAATCGTCCAAATAACATGTATGTTTGGAATTTATATATTTGTAACAAGTTTATTTTAGTTGCCGGAAACAAAAAAAGAATCTGTTGCAAATACCATTTAATTTGGAATAACCAAATAGGAAACTCGTATTTTAAAGAGAAGTATAGTGTTCACTTGTTTTAAATATACTTGCATTCAGTGCTATGCTACAACTCTCTTGATGCAAATAAATTTTACTATCTATATGTGGGAGTAAATAACTAAACGGTGATTTCCTTTGATATTAAAATAGGAACTCGATAAATACTTTATACAATTCAATTTATTTTTGTCAAAATAAAGGTGTGTTATAAATTATAAGCATTAAAGCATATTTATCACGGGTTTACGTCCTCCATTCATATTCAGACAAACAAAATTGTAACTTCTGTAACCACAATCTCTTTAGATAAAAAAATCGGACCATCTGACCATAACTTCTTCTTGAATCAAAAATCTAAAATTACAAGAGGACTGCAATTATATATAATATAATAAATTTATAATATATATATAATATATATTATTATAAATTTATGATTTGATACGTTATGACACGTACACCTTTTTTATGTATCTTTCATAAATAATTTTACTTTTCATTGTAATTTTAGTACATTTCAGAAGAGTAAGTTTTCAAGTGATTTGGAAAAAATACACAGGGGCTGTACATTGTCACATTTCCTTTTTTACAGTTATAATTTGTAGTGTGTATAAATCTTTCTTATTATAACTCAGAGATTAAAGTTGTAATCAGTATAGTAAAGCTTACTAAAAAATAGGCTGTGTTCGAATTAGTGCATCCACCATTCCAAATCACAAATTAATCATTAAAAAGCTTTTACTTTCTGTAAAAATACCGATAAGTACACGTACACACAGACACACATTTAAGTACAAAACGAACGTTGCGATTCCCATGATTTGATGCGACCAAACACGCTTTGTAATTATTTATGCAGACTAGCAGTGAACTGGGGCCACGTTTAGATTGGCACGGATTTACAGACGTTTGTAGATGTCCGCGTAAAAATTACTTTGAAGTGGAGTCACGCCTTATCAGTGTACATCAGTGCTTGACACTGTGGGGAAAAGGTCTCCCACTATCGCTGTAGGTAAGCGTGTGAGTCAAACGGCCGTCGAAGATTGGCTATTGAAAGTCGAAACATATGTAAAGGGCTGTCGCATACGGACTTCGGTTTAGACACTTCTTCGCAATACAAATTAGGTTTAAGAATATGCAATATTTATTAATTGAATCGGTGAATTAGAAAAGGGAACATATCTCATAGCATAAATTTAGGACCCTTTTCCAACTCACCGATTCAATTATAAAGTGTAGTATTATTCTAGAATGACATCGCAAATTAATAATTATAGTATTTCAAATCAAAATGAACTAGAGTGAAAAGTTATGAAAATGAAATAATAAATATAATAAGGGAGTTATTCCTGAAAAATATATCATAATAGTGTTTTATGTAAAAAAAGAAAAAAGCCATTTGTTTAAGTAAACGAACAAAGAAAGTAATAATTGTGTTTCCTATTCTTTGTAAGAAATACGTCCGTTTATGCTTAGAATATCCATTATATTTTACTCGACGATCTTCGCTTAAATAACTCATTTGCTCTGTGCTGTGTTATGTTTTCGTCGATATAAAATCACAAAAACACCTGTATAGTTTTGTGTTAGTTAGGTGAAGGAATGTAAACAAGTGGCCCATGTACTTGCAGTTTAAAGACTAAACATATGAAATTCCGAAGGAAATACGTTAGTATTTATATTTAGGTAGATAAGTTCCCGATAAGAACTTAATGTATTTTTCATTTTAAAATGTTTTTAAATTTATCTACACAATTTTTTTGTGTCGGTATTATTTTAGTTAACAATAAACGAGGTAATAAATTACTTTAAATTGAGCTAAACTAATTCAAAAACTGTAAAATTAATAAAAGGAGGAGAGGGGAGTTGGCCGGAGATGGGCTCCACCACTAAATATTGTCACGAGCCGCCACTGAGACAGTCATAATTTCAAAAATCAATTATAATAGTATAAAACTGCTACAATACTATATTAGGTGATTTTTATTTATCGTCTGGCACATCTCAGTTCAGTTTTGTGCGTTAAGCTACGAGCTACTTACTACTAAATGAGCTCAATGTAAGTAATTCGCACTTGATTTCCACTGAAAGTGAGGTGAGCCACCTAGTATGCAGGTAATAAAAGGCAACTTCATGCAGGATAACTGTCCAACGTCATTTTAAAAGATTTGGAGCAAAGTAATTAAAATTAGTCCAAATTATGCTGCTCTGTATTAAATAATCATCAAGACCGAATCCATATAGAAGAAAAACCATATTTTAATCACATAACGCAAACAACCGCCTTAGGTTCATTGCGTGTTACTCTGTGCTTGTAGTATCAAAAAAGTCTTCTCACAAACAATAACATTTATTGATCTAATTGCTAATTTAAATCCTAAAAGTTGATTAAATAGGCAACCGTAAAAATTACCTCCTACTTAAGACTACACTTACTTTAGATTCATTCCAGACATATATCACGTTATTAAATAAGGTATATCTATAAAATAAGATGTGCAGATTGTTTAATTAATAAATAATTAAATAATATTACGCAAAGATGTTTTTTGCATTCCTTATTCATATTTCTATTATCGGTACTTTCCCACATTGAGCATTTTATTAAAACTCCATAGATTAATCCCGTATGCGTCAGTGTAATAACTTCATTATTGAATACAACACACGTCAAGACCTCTTTCAATATAGAAATTCTTGTGTAAAGGGCCATGAGGACTTTTACTATGACGTATTCGCTACAATAAATTGAATAAGAGACATAATACTTTTCGTTTGTTTAAACGATCTAAAGGACTAATTTAATCTATGTGTATGTATATAATAAATTCAATGACTAATTGGTATATACAAACACAGTACTTGCTATGAATTAATACTTTATTGTGTGTACCTACCATAGTACATACATAGGCCTACTCTAAGCGATGTAGTTGATCATTTGACAGTTGTATGGCTTGCGCTGTTTGTTGGTTATGTAATTTCCTGCGGTCGTTTAAACTTCCTAGTGAAGAATATTGATATAAATTGTATATTTATCGCACAGTCAAGTAATTTTCAAAAGTATTTTTATTATGAAAAAAACTATAAACTAAATAAAGGAAGTGAATATTACACACTAAAAAAATTAGGTAACTTTTCTTGGTAAAAATCACTGTTTTTAATAATTTTCCTGTTTTCTCTGTTTTATGTGAATATTAATGCCAAAATTTCTGTTTCATAAAAAAACAATCTTTAACATTGTAATATTACTAAGAAAAATATTAATATCTCCCAGGAAATCTTAACACTTCTTACAATTTGGAAATTTACAGTTAAAAATAATATTTTTTATTTAAATAAATTACCTTGACAGCAAAAAAATATTTTTTGGATATATAATATCAAGTACTTACGATTTTCTTAAAGAAACTATTTATTTTATAAAAGTCGTTACAGTTAGAGATAAAGTAGTAGTAGATTTACGTCAAAATTGTATTACAAAACTGTAAATCATTAGGTCATGAAGTTCTAAACATATAGTAGCAAAGTTTTCTGGTCTATAGTAGCAAATACGTTAAATATATTCTACAAGTACGAAAATTGGCGTGCAGATGGCGGTTTTCCTCTTTCACTACATTAGCTTTCCATACTCGATATAACCTTTCTGCATGGCAGACATAGTTATCAAATATTGATCTTTTGCTTGTCAAATAAATATTTCCTAGGAACTGTTATCACAACAGTCGCCCGACTGCGTACGGCCCTTGAATTTCGCGAATTAACCACCAATATGGAGAGAAAACGGGTAACACGTACAGTGGTTCTGGGTAAGCATTAGAAATTTTCATATTTGTTGTTTTACGCATTAAATTCTAATTAAATACATCCTACCAGGGCATTTTCATTTCGACGGTATTTTCCTTTTTGTTGTGGAAAAAAAAATCAGAAATACCAAACTTTTCTTTGTAATTTTACTTTTAAACAAGTAAAACTTCTATGGAAATTATCACTATTTTAAAAATGTGAGTATTGCAGACTACATGAAAAAATCTTGGAAAAGTTACCCACATTTCGAGATTTTACTATGAATATTCCAGGTTACATAAATAAAGTCTTTGAAAAATTATTTATAGTTAGAAATATTACTTCTAAAAGTAAAATCCCCGTACGATTTTAGGAGCACAAAATTGCCCCAAAATCGTACAGGAATTTTACCAAAAATTTTACCAAAATAAATAACACAAAGAAGTATATCAATCCTTAATAGGTATGGCCGAATCACTGATGGTAAACCTCAGTTGCGTTGGATTTTGCTTTGAAACAAAAAATTAAGGCAAATGTTACCTGAATTATTTTATTTAATTATGTATAATTCAGTTGTAACAATTTAGAACACACTTTTAACAGTCTATTCCTGGATATAAGTGGTATTTCACAATATTTCAATGCGCTGTGTTGTCACGACATAACATAAAAATCCCTGGTTCATTTTTTGAATGAAAAACTCAAAATCGTGCTTCTACATCCAGTTTCAAAGTGCTAAAATATGTAAGATTCATTCTTGAATCTGCCCGATATGGACGCAAACATGAATCGTTATTATCTATATTTATACGCAATTTAATTTGCGACAAATATTAACTTCTAGATATTGAGTTGCAGTAGATGCTACATAAAATTGTAAATTCCCATATCCTTACTCTTTCGGTTATAATCTATTTGGATTTAGAATTAGCGGATATAATATATGCTTACTTATAAAAAACAGGTTATCGTTTATATTGTGAGTGTCATTGTAAGCTAATATGCTCTTCAAAGTTCTATGTGAAATTTGTTAGTAACTATACATGGAAAATATGGAAATGTGTATTTATGAAAACAAGTTATCTAATTCTTTTATAGTACTTGATAAATAACGCCTCGTCACACTATTGAACAAGAATGAAATTTACTTGCTTATTGTTCGCAACTAACCGAAATTTGTATGACCATGTATGCGATATCATCCAGCCAATCATTTTACAGTGTATAGATTTTATATTTTAAAAAGTAGTTTCACTCGAATATTCCAGCAGAAAGCTCTTTAATATTGTTTTATTGTACTATAAAATCAATAGTTTACTAGTAAAATTACATTTAATGTATTTAAATACCTGCAAATGTTGTTTGTCGGTTAGCAAACACCAAATTTCACATGCTACTTTTCCTTTGCATTCTTTTACATCTGAAACTCGCATGGAAAAAACTATTTTTATATTTATAATTTACCGAAAACTGCTTTTCAGGTTAAGCATCCTTGAAAAAGAAAGCAGGTAAGTAAAACAAAGTTTCCATGATTTATTATAGTAAATTCACTATGCTATCATCATCCCGATTTACTATGGTAAATTTACTGTAACTTATACTACACTGTAATAAATAAAAACATTGAAAAACTATGTATTTAGAAGACTTTACTAAAAACTAGCAAAGCACTTCTTTTATTGCAATACATAAAATTAATTTTCCGATGTCAGCGTTTTCGTAGCATGTGTCTACAGTTGACTCGTCAGTGTTAATTATCCATATATTTAGTGTAGAGAATAACTGTTTCGCTATGTCATATCAACCATAAATTTTCATTTACTTATCAAGTCGACGTGCATGGTAAGTACTCGCGTTTTACATTCAGTTTACACAGGCCGTGGAGTCAACAAGACATCGGCTCATCAGTAAGTAAAAATACATTTTAAAGATGTTACCAAATGCATAGGTAAACACTAAAAACGAGGTAGCATTAAAAAAAATAGATAACATAGAAACACGTGACTATAAATTCTCGATATCTTAAATAATATTCGGGCATTGATAAGGTGTTTTCAGTATTAATTTCATAAATATTCCACCGAAAAAAATCAGAAAACGTCACTACACAGAATGTCAAATTAATACCAGTTCTTGAGATGCTTTTTACATTCTACAACCAGGTTTTAGGGTTCTTCCTTCCATATTCACACTGTAAGTGACATTGCTACAATTGCTGGAATCCATTTTCATTCAAATTTTGCGACAAAATGACCTTCGCAAGCAGGAAGCACGCGTGAAGGGTAAACTTTAAACACAAATGATAGAAATGACTTACATATGGTAACCAAGTATGCAAAATTCGCAATTGCAATTACTGTTACTATATTAATACATACAATTTTATGCGTTAATGTTTCAGTTACTACATTGGACTATTTAGGACGAACCAGTCAGTAGTATTTAAAATCACAGAATAGTACACTGAAAAACCGATTTATTTGATAATATGTATTACTAAATTTTGTTTAAGTTAACTAAATATTGAGTTAAATATAATATAAACAAATATATACAATTTAACCAAATTATTTGTTAAGTTAACCCTTTATTGATTTGAAATAAGGAAATATTTTGTTAGATTAACTAAATTTTCAAGATAAAGTTTATTTGAAATTATTTTGTTGTCCTGAACAAATTGGTTTTTCCGTATAGTAGGTTTACCAAATAACAAGGTGTTCCGCATTAGTTTGAACGTGGTTAGAACCTACAAGATGGTTAAAGGTTTTAAAAAATTGTGAAGCTTAATGATGCTTACTGGTAGAACAGAATAGAATAGAAGTTTCCCAACAGAAATGCTTTAATATTCCATTTAAATTGATTACCACTTATACATAACTGTTTAAATCTTTGAGGTAATACGTTGAATAGTTTCAAGCCCAAAATACTAGGATATTTCTTAGTCATGTTTAATGAAAATCTAGGAACATAAAAATTTTATTTAGACGTGTGATAGTTACGTGTGAATGTCATTCTTGAACAAAAATGCCTTTCTATTTTGTGAATATATTTTAGTTTATTTATGTGCAAAAATACACCACACACAGATTGGTTTATGTATGAGTATGCCTTGTTTCATATATTATATTTAAATTTAAAATAGCTAAAGCTTTTAAAAGTTTGTGAAACTTTATGACACTTACTGGCATTATCACAGGCACTTTGGTTTATCTATAAGCATACCTTGTTTCATATACCTACTACATTATGGTCATCAAGTTATCCAGTTAAACATATAATACCCTAGGTATGTGCAGTTATTATCATGTAAATTTAGTACAACAAATTCCCTCAAGAGTGTTTAGCTGTAATTTGTACTATTTGTGTCAAAATAACACTTTTGTCATATGTAATTGTTGTTGTTGTAAACTGAAAATAGGAAAACTTTCTCAAGGCAAAAAAGTATAAAAACAAACAATACGTTTATACTTATATGTACGGTATTGAAGAAGAGCGAAAATTGTTCCTCGCTTCTTGAGTTTTACGTGTTCGCAAACGTTATTTCGTACATTAAAATTTACCAAGAACGAAATGATATCGTACTGTATTGGGTACGTTTCTCTTGCATGGGTAGGCGTACTAATTTAATAATGCTATTCTATGAATAGTAAAAAAAAAACTAACTTTTTCTACGCACACAAAAGTTAATGTACTTATTATGTTCATGTACACAAACGATATAAATCCCGAAAACGCACGTTTATGAAACACAGTACAAGACCCTTATGTTTCACTCTCAATAGGCAGGTATACTAATTTACTAATGCTATTTTATGAACGCACACTAAACGTAATCTACCTATTTATTATGTTAATGTACACAAACGATTTAAACCAAGGTAACGTACTTTTGTAAAGTACGGTACGAAACATTTCTACGAACACAAACGATATTTGTACGTACCTTGTACAAATATTGTTTGTGTACATACACACAACTTTATACACATGAAACAAGAGTAATATGTTTTCTCTATTTTGTTTGCGTTTGCGTATGGGTCTTGCAATCCAATCGTTCAAACTACTGATGTAAAGTCCCATAAAGTTTACTTTCGTTTGCTGGTTCTATTTGAGTCGTACTTCTTGGTCTTCATTTTTGGTACGGTAGTCGACTAGGATCTAAATTTCAATCAAACAGTACTTATATATGTACAGGGTACAACACAAGGCCTAGAAGATAAGTCAACCACAAACGTAACGACCGAAAGATATATGTATATGTATAATTGCACACTCTTTAGGAAAAATTAAAGTAGTAAACCTCAAACGTTAGATATGTTCCTATATAAACGATGGAAATAGTCCCAACACCATCTCATATAACAATCCACCAACAATCTCAGGTCATCATTTACAAATACTGTCTAACATTATCAATCCACTGGAAAGAATATATGCGTTGGCGATCTCGAAGCTGAGTACACTCATGTACACGTCTAGGTACCGACAAAATGAGATGGTCGATATCTGCTTGTGGCACCTCGTTGCAAGTAACTTGAACTTCATGGATTAACTGTGCTAGAGTCTGTGGAGGATGATGCAAAGTGAACAGTCTTCTCCCCATGATATCCACACATGTTGAATAGGGTTTAAATCCGATGAACGCGGTAGCCACAGCAAAACATTAACGCCTGCTTCTAGGAGAAAGTCCATAGTTCCACGAGCAATATGGGAACGTACGTCGTCTTGCTGAAAAAGGACGTGTGGACGGCCATCTAGATAAGGTTGTATATTGGTTTTTAGGACATCATCAGCATAAGGCGCAGCTGTCATACTGCCTCGAATAAAAAAGAAGTGATGATCGGCTACCATAGGCAATAGCCCCACAAATCTGTGTACATGCCTCTCAACAGCAAACCCAATATCACGTCGCTCTCCACGCGGATGTTATAACCTTCTACGGACATTGTGCATACCTAAATAGAATCGCGATTCGTCGCTGAAGACGACATTATGCCTTTCTGCCTCCTAATGCTGCCGTTCTCTGCACCAATTCAAACGTTGACGACAGTAGTTCGCAGTCAAAGGAAGCACTAATCGTGGATGGTGTAAAAAGAGTCCAAAGGCTCGAATGCGGCGATATAATGTACGCATAATACCAGATCTACCTTCTTCTCCAAAGCATTGGTCAGCGATTTGACACGTAGTAGCAAAACGATAGAGCTAGTTCTCTGAAGCGACTATCTTGACGCCCTGTGGTACGCCTCGGTTCACTAGTATCGCTGTCAAAGCCACTAACATGGTGATAATTTTGACGTCTCCCAACTCTAGGCATTTTGTTACACTTAACACTCGTAGATGGACGTGCAATAATTAATCATTTCTGTACTAGTCAGCTGCTATAAACACATGTTTCTTTTCTAATGTCACTGAATATACGAAGATATGGGAATCGGAAACGGTAATTTAGTTTTCCAAGCATAAATTCGTCTCAATGGGTAGATGAAAGTCTGTCTTGGGCTTAAACGGACCAGCCAAAATATTTGAAAACAAACAATTAATACGAAAGTCTTTTTAATAGCTTATTTACTGTTTTTCTTATATTTTATTAGCGAAACTTAAAATTGGTAATCCTATTTTAGTTTCATGTGTTGTGCTATGATAAAGAAATCGATTCTAATCTTTTTTGAAACACTCTGTATATAGTAGTAGTAGTATTTATTTCATTACATAGACGTAACATGTCACTAAAAAAATGTATAAAACAGTAAAAACACATATATAATACATTGTATAAATAAAAAGTAAAGTCTACAAACATCACAGATGGGAACAGTCATGTTTTAGAAATTCACTAACATTATAAAAAGGTTCTTTAAGCAAAGTAGCTTTTAGTTTCTTATGCAACCTGTTTGCGTTCAACTTTTTTAATTGATCGGGCAGTTTATTGTACATTTTCACGCACCAGTAATTCATAGACTGCTGAGTTTGTGTGAGCCTATGGTGTGGAATGGCTAGTTCGTCTTTGTTTCTAGTTGAGTACGCGTGATAGTCAGAATTCTTCGCGAATTTTTGTTTGTTTTGGTGAACATAGTTAATGCATGTTCGTAATGCACCTTTTTGTAGAATTAAGATTTTATCCAATTACGCGGATGTACCCCAAATCATTATTCCATAAGTGGGTGCGCTATGGAAGTTTGCATTATATGCTAGCTTTGCAGCTTCGTGGGTAACTAGGTGTTTGATCCGTCTGATTGTAAATATTGCCGTGCTTAATTTTTAAGAAAGCGAATGATGATGGAGGATGTTCCGACCACTTTAAACCACCATCCATGGTTACTCCCAGGAAATTCACCACTTGATCTCCAGTATTCGGCGAAAAGGCAAGTATCTGCGTTTTGTTCTCATTTATTTTCAGTTTGTTTGATTCGTACCATGTCTTTGCTGCAGTTAATGTGCTCTCCCTAACATTATCCAATTTACAGACTATCGCATCTCACCATAAAGGATCATCAGTCAGCATGATAAAAACCTTACTAGGATGATATTCCTGGCAGATCGTTTCATATAAATTATGAAAAGTATAGGCACTAAGATGGAACCTTGTGGAACACCGCAGATGATTTAATCGGTGTACCGGATGTAGAATTGTTCCAGCTTACAACTTGTGTTCTATTCTGAAGGTAAGATTTTAATAATTTATATGCTGTACTCCTTATTGCAGTTTTGTCAAAAGTAAACTATGCAAAACAGTATCAAACGCCTTGTTAAGATCACATAGGACCATTTCGACACTCTCCTGATGATCTTTCGCAGATAACAATATAAGCTCAAACTAAAAATCCTTAGCTTGTTTTACAGTGCACTCTAAAAACATACTTACCAACGCAATTTCTTTAGTTATTTTCCTGGATTCTTCGACGTCATTGAAAATTTAAATTGCAGGCAAAACACAAACGCGCACAAAATAAAAAAAAAAGATAGAGGAGAGCCCAGATGATGCGCATAGTGAAATCCTAGACTCTCTCTGCATACGATAAAGAGATATGTATAATTATGAAAGGAGATCCCAGCAATCAATCACGTAATTATGATTCATTAGAGACCGTATGCGGTGTTGTGTTGGCTACCTTTTTTTCCCCCGTCCGCAGTCGACTCTTTCCTTCTCCCCCTTAATGCCAACCATCTTTGCGCGAGAAACACCCCATGCACCGTACGCGGATCGGAATAAAGCACTTTTCAAATCGGCAAATAAAAACAAAGATCTGTGGGCTGGCATAATTAAAAATTCTCTCTGTGTAGGCCATGCCAGTATTTCCATTGGAGCTTTCGCGGGCAGGCCGATGCGTTCGGGATTACTGCAGCCTTTTCTCTTTTCCTTCGTGTACGGCACGGATTTTCTTTCTCTATAGGCTCGGTCGGGGAATTTTTTTTCTCGACGTTTTACTCGCGCCCCGTCTGCTGCGAGTTTCCGCGCTTTTTTTTTCCTTGACATCATCAGTGGCGACCGTACAGTCGCGCCAAAGACCCCCGTCAAATGGGAAATCTTCAGGATGTTCCCGTCTTTCTTTCCGTATCCGTCACGTTCGCGCTTTTGGATCGTTCCATGTGCATACATATAGAACGTAGGTTATCTACTGACGGGCTCTAGCCCGGAAAACTATTTGGTCTAATGCGTACGACATGCTTGCGGTAAGACGTGGTGCATTAGGACAAATTAAAAAGAGGATGTGCGTTGAAATTATGTCGTTTGATATGTAGATCTTCATCATTCCTGAAATTAGAATGCGAGAAATTGGTTAGATACTTAAATGTGACATGTAATAACAAATTAAGTATATATGGTTGGCATCCAATCTATGCATTTCCTTTAAACATCTTTGTCACGATGTGTTTCGGCCACTATATAGCTATCATCAAGCCTAAAACAACAAAATTTGCACAATATCAGATCTAGAAATCATTTATAGGACAAATCAAAATACGATTAACAATAATAAAATGTACTTAGCTACTTTAGAGATACGATCTTATTAAATATCGTCGTGACGGGAAAATATTACAAGCTGCATGGAAAATGGAATGCTTCTATGTCAAGCATTCCGATTTCCTCACAGTAATTTGTTTGCATGTAGGGAAAATATGTCTAATTTCAGCCACTTCTAGTCCTCAGCTCCTAAATTATATATTTCTTAATAATAAGAATTTACTACATACTTAACAATTAAATAAAGTTTGCCAATAATAGCTGTAAAAAATCATAATCATAATCTCAAAAGTATAAGCGTTGCTCCGTGATGGAACCCGTTGATACCAGCAGGCTATGAAACTACAATGAATTTGCTCACATTCAAGTTCATTCATAACAAACTGCAAATAGCTTGTAAATTGATATTAAGAAAGAAGTGAATGGTTTAATTTAATTGTACTAACATTTTAAAATTCAAAGACGGTTTAGCATGTTAGAGAACTACATTTTTCGATGCGGCTAGATACTAGTTAATAAAATATCTTTTAAATCAATAGTCGGCCATATGGTTGAACATTTGTTTATTTGACCAAATCTTATTTCTGAATGTATTGCATACATTAATTAAAGCGTATTTATAAACACATTATTCTAAAATGTAGCACACACGTTATAACTAACAGGAAATACCAATGAACTTCAGTATCACAAATTCTTTAATCATCAAAACACAATGTACATTTCGTTAGCTAAGCTAACATCTTCAGGTGTACATACAAGTGTACACGTTATATTTAAAAATTATAATTTAAAGTAAACGATGAAATTGTTCGAACAAAATACGACTGTATGTATATGGTACATACATTTAAAATAATTATCAAACAACTGTAGAGTATACAAATTGAAACAGATGTTTTGAAGCGTTTTTGGTTAAATAAAATCTCGTGGGATTTTTGATTTATAAAAAATTAAAGCGTATATATTTCATATATTCTTTATATTAAATCAAAGCGGAGCAGCTTTATATTATCAATTTTTTTTGGCACGTTAACTTTTCCGGGTCCTATCAGAAAAGGTGCTAAGACAAAAGAAAAAGATTGAGCCGGCAGCTATGTTCTCTCACGAAATCAGAAAACATATGGAGGAGAAAGCAGATATGAAGCAAACTGCTTTAAATGAAGAAAAAAATGCGCGAAACGAAAAAAGGTTTAGAAAAAAAACAGAAAGTCAACGTAGGATCTTTCAAAGAAAAAACAGCGAATTATCAAAGAAAAAAAGATTTGCACTAAAGTTACAACAAAACAAAATAATTCCAAAACCATTTTATTTGAAATGTGATCCTATTTCCAGGTTATTTTTATAATGATATTGAGGATTCAGTTTTCATTTGTACGTTCTGTCGTTTGGTTATTTTTATATATTATTAACTACTGTTGGAAAAGCGATCTGTTCAGAAATGGTTAATTTTTTTTTATTTTACTTAATAATTTTTTTTAAATGACCAGCTTTCAGGTTAAAAAATACTTATCTTTTGTTGCTTCTAGCTATTTAATCCTTTAAATCATTGGAACGGTTCTAACTGGAATTACAACGGCTAACATTAGATATTTAGTGGCTGACTATAGGAATTTTCGATTTTCCGCATAATAAAATTTTGGTATTTTTTTCAGATAACATCTATTCAAAAATAAAAATAATTTTTAAATTTTAAATAGATACACTCAAATAAAATACCTAACAACAATTAAGATACTTAAAAATTGCACATTTTGTATTTTATTAATGTGATACCTAGAAGTAAGTTAGGTGGCTGCACATTGACATGTTTATCACACTGACTATAGTAAAAGCATTTGAGGAATGTAAGAAACTTTCATCATGCCGTATATGTATAATGATTAAAAAAAGGTGAAAATCTGGAATTTATTTCTCAATCTTCCTGGGGCAATGCGCCCTTTTCATATTTGATTTCAAATAAATTTTACATTTTAAATTTAGGATTTTTTTAAATCCTTTCTCCAGTCTCCTTAGCTGAGAAATATTTTTTTGTTTAGTTTATTTATTAACTCTAACTTCTTCTAACTTACAAACTTCTGCCCAGCCCAATACCTTATTCTTTAGAAAAACTAAACACTAAAAACTAAAAACCAATAAAAAAATATAATAAATTAATAAATACAATGTATGAGATAGAAAGTCCAGATTGCGGGGTATTTATATTAGGCAAATAAAACAATATTTGGAAAAACTAATTTAGGCCAAGCAATGTAGTATCAACATAAAATATGAAAATGCCTTAAGTAAACACGCAACGGAAGACAAAACCCAAACTTAAATTTGACGACACAGAAATTTATTTTCGGAAAATAATTCTTACAGAAGACTCTTCAGGGAAAAATGACAATAAACGCAATAAATGATAAAAATAACATTAATAAATAAGCCATAAATACAATAATTTAATCTTGCATATTTCAAAAAAAAACTTAGAAAATAAAAGGGAACAATGGAGAGAATCAAGAACGTTTGCATCTACATGTAGTGAAGCTAACACCTGAATGATTACAACACTTGTTCCAAGTATTCTATAATTTTTTTCTTGTCGGCATTCCTTTCAAACTGCAAAGATGTAAAAGTTCTTGGTGAAAACTGAACAAAAGTGAAAATGTGGAATTGGGCACATAAATTAATGCCAAAATCCGCAGCACTTCAAATAAAAGTCCTAGCAGAAAGATTGATATCTTCAAAGGTTTTTTATCGATCAAGACACACTCCTTTGCCTATTGCTAAAACGTAGTCTTACTAATTCGCTGTCTGTAAACAGACGACCAGACTTTGCACGTATTTCTGTTACTTCAAATTTGGTCCCAACAGTGGACTTATTTTCAACTAGCACTTTGGAAATATTTTACTGGTTTTAATGATGACTGCCAATTCTACGAATCACCCACTAAGAATGGGTTAAATTAGGGTTGGGATGGCCCAAAGGGCGCACCTGTCACCTTTTCAAATCTATTGTAATTCCTTTTTTCCTAGAAGGGGCTCTCTAATTGTGCCCTTTTAATTAGGCCTATCATCTTTGAGGGCATCTCCTTTATGTAATTATTATCTGCGAGCTTCTCCACGCCAAGTACTAGAAAACTTGTCATCACTTGCCGTCACATTGGCACAACATATGAACTGTTGTTTCTTCCTTCTCTTGGCGGAAGCTCCAAGTAGCGTCATCTACCAAGCCTGTTTTATGCATGAGCTTATTTAGTCCACAGTGACCCGTTGGCAGACCTACTATCATTTACTTTACATGTGTTTACTCAATGGTTCTTTAGTAAAGCATTTTTCATTTAGAAACTCTTTTGCCGCTTTCTGTCCTGGTGATTTTTACTACCACTCTTTGGACTCACTATGTATCCATTAGTTGATGGACTTTTTAATTTGCGATTAAAAAGCTCCAACGATCGACCTTGATGAGCTTTGCCTGGCCAGATTGTCCATCTCCTTATTTCCCTTTACGCTGAATTGACTGAGAACCCATGCCAATGCTCATCTTCCAAAATCACAAACCAGTTTAGAAGCAAAACTTGCGAAACTGATCGCTTTAATTATTGACTGGCTGTTAGAGAAAATAGCGACGCTTTTATCTCACTCTGCCCATCTTTATATTTCTTGCTTTTGCTAAAGATTTTACTTTTTACGCTTCTTTGCATATATACCAGCACCTATGCCTTAGTTAACTTTAGAGCCGTTTGTATACCAGTTCAAGTCCGCTTTTACTGGAGTGCCTTTCTCCCAATCCTTCTAATTTAATATTATTAACTGATACTCTCCAAACATTTAATAGCTTTACCTTTCGTAGACCGTTCCAGAACTATTGCGATCCGTACGAATTGGATACTGTTTTAAATGAGAATTTAAATTTTTTATTTAAAGCATTTTTTAAGTTTGCAGGTTCCTTGTGGAACCTTGTTGCTCGGTTCGAAATTGATATCATAAAGCTATCTCAAAATATTTAGCCATTTTCATTGTAATGATTGTTTATGCAACACGCAACGTAAGATTTTCTACGGTTCATACTGCTAAATCTTAGCGCTCCATTAACAGTACTGCAAAGAAAGGATTAAAACGATGAAGAAAATGCTTCTTACGTAGTTATTATACAAATATATAACAAATAAATGGGACTATAATGATACCACATTTCATGTCAGAACGTAAGCTCCCAGTCAGTTATATTGTATTGGAGCACTAACCCATCTTTAAATAACATTCTCGACGATTTCCTGATCGTGCAACTTCGTTGCATCATCATCATCATCATTATCATTATCAAATAGACATTCGCGTAATTTTCGTACGGACCGAGATTTCAAAAGGAAACAGGGCGGCCAAAAGGTTTACGAACGAGGGATTTCCTTCCATTCGCAAAATGGAAAATTAATTAAATCCGCTATTACGTTGCGGTCCGGCATTTCGCGCAATGGAGATTCATAAATTTGCTGACTTAAATTTTCTTTGTATACAAGTCGTATTTTTGCCCGACGCTCATCTTCTCCATGCGACATCGTAAGAGAAAGAGGGGAATCCGTACGGGAGATCCACGGAAAACCGTCAAAGGATTCGGGGAAATTATTTCATATCAACATTACCGAGATGGGAATTGGTTAAGGGATATGTCTGAGTTATTTCTTAGTAGATATAAATACGTAAGGTAGAGTTTAATCGGATTTCTGCTTCGGATATGAATTTTAAATTGCATCGCTTTGAATCAATAACTCGTATAAATACTGATAAGAGGATAAGATTTTATTTAAATTAAAATTATTTCAAACCCAAACGACCAGTATTGAAGTGAAATTACATCTTTATTTGTGATTTTATCATTTTGCTATCGTGTATCTTGCGTTCCAAAAAGAACCTTAATTGGAACTAATGTCCAGAATAGAAGATTAATGTGGAGTATGAAATCAGTTAATCATCACTACAAGCAATATTTCAAGAATATTAAACATTCTTGTTGCTAGGAGATCGTTATATCTGAAACTCTATCTCATATACTTAGATTCCAGTTCAAGTTTTAAAAGAATTATTGTTTTTATGGACTATATGTGTCCTTTTTCATTTTATACCTGTTTATATATGTCTATCATTTCATATGATGAGGACTTTTGCCAGGTTGATTTGGGGCTGTCGGTAATAATAACGAAGAATCAGAATCATTCACTGTTTCGATTATCTTTCCGTGTCGCAATTTTTTTTTTCTGATATTACATACATATTTTAAATAACTCCCCCTCTTACTAAAAAAGGGCGATAGTTACTACTAAGAAGGTACGTAGTTACTGAACAATAGCCTCCTCTTGTTTCGATAAATGGTATCCTCTACTGCAACCAGTAGGGTCTATCGTAGAAAGGATCTTATCTTCAACTTCATCCCGCAGGTTCAAATCTTTAAAGCAGTTCACAATTTTGCTAAATGAGATTGTTTTCGTCTTCTAGAGAAGGGTCATCCTTCCTAAAGTTAGCGGCAGAGCAGTGTCAGAAAATATACTTATTTCATTTACTGTTTTTGCATTCAGTCTCACCGAAGAGCCTACACAATAAAATATTTAGGTAATTTTTTGGTAAAAATCACTTTTTTTGATAATTTTCTACACCGAATGAGGGCAAATGAACAGGAACTTAAGAAAAATATCGAAATTTTCCCATAATATATGTATTTTACGTGAATATTGTAGGAAACTTTCTCTTTTTTAGAAAAAATCTCTAACATTGTAATATTACCAAGAAAAATGTTAATATCTCTTAGGAAACACTTAACATTTTTTATAATTTCGAAAATTACAGTTAAAAATATATTTATTCAAATAAATTACCTTAATAGCAAAAAAATATTTTTTGGATATATGATATCAAGTACTGATTTTCTTAAAGAAACTATTTATTTTATACAAAGTCGGTACAGTTACAGATACAACAGTAGTAGATTTACGTCAAAATTGTATTACAAAACTGTAAATCATCACGTCATGATGTTCTAAACATATAATATCGAAGTTTTCAAGCCTATAGTAGCAAATACGTTAAACATATTATACAAGTACAGAAATTGCCGTGAAGATGGCGGTTCTCCCATTTTACTGCACTAACTTTCCATACTTGATATAAGTTTTCTACATGGCAGACATAGTTATCAAATATTTATGTATTACTTGCCAGATAAATATTTCTTAGGAACTGTTGGGAACTGAAATATTACTTCTAAAAGTAATGGTGTACGGTTTTAGGGGCCAACAATTTTCTAGTGCGCAATTCTGTGCTTTTTGAGTTTGCAATGACCTGTAAAGACAGGGACAATTACAAACAAGTGCAAGCACTTCCTTGGTTCTGGCACAACTAGGTGAAATACACTCCTTTGTATGCACCAAACCAGGACAATGGTTCCAGTATTGGAGCACTTTCTGATTTGCCCATAATTTGATTTGTTGCCTCTTGTTGTTCTGGTCCTTGAAATTGCTCTGCCACATCGTATTCTGCAAGGATGTTTGCTTCCTCATTCTCGAGAATGAATGAGTGTCCAGGTACCCAGATTATGGATAGATTACTAGCCATCTACAATGTAATTAGGCTTTATAGCTTCAGATCAGTTTCGAGTTGCGCCTCTGCTGCCTTCAAGACCCTTGAACATTTTTATTGATCTATGTTAATAGTTTTTAATCCAAATCTCTCTAGCATACATCTCAATGGCAGCCTGAAATATGTTTTGATATTTCCGGCTGTGCAGTATATCTACTGCACACTGATTCCACCATACGTTAGTGACTGCATAATATAATTTGTGGATATTAGAACATTAGAAGGACATGGAGGCTGAAAGTTTTCTTAAGAAGCAAAATAACACAGAATATTCTCTGCAAAATCAAATAAATATAGCAAATCAATTAGTTCCTTTAATTACTGAATCTAATTCCATCCTCTCAACCTCGAATTCGTTCTGCTACACTACCGTTAAGTTTGTCTACACAAATCAATCTGTTTTGAAAAATATTACAGAAAATATTTTAAATGGACCAATTTTCAAGTAATTCAGTAATTGTACCAACACTATAAATGTAAATATTATACTGCTAATGTAATGGAAATGTTTCAATAATGACTTGGTTGTTAAGATTTATTAATTGTTTTTAATTCATTCTTTCGAGCCCTAGAGATAATACAGTCTGTTATTCCACTTATATCGATTTTTTTCTAACTTTGTTTCATAATCTATTATTCTTGTATTGTGTATTCTTTATCTATATCAATAGAAAATTTTAACAATTTCTACATTTCTGACAGAAACTTTCATTACATACAAATATGGTATGATATTTCATTTAATCTTGGTACATGTTCTCTCATATATCCTGCACACCATCATTATAGAAAGCATATTTTGGCAATTCGTTATTATTTACACTTTAACCCGTTATTCACGTCATAATTATCGTAATTTCAACTATTGAAAGGAACGATTTATAAATGTATATGACTGTGCTATATGTGCCGGAAAAATCAACAACTAAAACCCATTAAATTTCTCATTCATCGACCTTTAATTCGAGGCAAAAGGATATATAGAAGAAATGGAACAACGCAACAATCGAACAAAAAGCCCATTTTGCTCACTTCCTGTGTTGCAATCGATTGGAAATTTAATACCTCGTGTGCGATTATACAACCACTACTTTTAGATCAGGAAATCTCGACTAGTTTCTTTACGTTTGTTGAAAAGCATATAAAGAGAAATTTCTCCTTTTTTTAAAGCAAATACGATCAAATGTCGAAATATGAAGGATTAGTTATAACAGCACTTTAATGAATAACATCAAATATTTCTAATTTTGACCATAAACAATTTAGGTCGATGTTAAATTAAAAAGAAGAGTTGTTGAGATGAGAAAAGAAAATACGCTCACATTTATATTTAGCTATATTTATTTTATTCAACCGAAAACATACGTAATACCAATGAAAAATTACATCAAGACAACGAATATGATAGTTATGATTTGTCTAGTAAACACGTTCATTGAGTTAATAAGACTGTGTAAATTAATGTATTGTAATGAATCTATAAAATTCCATCAAAATACATCAGCTTTATTCTTTTAAAACTAACAGTATTTAAGTATGGATTTTTTGGCAAATAAATTTATGGAAGTGAAGGGGCACAGTTTCGAACATATGGCTTTTTGAAATGTTAGTTTATGTTAAAATAAATATTACAGCGCAATCTGTTACGAATCGAAAAAAAGTTTCAAAAAAAAAAACTACATACTTGATGGCGTAGAATCCGAATCTGCAATACAAAATGCGGGTTCCCATTTAAGATATCACAGTTGTTTCGCCCCCCACCATTCAGTGAGTCTCCTACATTATAACAAATCTTATTAAGATCTATTTTTGATTTGATGCAGTGTTTTAGAGATATTCCGTTGTCTCAAGATAAAAATCTCATCTGTATACTTAATCTAACTGTTAATAGTTACAATAAAGATATTTTGTTGGGCGTGACTTTAGCTTCTTCACTAAAGTGGAAGGACTATTGCGAGTCTTTAGTTTCCAAATTAAATACTTTAATTTTAAAAGTAAGACAACTTAAACAATCAGTAAATCCTAATTCGCTAAAGATTATATACTTTGCTGAATTCTATAGTCACAATTGCGACATGGAATTCTTCTTTGGGGCCTCAGCTCTTCAGCCAATGATGTCTTCATTAAACAAAAATCAGCATTAAGATGTATGCGGGTATTAATCAATTAACATCCTGTAGAAACCATTTCGTCACTTTAAAAATATTAACTTTATTTCAATTGCATATTTTAGAAGCCGCCGTTCATATTCATAAACATAAACACAAAATTTCGCTTGTAATAAAGATTTACAACCACCTTCCTGATAGTTGGAAGTAATATAGTACAAATAAACTTTAAAAACTTGGTTGTCAACTAAGTGTTTTTATTCAATTAATGAGTACTTGGATTACTGTTTTTCGTTGTATATTTATTTTGAGTTTTTGCAGTTCCAATTTCTACTTCTTTTGTATAATTATTTCGACTTTTCTTTTTGTAATTTTACTTACTACATTGTTTATTTGTATTTTGTTTTCTTTTTGTCCTAGCGGATTGCTAAACTTTTTCTATTGTGTCATTTAGCATTTCAGACAGATTTCGTCATGAATGGATTTTATTTTATCGTTATGTAAACATTTAGATATAGGATTTTGAAGAGCATTTTGAAAGAATATAACAGCAAAGAAAAAAGGAATGAAATGCATTAGCCTAATTTCTTTTAAATAAGATTAACAAAACATTAATGAACTAACTTACAACGAATAATAAAAAAAAATTAAATGAACGTAAATTCTGTGTAAGGCAGAATATAAATTGAATCGAGTCGGTAATTTAAATAGTTTTGCTACCACCCGCTTCACAGTCTGTGGCGCAAGTGGTTAATAAAGTTAACTAAACGAAGAACTCTGTAACTACAGAGAGATATATTTGGTTTGAATCTACACTAGAATAAATATTGAATTATTTCTCTTGTTTACTTTTCTATGTAATTACTAGTACTATATTAGAAAAAACATAAAATATAATTTATTATTCATTGTTTACGGTGGAAATAGACGATAAAGTTCAAGGCACTAAAAAAAACCTCACGAGTTTGCAATAAATGCAATATATTACACGTCTGAATATACTTGAAGCTCGGATAAACTGAATAAAATTCGTAAAATCCGATGCTGCCACGTTCCGAAGCAACATCAGCGTTCGATTCACAAGTTAAGCCAATATCGCCCGGCACTCTAACAAGTTATAACGCCCTTATGCTATCTCGTGAATTCTGACACATCCATCGAAATTGGCCGTGAGAAAAGGAGGTCGAATATACCAACCTTCGTTGAACAGTCTTTTAGCTGTAAGCAAAATCTTTCAGAAAAAAAGAACATATTCTTTGAGAAAGATGGTGCTTATAGAGTAGGTTGTTAGTGTTTTAATTGGGTTTATTCAATGGAGAATATTAAACTTAAATGATTTTCGTTATATTATTTTTATGTTTAATGATAATAAAATGATTAAAGAATTATTTTTGTAATTAGTGTAAATTACTGTGTTACCCACATATAAATTTCAAGCCATGCTCTGTTTCTTGTTATTTATTATGGAAAAGCTTTAGTGCTTATTTGTGATTACAAAACGTCAATTGTCCTGCCATGGATTTTGTAATATCTTACCTTATCGAACCTCCTAACCAGCGTTGTTGACGCAGTCTTTGCGTGCTGGAGGTTCGCCTGCAGGATCTGTATCTACCTCTTCCCTATGAAGAGGGTTCTGGGACGGCTTCATCTCCCACTTTTCTACCTCCATTGGATCAGCCACCCTCGGGACAAGTTGCCGTTTGAGGGCTTGGCGGGTTCCATTCCCATAGGTACAATGCCTTGGGGATCTGTTGGCTCATTCAAGCAGGTGGCGCTACACTCGCCTATCTGCTCTTCTCCAGCTGCCCTTCTTACACCCGAAATTTTAATGTTCCTAGGCCAAAGTACGGCTGGAGATCTAAATTCTTTAACTCCTCTGCTGACTCTTTACCTGCGGAGAAAGTCCACAGTGTTTGACAGACTTTGTTTCTTTTGTTGGAATTCCAAACGGTCCAAAGGTTTGTGTTAAGGCGTCAGTTACCCACCTTTAAACGGCTTAGAACTTCTCCATCGGTACTTTTTGTACGTCATCCTGGCCTTTTTGCGCGTGCCGGATGAAGTTGTCTTTGATTACAGTTTTTCGAGCTTCGATGTAAATTTGACGCTGCTTCACCAGCTTTTGCACTTTGGCCCTAGATATACCCGACAGTCTTGCTGTTCGGATTTCATTGTCGGACATTGGATCAACGCCTTCGACTAAGCCTACCTTCAAGGTGATCTTTTTTGTTGTGTCGTATGGACCAGGCGTGGGTGACCTTTGGTACATGCCCTTTTATATTTTTTTCCCTGCGTTACGACTTTGGAAAAAGGTGTTTTAAAAGTTTTCTGGTCATCCATGAATGATCCCATTAGTCGCTAGGGAAGGGTTGGTCCACTTCAGCAGAGCCCCGCAGTACTGAAGTAAGGCATTTAATCAAAGCACCCCATAGATCATAGTATATTGTTTCGCAAATCACATACTTATGGTATAAGAGGAAGAGCTCTAGATTGGATCGTTTCATACTTGAGCAATAGAGCTCAGTTGGTAGAATTAAGTGGCCGCAAATCCGATTCCCTACCTTTCCAGAAAGGTGTTCCTCAAGGATCAGTTATTGGTCAGTTGTTATTTACCATTTTTGTAAACGATCTACCTGTTAATACCGCAGTTGATAGTTTGGTTATGTATGCCGACGATAGTAGCTTTATTATATCTGCTACCGACAATGACAGCCTTAGCAAACAAACCCAAAGTATGCTAAACACTTTTTCCAAATGGTTTGCAAACAATAGATTGCACTTAAATGTCGATAAAACATCGTTCATACGATTTACACCGGGTATTACAAAGATTAATGAAAGTCATTTGTTGAGAATTAATAATAAATCCATTCAACAGGTTTCGTCAACTAGATGTTTGGGGCTTTCTTTGGATAATAGCTTAAATTGGGCTTCTCATACACAAGAGTTAGGTACTAAACTTTCGTACGTGTGTTACGCAATCTACCGATTAAGACAGGTGGCTACGAAAGATGTTTTGCATCCGTACTATTTCGCATGTTTTTAGACAAGGTTATCGTACGATATTATATTCTGGGGAGCTTCGTCGTTTACTGGTAAAATCTTTCGCTTGCAAAAGCGTGCAATTAGAAATATGGTTGGGTTAAATATAAGAACATCGTGTAGACAACATTTTCGGAATTTAGGAATTTTGATCCTTACTAGTTTATATATACAGGAAGTTGCTACCTTTGTCAAAGAATATGAGGATTCATTTATCACGCAGAGTGACTAGCATGCATACAGCACGAGAAATCATGAACAATTTTGCACACCAGCGCATAGTCTGACCACGTTCGAAAGATCTCCTTTATTTATGGGTATAAAAATATTTAATGCCTTACCTTCTAGAATTAAGAATCTTAGTTTAATTGCGTTTAAGCGAGAACTTAGAAAGACTTTATTAAGTAATGTTTTTTATGGATTACAAGAATTTTTCGAGCTTCCAGTAAGTTAGTGCCATAATTACCTTTTGTTATTTTGTTGATTTAATTATTTAACTATATGTATATTGCTTATATATGTTAACTTAGTCTAAGCCGTAAGTTTATAACGAATGTAATATTTGTTCGCTGTTCTTTTGTTATCTGTTATTTTGGCTGATGTCCTTTGATTTATCTTATACCTTGTATAAATGCTCGGTGCCCCAAGGTTGGACTAGTTGAGAATGGTAGAGCTCTTCCTACACAGTGGTACCTCGACTAGGGATGAAGTAATTATACGATCTGCAGCAGGAGGAAGCTATGCCTAAAAGAACTAAGTTGCGCTTAGCCTGCTGCTGGGTCCATCCATAAAGTATCTACAGATTGGCCCCCACCACCAAACTTACTCTAGCATTTTGACAGACTATTTAACACTTGATAATTGCCTAATGTATTCAGTAATCACGTATATTACCTATCAGGCAATTATTAAATAATCATACTGAATGTCACTTATGGCCGTTTACACCAACACGTTAAGCTTGGTTTAATTTTAAGGGACGCTTTGAATATGACGTTCGTTATATGCATAAGATATGAACTATCACCTTCAAAATACCACTTAAAATTAAACCAGGTTTAACATGTCGGTGCAAATGGGCCTTAAACACTAACCAAAAACCATTAAATGATATCTGACATGCATATATGAAACTGGGCGAAAGTAAAAATTGTCCGTTTTTTATTGGCCAAAACAGTTTTGGCGTCTTAGAACATAATTTGAAATTTTTTTGTTTTTTCTTTTTTCGTGAGTTAGCGGCTGGTTGCTATATAATGAATTAAATTTTTTTAAACAATCAAACTCTTCATTTTACGTTTCGACAAACTTTATTACTGTTGTCTTCCTCAGTAAATTATTTATTATAACTTAAAGTTTTTTTTTATCTAAAAATTAATAAACGTTATTGTCATTACATTATAGAACTATTTATGAGTTTTTTACTTACACATTTAGGGACAATTACACTGACATTTTAAAAATTTATTTAAAAATTACATTTTTAATAAAATTACTGAAACATGTTGTTAGTCAATTTACAAACTACTATGAACTGAAACATTTTAAATTCAAACTGCCGAAGATTACATTTAAAATAACACGAAAAGAGAGCTCGGCGATGGGCTTTTTTTTTAAATTGTTATACTAAAAATTGTTGTTTATTTATCTCTTTACCTACATATATTAACGACGAAAAGTATGTTTAAATGATTGGTGCATAAAATTTTTGATAAACTTTCTATTTCTGTTTTATCGTTTACTGCGTTTTTATGTTTGTTTATTTAGATCATTTCTAATATGCATCGCGCTTTATAATTTCTTTCCTTATTTAAAATACTTGTATTATTGAAATTGAATGTATGACCTGTGTTAATTGTATGTTTTTTTTAGAGCCGTGAGATTATTCTGATATTTATGGCCTTTTATTCTATTATGAAGTTGTTGTGATGTTTGTCCTATGTACACACTATTGCAATTGTTACAGGGGATTTTGTAAACTACATGACTTTGGTTTTGTAATGGAATACTGTCTTTCAATTTTGAGAAACTAAATTTCAAATTATTGTGGTTTTTGTGTGCAAGTTTTATATTATGTGGGTTAAGTATTTTATTAAGTTTTTCGGACAAATGAGGAACGTATGGGATGCTAAGATATTTGAAGGTATTTGGGTTTGTGTTTTTTGTGTTATTGACTTGTCTGGTGTTATAATATTGATGTATTTTGTTTTTAATGGTTTTTTGAATTAACGTTAAGGGATAGTTATTTTTTTGTAAATTGATTTTTACTGTGTTTAAAATTTCTTTTCTATATTTTGGATTGGTTAATGTAATGGCTCTATTGATTAAGGCAGACATAACATTTCTTTTATAACTAAAGGGTTGGGCAGAAGGAAAATTTAAATAACGACCAGAAAATGTTGGTTTGCGATATAATTTTGTCAGAATTTTATTATTTTCACGAATCAAGGTAAGATCTAAATAATTTAACATTTGATTTTTTTCTATTTCAAGGGTAAATTGTAATTTCGGATGAAAGTCGTTGAAAAACTGATGAAATTTTGTGATTTTGTCTTCCGGAATACACACTAAGCAATCGTCTACATACCTTTTATAAAATGTTGATTTAAATTCTAAATTAGTAATTACCCTGTCTTTCGAGGTCTTCAAGTACTAATTGAGCTATTGTGCTTGATATGGGTGAGCCCATTGCGCAGCCATATATTTGTTTGTAAAATTTATTTTGAAAAGAGAACTAGGTTGTTGACAAGGTGATTTCAAGTGCATTCAAAAATTCATCTAAAGGTAATTCTGCAAGTGGTTGAAGTTTTTTCCAATTTTTTCTTACAATATTTAAAGCATAATCTACTGAGATATTGGTGTACATAGAGACAACATCAAGCGAAATTAATCTGTCATTATTTTTTATTTCTGTACTGTCAATAATTTTTTTTAAATCAAATGAATTTTTCAAATAATATTCGTTGTTATTAATTATGTTTGAGATTGAATTGGCAAGATATTTTGATATATTGTAAAAGGAACTTTGGATACAGGAAACTATTGGCCTAAGTGGAACATTTTTATCATTTTTTTAATTGTTTTTACTCACAAATATGAAACCCAAATGTTGAATTATTTTATTCATTAATCATTGTTTAACACAAAATGAAATACATTAAGTCGTTTTTTGCATAGCATGTTGAAAGGACTCGAGCCTATTGGTTAGAATAATATAATAACTAGTGCAACTGGTTGCCTAGCCTAAGCATCGATAGTTTGTTTTCTAAAGTTGCACAGAAAAATGTATGTGTACACCTATAATAATAAAAAAAAAATTGGCGATGCATATTTTGTAGCTTTATGAAGGTTTCATATTTATCATAGTAACTTCCAGCTTTTTTCTAGCATCTTGTTTGCTATGAGGTGATTTAATGAAAATGCTTAAACTAGGTAGTATGATTTCTCCTGAGTGTAAGCGTGATACTTAAACATGAACCATTCCTCAAGTACACATTAGGAATTACGCTCAATGCACGTGCGTTAAATCTAACGAACGACCTGCCAAACGAGCCTGCAAGCTGCCGACGAGACTTATTTTCGAAATCAAACCAATTAATCGCGAAATATTTGGCAAATATGACAGCGACCGGTCGCGCGCTATCATCCCGAAAACTGGGGTATTCCCCCTCCTAGAAACGCCGTTGCGGTGAATGTTCGTGCCTCTGCAAGCAGTCAACGGTAATTTAGGAACAAGTAACTAACAATATAACAAAGTTAATAAACCGGGCCTGCGGATCGCGGAGGGCGGCTGTCATGTGTTGCACGAGCGTCGACGTTAACGTAACTTTATCAGAATGTCACGATTCCCGATTTTGACTCTCCGCGCCATCATCATCGGCTAGGGGTGCCGTCGAAGCGAGGCCTTGAAGGGGGAGCAGGCGAGATGCCGGGGAGCGAGGACTTGTTAAGCCTTCTTGTTAGCGTTAAATTTTATCTAAACACATTATTGTAGACTCGATTACGTCGTTGGCGACGTTCCGTTACAGATTAATTGTGATCTTTAGTGAGTTTGAGCGGATTGCGTTAATTTCGACACAATTATCACTCAGACGGGGTATTTCTGAAAGGGAAAAGAATATCTGCAGAGGATGGAATATAATTAATGTCTTGTTTTTCAAAGATCCGTCGTTATACTATACTTTTACGCAGTACTTATCGCGTTTAATTTGGAGGTGACAAATATCGCATTAACCAAACAGTAATTAAGCTGGCTCACCAAGAATCTAAAAACGCCCGTTTTTCTTGGCGAATTTAAATTAAAAGCCAGCCTATCAAAATGTACGAGATACAAAAGCTATACTCAGATAAGCTACCGAAATCGGCCGTTTTACAATTTAGGCTACTTTTATATTAACGTCCAAATTGAGATATCAATGTTTAGGAAAATAATAACAACTAATAATAATAATGCAAACTTTATTTCCAAGACAAGATATGAAATGCGGCACAAAAACTTACAGAAAAATCATTAAATACAAACTCCAATGTGATGACACAAAGAAAACTAAAAACTGTTGAAAAATTAAATTAAAAGCGAATATACTAAAAATTATTGAATTCCAAAAATTCTGTATAGAAACATTCAGTATGCAGCCACGATTTAACTGTTTGTTTAGAAGTAAAAGTTTTCCAATGGTTAGGTAGATGGTTATAAATTTGAATTCCTAACACATCTATACTTTCAGTTCTAGACTTCAGATGATGCTTAGCAGAATTAATTCGTGGATTTTTTAATTTAAATTTATATTTGTTATTGTTTTTGTTAATAAAAGGGCTTCTGTGTTTATGTACATAGCAGCTACTTTCCAATATACAGGGTGTATCAGATATAGAGGTAAATATAATAATATGTAGCAGCTGTAATCATATACAATGAAAAAGTCTTAATGCATATTTTATAAATGCCGTGGGCCAGAGCCGCACCTGTGCTCAACCTAAATGCTGTCCCGAGCGGGGGTATACTCGGTATACATACCACTATCATTCAGCCCATGATACAAGAAAATAAGGTATGCTCATCTGAAAACCAAAACTCGTCTTTTACACGCATGGCCCTCAGATACGTCATCACTCGGCTGTCGCCATTGTTGTTGATGTATTTACCAAATTACTATATTTATTTTAACAAGTTTTAGTTTATTTTTAAATCGATTAGAACACTTAACTTAGTTTTTATTTAATGTTTTGTGTCAGCTTATGCCTGTAGTAGATTCGATTTACGTGTATAGTAATTTTAGTTACGTGTTATAAGTTCGTTTTAGGTTTTGTGTGGATAAACTGTTTATAAACGTTGTAATGGAAATTCTTGAGTGACTTTCATTCGTTTGAGGGAGTAGAATAAAAAGAATTGATAAATGAATTTGTGAAAAAAAAAATAAACACTGCACTCAATCATTAACTCGTTCGTTCTTTTTTTTATCTGCATTTTTTATTCCAACACTGTCTGCATTAATGTTAGTACCAGACCAATTAGTGAAATTTTAGCACGTATAAGTACAAACAAGTATGAATAAGGTAAGAGCAAGAGCTAAAGAAGTGCAGAACATATTCAGTTAAAATAAAGCTTAAATAAATGCTTTATTTGCTTCATTGCACTAAAATAAGCAAACATGAAATGTTATACAAAAGGCAAAAAATACTTTGCATCAACAGAATCACTTATTACAAAGCAATAACGATTTTGCATTCAATTGAAAATTACATTTAAAATATGAATTATCTAAAATTTTGTTTCAATGCAAATTTGATTGAAGGAAATGGCAAAAAAACAGTTTTATTGATGTTAATAGGATAGATTTAAAAAAAAATGGGAGTTAATTTTCTTTACATTGGCGATATCTATTAAATTATTGGATTAGTAGTACTGTTTGGCCCTCAAATACGTCACACCTAGATGCGCAAGAGATTTTCTTGTATCATGATTCAGCCATTACCGCTGTTAGTTATGTGTGAATCGTCGCTTGGAGTGCAAGCCACTTCGAACATTTTATTTAAATTCTTCCCGTCTCGAAAAAACGAGCCTTTTCAAGACCATCATGATTGCATATAAAGAAAATCGAACCTTGATGCATCGGCAAAAGCGCGGGAATGTATAAATTTATTTTCGCACGATATTATAGTAAAAAGGGTGTGTTTCCAAATTTTCTTTATCTACATCTGTTTCTGTGTAATTCGATTCAATTCATTTTGCGTTATATGATTAAATAAATCGAAAAGAAATAACTCAGATTCATGTGGTACCGTTTATTAACAACTAACTCTCGATTCGACAAAGCAAAAGAAAAATATTTACGTTTTTTATAAACTACTGAAGTCGCATATCCGGTGAAACTCGAACGTCTTATTAAGATATTAAAAATAATACTTTGTAGACTTACGTAGAATGCTCTTAACAAAAAAGGAGTGTTTATTTTATAAAAAGAAGAAATTTAAAATGCCTAAGTTTTGCTTTTTTTACAAGGGCCTTTATTTATTCAGAATGACGTTAAATGAACTGACGGCATACCATTAAGAATAATACTAAATGAGTGTAATGTATTTATACATAATACCACGTTTAGCGGGTGTTTAACATGACGTTTCCTTGCATCAGGCCCGGACTAAAGAATTTTTGGCTCTAAATTTAACTTTTTTTTATTCTTTAACGATGAAATCCGGTTTCGGTGGGTTTGTGCTTTATATGTCGTGTAGTTAACACCCAAGCAAATTGATACACCCTATATATATAATTCACAAAGTGTTAATATTTCCAAGGAAATGAAATAAGGCCTACATGACGTCAATTGAGTAACACCCGCTAGACATCTAACCGCTTTTTGTTTAAGAAATATCTTTTTTGCAGAGGTACAAGATCCCCAAAGTAGAAGTCTGTAGAGTAGGTGAGAATGAAATTCGGCATAATATACTTGTTTCGAGATATGTGGCTCAAGTATATTTTTAAGTGATTTTAATTAAAATAGATTTATTCAAGGTCGATATTAATGATCGGCATTGAGTATCCCAATTTAAGGTGGGTGTAAGAGTTAAACCGAAAGGGTTACCGATTCAAAAGATTTCAATTGCTCATTATTAATGTGTATTAATAAATGTGTATCCAACCTTTTTTGCGAAGTATAAAAAAAAGATGTATTTTTTTTTTTTAAATTTAATGATAGCTTATTAGCACAAAACCATGCAAAAATTTTGTCCAGCATAATATTTGTAAGGGCTTCAATATTGTTTCCATTTTCCGAAATTATTACGGTGATATCATCGGCATAGCATGCAACCATGAAATCGCAAAGAAATTCAAAAATGTCGTTTAAAAACAATAAAAACAGCAGTGGGCCAAGTACAGACCCTTGAGACACCTATGTTATTGGGCAATAAGGGTGATGTCACCTTGTAGCTCGTTTTAGCGTTGCTGACATTTATTTCCACGCACTGTACTCTGTCAGAGAGGTATGAGGTAATCCACTCCAACACTTTACCGCGTATGCCTAAAGAGTAAAGCTTTTCACATAGAAGATCATGATTAACACAATCAAATGCTTAGGGTGCTACTAGGTGGTTATCTTCTCTTCAATCCAAGTACGGCTTACTGATTTCGGTCAGAGACCATCATCAGAGCCATGTAATGTACACACAAACTAAAAATACATAGAATATAAACTATATAACAAAATTTGAACAAGATCAGTAGGCAATATTTATAGTTTTCGAGTAACTAACTGTTAAGAAGAAAAATTCGCTAACCTACACAGAAAAATACAAGCATTGGTTGAACAAAACGCTTTTTGTTATTTTATTTTGGTTGATATTTGTTTCAATATTAATGTCGACAAAAATGCGTTGGTAAAATCAACATAAAATTTATGTTAATTTTTTTTTTGCTGGAACATAGAAATTATAAAAAAAATGGAAACAACTGTTGGAGTAAATGATATTGTGAGTTGGGTGCAATGTGCGTAAAAAATCTGACATTAAAACTATGTAAAAGTGTATTGCATATTGCTTCTGGCGGTCTTTGAGATGGGAAACCAATTTTTTTTAACAAACATGTCGGCGATCCGTACACAATTAACTTTTACTAATGAATTTTCAAACTGTATACAACAAAGTTTATTAATTCTACACTATCATTCATGATAAAAGATGCAAAACAGTGCTGAGCGATTTGCGAGCGCCATCTACTTCTTTTCAGGTTAACCGTCGCATTTTGTAACTACCGGGGAGTGGTACTGACTACCTATCGATGTTCGAGATGCTATTATAACTTAGCCAAAAGATGGTGCACAATGAAACTCATGACTAAAGTCAGTAAATATACAGGGTGAGTTTTTTATCTTGAAACAACGGAATATCTCTAAAACACTGCATCAAATCAAAAAGAGATCTTAATAAGATTTGTTATAAATACATACTTGATGGCGTAAAATCCGAATCTGCAATACAAAATGGGGGTTCCCATTTAAGATTTCTAAGTTGTCCCCACTCTGAGGGGAGATAAAGTGGGGGATCAAGTTCGGCACCATTCAGTGAGCCCTCTACATTATAACAAATCTTATTAAGATCTTTTTTTGATTTGTAGTACTGCAAATATGCATGTATTTTGGGTTCAAAAAGAGACGCCAATTTTAAATGTTTTGCATGCGCTTGTCAATGTGTCAATATTAAAGAGTAAACCACGGTACAAATAATACGGTATGCTTACGGGCATATGGAAGTACGTCACAAGGGAGCATAAATTGCGCCACATATATAATTATTATTATATTTAAATCGATTTCAACCGTGAGGGTTTTGTTAGGGCGAAAGATAAGTTTAGAAAATCCGGACGAGGTTACGGAACATATTTTAAAAGCGTTAAGGTGTTTTCGGGATTCGATTTTCTAGAAAAACCACGAAAATACTTTGTAAACACATAGGAAATTCCCTAAGATTGTAGAAATAAACACGAGCGCTACTAGATGGCGACAAGATAGATAAAGTAAATTTCAACTTAAACAGGCTTTCTAAAGCAAAGCTGCCTTTTAATTACATTAATTGGTGAATAACTTGGATTTTAACATTTTGCTATTTACCATACATATATTTTATTGTTTTCATTTGACCGACCCTATTTCTGATTTCACTCATAACTAAAGCCCGGCGGAAATAGTTCAAGGACGTAGAAAGAGCCCCCACTCAATTCCTCAAGTAGGCAGGGTATATACGTAGTCAGAATAGCGCCAGATACCGATTGCAAATGCACGGCAGTTGAGCGATACGACCCGACGGTAAAACAACTTGCATTTTTATGTATGCAAAGTCGAACTATTTGTATTAATAATCGCTAACATTTTTAAATCTTTCGGTGGAAGACTATGTCGCTTTGGCGTTAATAAATCTTTAAATAGCGAAAATATCCTTTCAACATCTACACTGCTTAAACAGTTTTCCTTCTATACTCAAGTTTATTAATTTTTAACATCATTTCGAAACTAGTCTCATTCTTCCTTCGTGTTTCTAAATCTCCAGTCTTTGTTAATCCTTAGCGGAATTAAACACTTTTTTTTAGCAAAAGTATAAGCAATTACTTATGCTAGCTGTAAGCATGGAAACCTTTCAAGGTAATTGCAATGTCTCAATCTTAAGTAAAAGAGTTGTTCTGCTGTAATGTGCAGTTATTTGAAGTAAAGCCATCATGCGTATCAATGGGAGCGTATATGCACAAAGAATGTACACACACGCAAATATTCTCTAGTAGCAGCGTTAAAAAAGCGTTGTCTGTATATCAGTTTATCGAATAGTGTCCATTGATTATAAAGATCAGTCTGTTGGTTTTAAATATTGTTGTTTATATTATTTTTTAAATTTTGAAAGTTTATATCAAGCCATCAAATGCGAGAAAAATGTTAAGACCTTAAGACGGTTCCTTTATATGTTAATCACCTCAATCGCCGATTTCCATTTTAGGGCAAGCTTACGTTAAAGGGGCTCTCTTTGAAGTTTCGAACTCAACTCAAAAAAACACCGCTTAAAAACGAAATAGCTTTGACTTGCGTGAATGAAATTTAATATTCTTTTTTTTTTTATTTCCGTGCTTTTAAACTACAAATCTCTAACGAAAGACATCTCGCAGATTTTTTTTTGCACTTTCACACATTACCGTAATTGGAGCTCTGGCTAACACATTTGTGCGTACTGTCAGAAGGAAAAATATCTCAGTGGACTTAGTAGCAATTCGGGGCACAGTTGTATTTTTGATGAAAGGTGAGCACAATCGATTTCGTTGATGATTAATTTTTGCCTATATAATTTACGCCTAGAGGCTAACGTTTTAACAATTATGTCATTCATAATGTTTTGTAAATCGGCTCTATATTCCATTCAATTTTCACGATATAAACCTTAGGAAGTTGCGTTGAATCCGATCTAAACTTTGGATGTGTGTAACCGAACATTATACCAGTATACATATGGTCAAAGAAGTGTTTCCACTGGCGTACTATAGATGGCACCACAAGTATTCTCTTATGGAAATTTATCACTACTACAAATGCACAACAATAGAAAATGCTGGTGGTGTCATCTATAGTGCGCCAGTGGAACATTTCTCTGACCATATGTATACTGGTATAATATTTGGTGTAACCTCAATGGAATACCATAATATACTGGCATATTCTATAGTTCTGACATTAGAAAGACAAAGTATAGTGTTCTTATGAAGGCGGTATTACCAAATTCCTTGGAATTTCTCATTACAAATCCTAAAACCTTTGATGTGGACTGGCATACATCTTTAATGTGTAGCAAGATCACATATTCTAGTTCTTGCCATTAAAGGAATACCGTCTATTATGTAAATATACATATTTACATTTGACTAGTTTTTTTTTTTTGTAAAACTTAGTTCAAAACATTTACTAATGTTTAGACCAAGTTTGTTGATCTCACACCATTTGGATGTTACATTAAGGTTAAGTTGCAACATTGCATCATCAGCGCCCTCTGTTGCTCAGTAAATTTTGAGGTCAATAACATATGATAATCCTTTTACTTGAATTGAATGGAATATTATAATTCAAAATGTATAAAAAAAATATCATAAAAGATACGTGCTGGCAAATAAGAAAAAAAAACCCTTTTGTATAATAAATTTTATTTCACATTTAATATTAAAAATCTCACTTAACTAGCATAGAGGTCCATAACAACTGCTCCACCCAAATTTATTTGTAAGGAGAATATCGATCAAAATCCTCCTCACCAGACTCTCTTCCCAAACGTGGACTGAACGCAGATTTGTTGGATGAGTAACATTTCGACTCGTATAAGATAAGGAGAAACCTGATAAAGGATTCCATTTGTTCGCAATTAAATTGACCGAATGTTTCTTGATTGATGTCGTTTGAGGATCTCTTATTTCGACCCAATCTTGGCCCAAACCATAACGGCAATTTGTGCTGGGGATGTGTTTTTATCCATTGTGAGCGTTGTATATGTAAATTGCTGGGTGTATTTTCAACATTCTGTAGAAGAAAGGTAGTTAGATTAGTGAAAATTGCTTTGTAATTACATATTGTCGGCAGATAATGAAATGGAGACTGTAATAAGGTTATATGCCAATGTAATAAGGAGGGAAAAACAATAGATAATCTATTAAAGTACAGCTGAAACTTTGATATTGCATTTACTTGATTTTGTTTTGAAAAGCATGTAATATTTATGGAAAGAAAAAAGGACAATATTCTTACTTACACTGCACGAAACAACAAAAAGTTGCAGAATCAGGAGGAAAGCACAACATACCAAAGTGAAATACTGCATGTTTCTGTTTGCATCTCAAGTCTTCCCCAAGTTATATATATACTCAGCATCCCCTACGCAAATGGCCATAGGAGGTCGCCAAATTTAGAAAAAGACATCCCCCGTGGTTTAACAAATGATGTACGGATATTAAAATTAACTATCCAGTAGGTCATTTGGTTTGAAATGCAAACATGTTCGCATATTCTTCTTATACACTGCTGCTAGCGGAGTTTAGAACAGTTCTGTGATAGTATCTAAGGGTAAGTAAGAGTAGTAAAAAAATATAAATAGGTAGTACGGTATTTGGCAATTAAATATAAATAAATAGTAGAATATTAATATTGTACACTGCAGTACAGTCAAAATGTCCATGTCATTGTAACTTGTTAATTAATTAAGGCTTGAGATATGTGTGTTTGCAGATCTGCTGGATATTTTATGCAAGTATTATCCATGTCACATAAAAATTATTAGTTTTTGAAATGACCAGCTATAACTAGATAATTTACAACAATGCGAGTGTATGTGTTTAATTAAGTTATCTTTTGCTAATATTGCGGCATCCTATAACGTTTGCCAAAACCAAATCACACTAAAACATTTTTGATATTAAATCGTACGAACCTATACGTTTCTAGCAGATGATTTAAAAAGTTTTCTATTTCCTAGTAGTTTAGTAGTAGTGATTGTTGGTGTCTGCTAACTTTTACTGCATTTCTGAAGTGGAACCTGTAACTTAAAATAATTATTAGTAGAAATTCTAAAGCTTTTGTAAATTAAATTTGTAACGTTAGGATTCATTTAATTTTTCCATATCCTTAAATATCTCTAGGTAGTAAAGAAAATAACAAATAAAGAAACCATTACCAGAACAAGAAATGCTGTGGTAAAAGACAGAGTAATATTAAATAAAACAAGAGTAAGCTAATATGTTAAGAGGTGTTCAAATAAATTACTAATTGAATTTTATGAATTATTTTAGTTAATTTTCAGTTATTACTTTCTGATATTTACAATAATAAAAATAAAATAAGTAAAAATAAAACAAAAGAAGCAATTATGCTTATAATTTGATTATTTTTAAAAGTTAATCTAACCACCAAATCATGTTCTTCCACGTGCAGTTAAATCAACCTTCAATTTATAGCAAAAATAAGAACGGTTGTGTAATGATGTGAAAAAGCCACAAAGATAATGTATTCGAATTATAAGTTTTGAATACTCCCCAAAAATCTTGCCTAGGAAATGTTACAATGTCAACATTTTACTTGGCTGTCTTTTAAATAAAATGGGCTAGATCGCAAAATTTATTTCACCAATTCATTGCTTTCCTTATGGTGTACACGGTGTTTTTTTTTAGAAAATAGCAAGAAAAGCTAGCGCAATCTGCTTGTAGTTTTTTAAAAACCAATTGCATTGAAAAATGTGCATAATAAAAGTTGTTTGATAATTTATTCCCTATTCACTGATTGTCTTACCACCATTTATTGATAAATTAAAACAATAGCAAAATATCCTTAAACCCCATGCTCCACTCAAAGGCACTACATGGGATACTACCTGCTCTAATTATTTTGTTGCTCCTAACATTGCATTTGTCCCTATTCTAATTAAGTAGTACCTAATTACTATTGCGGAACTAGTGTTGGTGGTATTGGTGATATTGCGCCCGTGGAGCGACTTTATAGATCTCTCAACATTCACCTACACTGAAAGAAACTAAGAAGTTACTTCAACACATATTAACATGCATTTAGTTAACTAAAAAATAGTTTAAGTGAAGATATCTTTCTTTCAGTGTTTGAGCAAGGGAAACCACGCAAACCTTACTGTGAGATGGCAATTATCTTACCTTCCAAATTTGGGTTTCTATAGCAACCAATGTCTTTTTTAAATGGCAATTCGTATTTTTTTCCCTATAGTCTGAAAGGGGTTTACATCTTCTATGCAGCCACAAATTCATCTATCCACATCATTTTACCACACAATTTACAAGATAATCAGTAAGTTAATTCATTGATATGGGTGATAGGAAAATATAAAGTCTGGTATACATTGTTGCCTTATACTAATGGATTTGTTGAGGGGATATTTGAAAGCTAAAGTTTAGATTAGATTAGATTAGGTTTAGGGTGACCTACAGACCTGCTTCACCGCGACCTTTCAGATCTTTTGTGAGTCCCTTTTTTTTTAGAAGACGCTCTCTAATTTTGCCCTCTTAATTAGCGTAGCTTTCTTGTATGACTGCTAGCTGTGGAGTTCTTCACTCCCATTAGTAGAAACCTTGTCCTCGCCAAGCCGTCACATTGGCACGGCATATGAACTGGTGTTTCTTTCTCATCTTGGCAGAATCTCCAAGTACCATCATCTACCAGGCTATGTTGACTACATTGACTAGTCAGCAGACCTACTATCATTTAGACAGTCTTCCTATGTTTACTCAATAGACCTTTAGTAAATTCAGCTTTCTGTTCCTTTAGAATCTATTTTGCCCGTCTCTGTCCAGGTGACTTTTCCTGCCATTCTCTGGAAACATTATGTATCCATTCATTGATGTTTTTTTTTAATGCGATTTGGTAATGCCAACAGAGGGCCCAGCTCCAATGAATGACCTTGACGAATTTCGCCTGGCCAGATCGTTCGCTGCCTCATTTTCCCTCACGCCCAAGTGGCCAGAAACCCAGCCCATTGTTAATTCCCTTTGGGTGCCAACCTGATTTAGGATGTTTACATAGCCCCAAATCAGCTTAGAGTCCAGACTTACGGAACCAATCGCTTTAAGTGTGGACTGATTGTCAGAGAAGATAGCGACGCTTCTACCTAGCTCGGTCCATCTTCCTATTTCTCTTAAACAATGGTGAATTGCAGCTAAAGTTTAGACAAATCTATCGTAAAATGTAAAACATCTGAAAACCAAGACATCATATCACAGACATAATTTTAAGGAATTAAATACTTTTGCTTCTATTGCTTCGGGCATAGCCTGGGAGATTTGGCGCCAATTTGAACCCGTTATTAATTGGAGGGTTTTGCTAAAAATCTTAACCTTAAAACTGCTTTTTTCTACCCATTAATTTTTCAATGTTAATTTGGTTTTTCATCTTGTTTTTTCATGGTTCCTTATCTTGTTTCATTGTTTTTTCTTTACTGCAACTTACAACCACATCAAACTGCTTATTTGTTCCTGTTCATGTACACTCTTTACTTTAATATCATTCATCGTCTTATATAAATTTACATGTTGATTATTATAATTTAATTTGGTCAATTTGACTTTTTGCAATGTAATAGTTATACATAAAAAATGAAACGACAACATTTGCGAGAGAAATTTTATTAACATGTAATATGAAAAAAAGAAAATAATAATGTGTGTGGCGACCTCGTAGCTGAGTACACTCCTATACACGTCTAGCAATCGACAAAGTGAGATGGTCGATAACGGCTTGTGGCACCTCATTCTAAACATCTTGAACTGTCAGAGTCTATGGAGGATGGTGCAAAGTGGGCAGTCTTCTCCCCATGACATCCCACACATGTTCAATGGGGTTTAAATTCGGTGAACGGGCTGGCCACGGCAAAACATTAACGTCTGCTTCTTGCAGAAAGTCCATTGTTCAAAAAGCAATATGAGGACGTGCGTTGTCTTGCTGGAAAAGAACGTGTGGATGGATGGTCATCCAGATAAGGTAGTAAAGTGGTTTGTAGGACATCATCAACATAACGCACAGCCGTCATACTGCCTCGAAATGCTGATCGGCTATCATAGGCAATAGTCCCCCAAAGTATTACTCCAACAGTCCTGTGTACATGCTTCTCAACAGCAAACCCAATATCAATGGCGGCGTCGTACTCTTCTACGGCCATCGTATATACCTAGATAGAATCGCGATTCATCGCTAAAGACGACATTATGCCATTCTGCCTCCCAATGCTGCCGTTCTCTGCACCAGTCCAAACGTTGACGACAGTGATCCGAAGTCAAAGGAAGCACTAATCGTGGATGGTATGAAAAAAGTCCAAAGGCTCTAATGCGACGATATAGTGTACACATAATAAGAAGTCTACCTTCTTCTCCAAACCACTGCTTAGCGATTTGACGCGTAGTAGCAAAACGGTCTCGTAGAGTTAGTTGTCTGAAATGCCTGTCTTGACGTTCCGTGGTACGCCTCGGTTGAGCAATTGGCCTTCTTCTTGTTCCTCTACCTTCTTCTGTCCACACACGACATACGTGCATTACCATCATTGCAGTACCATTAACACGGTGGCCAATTTCGCGATAGCACAAACCAATAACTAGATAAGCAACAATTCTGCCCCTGTCAAAGTCACTAATACGGTGATAATTTTGACGTCTGCGAACTCTAGGCATTTTGTTACGCTTAACATTCGTAGACGGATGCATAATAACTAAACATTTCTGTAATAGCCAGCTCCCATAAACAGGTTTCTTAACGACCTACTAAAAGATACTTTTTCTCGCAAAAAAAAAAGATAAAAAGTTCACATTCTTCATAGCCTGCTTTAAATATAGACATTCTAATGCGAAAAAATCTAGTCGAACAAATTATACCTTCTGGGTGTAACACTTTTAATGTCACTGACTCTATCATGAATCTTTATCATCTTAGATAAATTTACTTGTTGATAAAGTGAACCTTTTACCAAATTTGAGTGCCATCATATAAAGATTATTCTATTGTTTATTTCTCAGAAACTTATTAGCAAATTATCTAATCTTACAAGCTTTATAATAAAATTAGAAAAAAAAAACAAGTACGCATATGTAATATATACGCAGTATAGTCAATACTTTACGATCATTACCGGAGTTCGTTTGTTTCTCCACAAATACATACATATAATATTAAATATCCATATTTTAAACAAGTCGACAAGACGCAGCGCGTCCTCGTCGGACTTCCAACAGCACGACGACAAGCGTCCCCGTAATGACATATAATATATTCTTTTGATCACATATTAAATTTTTCTGTGTCGTTAGCGGCTATGATAGTCATTATTTTTAAAGCGGTATCGTGTGTCACGTTCAAGATGTCCCGTTGGCGGTGATTTGCGGCGGTTTTCTTTATTTATAAGTGCTTAAAACATTATCGGATTGCCTTTGTTAGGCGGGGGAAAAATCCGTCTTGTTGCCGCTCACCAGCATAGGTCTTGGCTTGTCAGTGAAAGAATTTTACCGTGATAATGGGCATTGATGTGTTAGAAAATGTGTAAAAAGTTAAAATGATTAACGTTTTCTTCTTAATGAATGTAACGATATTGAAGAGAAGGTATCTGTAGTCGTTCTCCTTACTAGTTTTTAACCGTTTTACCTTGTATTTCTTTATTTTTTATTATTCATTCTACACTCCCGATCAAACCAGTTTTGTCATTTTTCTTAGGCTTTTGTTCTTTTCAAATAATTTCTTGTGCTACCTGTATATAATGGTTGATAAATTTATCTTTAATATTGTCTCTTGTCGTATTTTTCTTTTCTTATTGTGGTTTAATATTGTCTTTATATTCTCCTTTTGTGGAGTGTAAGAGATTTCTCTTACACTCTCAGTCGATGTATATTTGATTTCCTTTTTGACATCATCAAGAGGCACAGCTAAAAAGTAATTAAACCAATATGGTTGATAATTACTAAATTATGAGAAAAAAATTTCAATTTATAGGACTAATAAATATACATCTTAAAATCCAAACAATCAAGATAGAATAAAATTGTTGATACAAGACAGACAGTAAAAGAAAAATAAAAGATTGTTTAGAATAAACTTCATATTAAACGTCATATACACCTTATTTGCTGATCGTCCATGCATTCGTCCATAAGGATTAGTGATAAATGAAGTGTTGTAATAGATACTTCTTAATTAATTCAATTCAAGATCAATTTCGAAACAAAAAAAGAAAATAATGATTTTTAGTATGGTGCCGCAGGCGCACCCTCTCCGAACATGGTCTCTGGAGAAGGTGCCCTTCTGAAAATTCACATTTTAAATTTTTGCCTAGAAATTGGCCACTTATTTTAATTTTTTTTTTTGGCTGAATTATTTGCCCTCTTCAGGCAAATAATATTCAACCGCTGGTGAAAGAATAATTTTAAGGTAGTAAACAAATTACAATTTTGAATTTAACTAATTAGGAAGTATTTAGTACAAGTAGTTCCGATTTCCATGAAACTTTACGGACTGAAAGAGTACCATAGTAGAAGCACAACGCAAGTTTTTTTTCTGCGGAAACGCTCGATTTAGGGGTACAATCTCCTCCAAAGTTTGCGCGATTTTTCATTTTTTTTTGAATAATTCAAAATTATAAAAATTATATTAAAAACCGTGTTTAACATAATTTGCAGCAGATTACCTGCCCTCAAAGATGACGTAACCTAACTCGCAAAAATCTAATAATGGGAGGCGGAGCACCCCGTCCCCTATTATTCCCCCCAAGCTGCAATCCTAACCTTAACCCCACGATCAGTTTTCTCCACAAGATAATTCGAAATCTCCAAATATTCGTGAGTATAAGAGTGGATACGTGGATGAAAGACCTGGAGCCTTAAAAAATCCTGTAGAGTTTTGTTTGCCAAAGATGCAGAGTCTACACCCTTGTGTAAGTATTTGTAATAAACCCGCAATTGGCGTTGTTCGTGGTGAAAACAATATCTGTGTTTTGAGCACTTTCTACTACTAACTACTAACTACCATATTATAATAACTACATAGCTAATTTTTAATACGTATATGTATGTAATACTGTTCGCTACTGTAATATATATCAATAAAATTGCATTACAATATGTAGCGTATTTAAGCATTTATAAGGATACATATGTTCTCTAATTTTGTTCTATTGTTTTTCGAAATTATTATTGTTACATATATGTTAGCTCTATTTGTGCTGATTTAATTAATTAAAATGAAGTATAAAATGACTACAAAATTTTATACTTTTTTAAGAAAGTGGTATTACAGAATGAATAACATTTTAATAGTTGTTGTATACAGTTTTGTAACATATTTTTTGGAACATTTAATGTAACTGTATTGTATTGCGTCACAAGTAATATGTTCAAATATTAGCTATGCTAACTGGCATTGTACTAAACTACAATTTACACGAGAAATAATACATCATTCGGAACCATCGTCTTGTATATATACCAAACGTCTACGTGCCTTTTCGAAGGTTCATGTTTTAAATAAATCTTGATATTGATTAGTTTTTAGGTCTTTGAACGAAATTAATTATTTAAAAATATTATCCTACTTGACGTATGCACTTCAAACGCATACTTGATGATCTACGTGCCAAAAAGTCACAGAGTAAATCTACATATACTGCATGTTAAATATTTGGTTCTTTGTCTCGTGCGCCAAATTTGTTCGTAGTAAACAGCAATTCGTAAATTTTGAGGTATGTCCAAGATCTTGGCAGACCGGTGTCCTTGTTAACATATTAACGGAAATCAGAATATATTAATTATAGTAAATTAGTTATTAATTCGATCCGCGAACTAGTTTATAACTTTTTCTCACTCCATCATATGCAATTTATTATATTTACTAGTTATAAAATATTGTAAAACATTTCATAATATTTTCTAGAAGATTGTGCTACAATATTTTCTAAGAATTTTATTGCTTTTTTTGTAACTGTGCTATACAAAACTCAGCGACGTTATTTAAAAATTTTGCACAATAGTAAAAATTCTTATAAATTCTACAATGTTCGTCCAATAGTGAAGTGTAAATATTACTATGCAGATTTTTCTACTAGGTAGGTTTTGTACTACTAACAGTAATATCGACAAGTCATTCTCTTCATTGTTCTATTTGCTTGTTGGTTTTTGTGCTTCACAATTCTCGTTTCTATGAACAAAGCCAACAGATTCCTGAAACTTGTTTTATGTGGTTATTTTACAGCATACATCCTACTTGCAAGAAAACAATACTCTTGAAATGTTCCGCAAACTTCTCCTAGACCCCTCACCACAAACATAACACTAAAACTGCGCGTACGTTTCAATAGCAAAGCTATCATCATCAGCAGAAACACTGCACTGAAGTTTGGAAAAGTAGGAAAAGTTTGCAGTATTACCAGTGCCACAGTTTGGAGTATTTTTGTCATCTTAAAATGTTATACCTTTACACTTTTCTAACATGCTTGCATTTCACAATACCTACAAACATGTCTATTTCAATAGTACATTTTGTACACAGTTTGCGTTTTATAAAAAATGACTACAAATGACCATATCAGCAATAATTTTTCATAATTATTCTGTTTATCTGTGTACTGTGCAAAAAAAAAGAAATCTACTGCCAAGCTATTTCAAGTTATAAAATATATGGAATTAAACCAATTCTAAAACGTTTTACTGTCATATTTCAGAACTAACTGATCACATATGACGTCAATAACTGTTAAATTATTTACACCAATGAAGCGGCTTCAACTCCCCGTTGCTTTCCGCTGATTTGGTAAAAGCTTCCGACGATTAAATATTCATAAATGCATATGAATCGCAAAGTCTATCGTATGTAATACTTTAAGTCCTTTAAATCTAGCTGATAGTTCAAAAACTTAAAATCCTCTTAAGCGCATCATCACCAAGCAGAGACGAAATTATGGCTTACGAAGTAGCAACGAGACTCCGGCCGCGTTAATGGGTTTAGCATCTTCAAAATGTAAAATATGCATGCATGTTGAGGACCGATGCAGAAACGTGTAATGCACATCACTTTTTTTTACCCTATTAAAATTAAAAGGAATTCCATTTTACGCCTGTTAATTCTTCCTTAACAAATGTCTTAAGGGAAATTAGAAATTTTGATATTTCTGACTTCTACATTATTACGATAACGAGTCGCAGTGGAAAAAGAAAAATTCGACACAAAAGGGGGGGATAGAAACGATTTAAATGAATCGAAAGAAAAAAGAAGAAAAAGAAATATCTTTTGCGTATAGAAGCGTCGAAAGTGTGCGGCGGTTTTGGAACTGCTACCTACCTACATTTAACAAGCCTACCGCGATCCTGACACGAAGCGGAGTTCATTTCGAAAACAATGATTGTAAATTTAATATCCGGTTGGAGGTGATCGGGGAAATAAGTCGAATTAGAGATCGCCGTGATCAAAATGCTCGGTCGCTGATGGCTGTGCGCTCCGATATTCTGCTCTTCCGTGATATTATGCTATATAATGGTGTCCTGATGTGACATTCGCCTGCTCGCGTTCGTAACAACGTTTCGTACCTGTTTTATTCTGTATCGCCTTTTTTATTCGTCGTTTTTCCCTCATTATCACTTTTCCAGAGAAGCGGCTGCATCTCCCGGATATCGTTTATTGCTTCTATAGAATTATTAAACGAATTTGCTTGAGCTGACGTTTTTTCTTTGTTGAGAATTTTATAATAGGTGTGTGCTTCAATAAAGTTTAAGAAAATTATTACATTTACACAGATCCTATAATCCATTAGAAAGTATTTTACTATTGTTCTCTGTTATTATATATTTAATACATCATTATAAATGGAATTCCATCTGAAGTATTGTCTCGGTCATACCAGCACATAAGAGAAATGATTAAACTAACATGAAAAAATTTAGACCAGTATCGCTGCTTAATTGTTTTTCCAAAGTTATAGAAAGAATAGTCTATAACCAAGCGATAGATTTTTATAAAAAACATAATATATTGCGCTGCCACCAGCACGAGTTTTACAAAACAAAAATCAACAGAAAAAGCACTTTTTCAATGTCTCGAATATATCTGTGGTGGCTTAGATTCGAATGACTTAGTTTTATACATAGTATAATTGGTATCTTCTTCGACCTAACGCGTGCTTTTGACTGTGTGGGTGGAGGAAATTAATCGCAGAAGCTTTCATTGGGATTTAGAGGGTTTTCATTGAATTGGTTGTTATTTTTCTTGAAATATAGGAAAATATATGAAATGATTGTTAGATTGTAGAACGAAAAGTCTCCGGAATATGATATCGACTATCGACTTGGGCGTACCGCAGGGGTCTGTTCTGGGGCCATTACTGTTTTTATTGCTGATCAATAACTAATCGGAACATATAATTTGTGGACTTCTCATTTTATTTTTCGACGAGGTTTAGATCATTGTGAGGTCTAGAATACTACATTTCAATGATAGTGCAATCTTACTCTATGTGATACTTGACAAAAACCTGAAATCGGGGAACAATTTGGAAAATGTGGTAAATTAAATAAAGCCTATTATACAATCTTCCAACAAAAAAATGTTTTAATGGAAATTTACTATGAGCTGGTGTATTCTTTGATTTCTTATAATGTTATTATTATACGTGCTGCAGTCGACTGGGATAGAGTATTCATCTTGCAAAAGCCAGCTGGACGTTTACTTTTCGGTCTTCATTGCAAAAAAAGCTGTAGGAAAACGTTTAAAACTCAAAAAATAATGACATTTATTATATATCGGGCAGTAACTTTTGCTAGGGCTCATGCGGATAAATTTGAGACATTTAGGACAATGCACCAACACAATACAAAACTGCAAACAGATTGGATTACTATTTCAAAACATAGATTATTGTTGACAAAGAAGTCACCAGTATTGTTAAGTTTGAGGCTGCAAAATGAGCTGCCAAGCGAGATCAGGTTTGTTAATTGCTTTAAGGTGTTTAAGCGGTGTGTTAAACACTTATTACCTAATAGCTCTTCTTAGTTAATTAATACATTTATAAATCCCTGCGGAATTTAAATTGATATTTAATATTAAGTGTCGTTTGTTTCTTCGTCTGTAGATTGGTCTTATATTTTAATGTCTAATCTATATTGACAATTTCATCCAATGTAATGTTGACTTATTGGAAAATCAACATTATTATTATTATCGTGATTAAAACAATTTGAAAAATAGAATAAGGCTATTAATTTACAGTACTGAAACGGTAGGTCTTCTACTGGTTAAACCTCTAACAATTGAGACTCCTATTTGACGTAAACATTGACGTTTGGTTTTGGTTAGATGCACTGATACGTTTGCAAGTTCGTAAACGATGTTATCTACCTTAGAAAAAGTCATTTTAGTTGAGTACTATTTTCGCTCATAAAGTTTAGGTACACAAAATAGTTTAGGCATTAAATTCTTCAGTGATCAATTATCGGAGCATTTTAATAAACGGGCACCAAGTAATGCTATTGTACTGAACACTACAACCAAATTTGGAAGAACCGGAAGTGTGCTACACCAAGGAAAAAGTAAAGCTGGACGAAGAAAAACAGTGCATACGAACGAAAATCACGAAAGAGTATGCAAATCAAAATTGTAAACTCACCACGTCGTAGTCAACAGAGATCTGCTGCAAAATTGAATATGAACAGGAGGACTCTTCAGAGAGAAACAACTTAATGCCCATTTATGCGTTATTCAGACGACCCAAGAATTGAGAACGGGTGATCACGCTGCAAGACTTGAATCTTGTGTCAGAATTTTTGCTCTGCAATATGATAATCCCAGTTTCATCATATAACACCTAGTACAGTGGCGACTGTCATTTTCATTTGTCGGGACATACCAAATAGGCGTAGCAATAGATTATTAGGTTTCCAGCGTTGCAATAGTGAAGAAGTGATCGTCTGGTGCGCAGTTTCTGGACGAGGAATAATTGGGCCTTACTTCAATAAGGAAGGGGGACGTCCAGTAACTGTTGATCAACAGCGCTACATTATTCAAGCTCTCATACCGTTTGAAGGTGATCTTCGGAGATCAAAAAACTTAACTTTCGGCAGCCAGTTTTTTTTCAGGAAGATGAGACAAGTTTCACCGATTTTTCTCTTTTCTATCTGCACTCTTAGGATTTAAAATTGGATGCAATATGTTTTGGGGTGTAAAACTATGAGTTTTCCAAGATAACCCTCCATCTACAATGCAACAGTTAATAGAAAAAATTACAGAAGCGATATGACAGATGCAACAGCCACTATTTTTAAATATGGTTACAAATATACAAACTGTGCGTTCGACGTAATGAATGAATGATGATTGGAACATGTTATTCGTAAAGCTAATATCCAAATAGTGATAAAGATGAATTTAAATTGGGTTATAGTAGGTCGATTAAAAAATATCCAAAACCAATTGATCATTTGATATTTATATTAAAAATCGATGTCGAAATTTGGAAATATATCATAACGTATTAGTGTAATTAATTAAATATAAACGTTAACATGTTAACGTGGTTTGTGAATAATGTTATATGTTGTACCACAGTTTTATATATTTTAAATGTTTAGTTAGTTGTTTTGAATTTTAAAATTGCATTTTGACGTATCAAAATTTGTTGATGAAGTTTATGTTTAATTAATTACATTATAATATAAATCCAGTTTCGAATATCTTAATTGACGATATAATACTTGTTTATATTTATTGTTTGAATGTAATAGTCTTCTCACATTTGATTTTAAATAATTTATTAAAATGTTCTCAATTTCTCTCGGCCTAGATAAATCTAGATCTGGTATTTACATTTCTCTGTCCATTGTAAAAGCACTATAATACAAAATGGAATTTGCCGTTAGAATGTTGTAAATCCTAGTAGTATTGGGGAGTTGGTCGCAGTGACCACCCTTAGTGTGCTGTTAAAGAAATCGTCCTTTCAACGGCGATGCCTCCAATCAGATGTTGGTCTAGTAAATATACCAGATTAGTATGTTACGATCGTAGTTTCCAGCCTATTTTATGCAAAATATTATCTGTTACTGGAGTGAAATAAGAGCTGCGCCATCTGTACGGCAATTTCTCTACTACACATAAGTATATCTGCTACAATAGGCTGGCAACTACGATCGTAACGTACTAATCTGGTATATTTACAGATCAACATCTGATTATAGGAATCATCGCCACTTGAAAGAACGTTTTCTTTAACGGCACACTAGAGTGCTTAGGATGGTCACTGCGACCAACTCCCCAATACTACTAGGATTTAAATCCCTCCTTAGTGATCACGGCATTTTATTGTGTTCTAAAATGAACAAATGTTATAGGAAAAGGAAAAACCTCTTGAATCAAAATGCTTCGGTTTTTTGCCAATCTGCATAGTTTTCAGGTTCAAAATAAAGAGGACTTGAATCAACTATCAATATCTTTCACTTAAAAGAATAAAATGTTTCAACGAAAAATATATTATTTCCGAATAAATGCCTGAATTTAAAATTATATTCCTTTTCAAGGAAACACCAAATCATGTTGGCCATATAGAAAACGCAAAAACTTTTGGTTAAATGCAATTCCTTTTAAGTGAAAAGGATATTTCTCTCAGTGTACTAAGAATTAGTGTGATAATTCAAAAATAATAAGAAAACAGAACGACGCGTGACCAAATACCCATGACAGTTCAAATTCAAATTCAAATTCTTTATTTCTGTTTTAAATGTAAACACAGAAAAAAAATACTGTATATACATAATAACAAGAAACAGGCGTCACTCAGAAAAAAAGATATAATTAATACATATTAAATTGTATAATATATAAATAAATTCCTGGACAGTGTATGGCTCCAACCCACAAAGCAAATTAAATACTTCATTTTTAAAATTTGTTTATACATTTTCCTTCTTTCATTTTGCTTGGCCACTAATTAAAGAATGTTATACTATTGTTATTGCTTTTTGGGTTAATTTATAGTATGGTACATTATAATCATTTTTAAATCTTGAATTATGAATGTGATTTTTCTCATTTTCTTCAAAAAGGTGTTTGAATTTAATATGAAAACCAAGCACTCATAGATATAGAGTCCATGCACTGTCAAGAGATTATTTTCCCTCAAAAGGGTTTTCAGTGAGGCATTTGCTTTAAGTTACAGCAGTACCCATCTTATTGATGTCGTTTGAATTTCCCCATATTAGAATCGCATAGCGTATAATTAATAGTATGGTAGCATGATACACAACTTTCATTGTCGCGAAATAGGCTACAGAACTTAAAATGTTGAGGCCATAAAATGCCCTGTTGAGTCTCTCACACAGTAATCTTATGTGTTCCTCCACTTCAGCTTATCGTCCACAACTAGGCCTAGTACCTTGCAATGTTTATCCAATTCTATTTTTTCGTTATCTAAATGTATATTGGGCGTTTCCATGCTTTCATTAATTTTAAAAAATACGCATTTTGTTTTTGCTGAATTTAATATTAGCTGATTGCTTTCAAACCATTCTTTTAGGTTTCGTAGTAGTAATGAACCTAGTTTCTTTTAATGAAATGAAATCTATTTCTTGGATTATAATATTTGTGTCGTCCGCAAAACTAATGATTTTCTGGTTATTGTTTTGATTAACTAGAAATAGATCGTTTAAAAATATAATAAACAAAAGTGGGCTGAGCACACTACCTGGGTGCTCGCCGATGTTAGTGGTCGTAATGTTGGAATATATATCTTCATTTACTGTATGTAGTTTTACTATTTGCTGGCGGTTTGTGAGGTACGACTTCAACCAATCATACGCCACACCTCTAATTCCATAAGGATGGAGTTTTTCTAATAGTAATTTATAAGACATGCTATTGAATGCCTTCGTAATGTCAATAAAGAGACCACAACATATATCGCCGTTCTCAAAGACATTACGAATTTCCTCAGTGTATTCACAGAGAGCTGTGTTAGTACTTTTACCACTAAGAAACCCGTGTTGAATCTGATGAATTAATTTTTTTTTTTTTTTTAAAAACTAGTACTTGGTGGTATACAATTACTTCGATAATTTTTGAAAATGTATTTAGCAAGTTCTGCCTACATCTGACTTAAACCAGAACAACTGTAAACTTAGAATTACGCATGCGCGCCTTGCTTATTTCCTTATCAATTGAAAATTATAATTTTTATAACTGTAATTTTCCAAATTTATATTCATACAAAATTAGTTAACTAACATTTTAACATTTTCCTTAAGCCTCTGTACATTTACCCCATTCAGTGCGGAAAATTTAAAAAAAAAATATTTTTATCAAAAAAAAATACCTAAATTTTTTAGTATGTATTAGTTTATGAAATCTCGACTTACACTGCTTATTTACTGCATTACTTGATGGACACACATTGATACATGTCTCCAATTAACGCAAATTTTTCGCCTTATCAATAAAATAGTGCATATTACGCAAATTATGTTAGCGTCATATTTATTTATATCAATTGCTAACGTCATCGTTTGTCACCGGCCGACGGCGGACGTCGTTAAATTTATTTCCCGATCTCTTTCGTTGCATTATTCAGGACGCAATTTTCGAATTCATATCAGCCGGGTACACATTGGAAAATCTCCTATTAAGATCCGTTATCGGTACCGGAAAGTTTTCCTCATTAGTGCTACCAACGACATCTGTTCCAATTATCGAAATGGGAGGCCCTCCGACCTCCAACATACACCGATTCTCCTCATAGGTAAAAAAGATCCCTGCAGGATCGCCAACCAGTTCCGAATGTGTGCGCGCGAAGTCGAGGGAAAAGGACGGATAAAAAGAAAAATAACGATATTTACTCATACATATGTACAACATAGAATGTATATGCAAGTGTTGGGGGATAATCGTGAAGATTTGTTATTGACTGTACCTGTACGGCCTACCTCTGACGTGTAGCAAACACCCTGGCGCTGTCGTACAGCTGAACAGTGGCCCTCATTAACGATTTCCGTTGCGAAAGGCGCCACTTCACAAATGAGTAACTGCACATTATACAACTCTCGACTCTTCAGAATGTAAATTAAAAGAGTGCGTCGTCCAATCCGGACGATTCTTTCTAATGTATGAGCACCAATGGACATTTGACACCGAGGTGGTGGTGGTGGGCTCTGCTGAAACGCCGCTAAAGGTGTGCGAAGCCATATATAAAATATGTAGCTATACTGGTGGAGAGTATATTTACAGACCGTGTGTAAAACATGACGACCGCAACAATATTGATAGAGTTCTTTTCAAAAATAAAGCATTGTAGGTGACCAAAAAACTACATTCACTTTTTTCGTTACAATTGTTTGCAACTTTCTATTTTAAATTATACAGAGTGATTCTCAATATATGCGACAAACTTTAAGCCCTGATTCCTGAGGTTATTTTGATCATAAAAGTTCATAAGAACATATGCCCAAAATCGCTTAGTTCTAAAGTTGTACAATGTTTAATAGTAAGTTAACATAATTAATGTTTTTATTATAAATTAACAAAATATTTAGTAAAACAAAATTAACTTATACTAACTGTTGAAAATGACCGCTCCCAACTGCAATACAAGCTTCTATCCTCCGTCGTATTGACTGGCGAGTCCGTTCTAAAATAGCAGGGGTATTTTGAATTGTTTGAAAAGCTGCGATAATACGATTTCAGTTCATCGACATTTTCAATGGGAGTCGTATAAACTAATGATTTAAAGTGACCCCAGAGAAAAAAGTCTAAAGAATTTAAGTCTGGAGACCGAGGAGGCCACGGTTGTGGACCTACCCGTCCTATTCACCGATTTGGATACGTATTGTCCAAAAACTCGCGAGCAACTAAACTAAAATGCGCTGGAGCACCGTCATGCATAAAATACATTTGTAATCTTAATTGCAACGGAACTTCTTCCAGCAGCAGTTGTAGCTCCTCTTCAAGAAAATTGCGGTATACCTCGCCATTTAACCGCATCGATAAAAAATGTGGACCTATCAAATGATCCCCAACAATTCCGGCCCACACATTGACAGAGAATTAATGTTGATGACGGGCATTCACTAGTTCGTGCGGATTTTCTTCGACCCATATGTGATTATTATGAAAATTAATAATCGCGTTTCTAGAGAAAGTAGCCACGTCGGTGAAGAATATTTGAGCCAAATAGTCAGGATTTCGTGCGATTTTGTGTTGCATCCATTGACAAAAAGCCACTCTTTGCGGAAAATCTGCCGGCAAAAGTGCCTGCACCCGTTGAATGTGATATGTATACAACAGTTGATCTTTCAATATTCTCCAAACTATGGCCTGACTAATGTTTAAAGTAAACGCAATTTTTCTGCTGCTTGTAGTAGGATGTTCCTCAATTTCACTTAGTGCCATTTCTTCAGCTTGTGGAGTTCTCACTGTAGATGGGTGCCCGTTATCAGTCGTCCATTTTTTTTTTTTTAATTTCCCGTTTCACTGAGACGTTGGTGAAGACGGGCAAGTATTGACTGATACGGGATGATAGGGTTCGGGTATCGTTCTTCATAAAGACGTCTAGCAGCATGCGAATTTCCATTGGCAAGACCGTAAACGAAATGCATCACACATCTCAGCATTCGTGTAATTCATTTTAGAAAACAGAAACTGGCAATAAACCGAATGAATACTCTGACAACTACTGACAAATATTGAAATGACAAATAAACAATTCCCTCTCAACACAATAGTTTTTGTAGAACCAACTGTGATATTATATCGTGTTAGTCATAGTTCATAATTTATTATTAAATATTCAATAACTCTAAAACCAAACCGTTTTGGACATATACTCATATGAACTTTTATGATCAAAATAACCCCAGAAATCAGCGCTTAAAGTTTGTCGCATATATTGAGAATCACCGTGTATACCAGGTCAATGCACCCAATGTACATTTGGTATCGGTATATAAACGGCGGAATGTTTATATTACAAAGGTAAAACCCGTTTATAATAGGTAAACGATAAATTATCCACGGAATAAAACGTTGAAATACGTTTTTCCATATATAAGCTGGGAAAAATAGTACTACATATCGCTTGCAACTTGTGAATGGGAGATTAAATTAAAAAATATCACGAAAAATGGTTGTTAAAACCATTGTCAAAATTAAGTGTGATGGCCAAACAAAAACCATACGTTAATTAGAATTACAACAAAAATAACTTGATAAAATTAATTGATTAAGTATTCAAAATAAGCACCATATACCACCGAGCCGGTCCCTAAACCTCAGCAAAATATTTCGGACTGCAAATGGTAAAATCCTATTGACTACAGTATGAATTCTAAGTTGTAAATCCCAGAGATTATTGGGTCGATTTCTATAGACTTTAATTTTAAAATGACCCCACATAAAAAAAAATCCGAAGCATTTTAATCTCAAGACCTTTTCTACCAATTCAAGTGCCAGAAACACCTTATTTAAGTACTCTTTAATGATCTTCCATAATAAGGTGAAGCATCTTCTTGAAACTATATGACCTCAAGCATGCCATTATTTATAGGAAATAAGACTGCATAAGGAGGAAGTATTTGATTTTGTAATAGATGCAAGTATGTTCCTTTCAAAGGTTAAATTTCCTTTTATGAAGAACGGGCCAATAATTTTGGTTCCAATTATGTCCACTCCGCCATTTATTTTCTGGGGTCGTTGTGAATAGACTAGACAAGCACATGTTGGCAATTATGTCGATCCTGTCAGGGCCGTTTGTTTATTAGCTTAGGTCGGTCCTGCCTGTCCTATAGCATTTACCAATCCAGCCTGCCCAAACCTAGATTCACCAATTGTCCTTCCAAAAAGACAACCTTTCCTTCTTTATGAAAACTATTTTAATTGAAAGAGTTAGGGTTTTTGATATAGGAGTTGTAGCAACTAGTGCTGGCGAACACGAATTATAAAGTAGAATAGATAATTTATACAGGCTATTATTCCACGTAAGTGGTTCATTAAAAGTTTATGATGTTCTATTATTTACTTATATTTGAGATTTTGGCACCATTATCTGTGCGATTGGAACTATAAATGTGAAATACTTTAATCAACATATCACTTCCGGTTGACCGGAAATGGACGTCAACTTTGTTATTTTATATAGAATGACCTAATTTTTTGTTCATTTTTGGATTCTACGACCATAAGTACGTCAGTTTTCATTAGCTATTCCTATAGCTAGATGTTGCCGTTTTTGAGTTATTTAAGTTTTTTCTTTTTTTTTACTCATAATCATTGCATCATTGAGAAATTAATATCTCGGTTAATATTGCAAGTGGAGACTCCAAATTGCTACGTTATGAATGTAGATATAAATCTAAGGGTAAGTAGCCCCATCTTTAAATATTTGTAGCTGGCTCTGAATGGGATTAATGTCAAATTTGTTGACTAACCATAAGTGTTTATGTATATCATCGTAATTACACTGAAACGCATTTTATTATAAAAACGAAGATATATATTTGTTTGCTATGAAATTGATTTAGAAGTTTGGTAAAAAGAAATATAGATTGGAAACCTTGGATCAGAATTAAAAAATAAAATGAGATGGCATAAGGACGTTTCAACAAGACACATTTTCAAATTCTTCGTTAATTTTACAAAGTTTCAATAAAATATCAGCTTTATCCTTAAAGTTTTCACACCACATATTAAATCAACTCGTATCTTTCATTATAAAAAATAAAAACTATGGACTATCTAGATTTGAAGAAGGAAATTGTTTGCTGTTGAATCCGATGCAAATTCTTCAATTTTCAATCAACTTCTTGGTAATATAACATTAATGAGATCCCATATATAGGTACCTTCATTTCATTTTCTTTAACGTTATTGCTGTTCACCTAATAATCTCTCATCAATCTCATTATACAATTTACTATATATATCTTGCAAATACATAACAGTCTGTTATTTTCTGCGATGTGAACGGACAAATACTGTACATCGGTATTAAAATAGAATTATACTTTCAATTATATCCTTTTGAACCAGTAAAAGATCCGTATTAATTTTGATACTATGTGAAATATAGATCCAGCGGTAAAAATGGTCACAAATTAATTCGGTACAATTTTACTACACGCTGTATAATTACATAAGAAATAAGTATTTTGGAGTAAATATTCCAACGCAATAGATTTTTTACATTATATTATTAAAAATATCGAAACTATTACATTCAATACTAATCGTAGAAAAAATATTACCATTTGAATATACTCTAAGTACGAGAGATAAAACACTTCATGTATATTTCCATGCAGATAAAATATTATATCTGCGACCTAAAAAATAAAAATAAAACATTAACAACAAACATAATGTGTGCATTAATTTACAATGTTTACAATGTCGAATAATGTGACCTTAGGGTTGATAATCTAAATTTTGTAAGCTTTTTCGGAGAATTGTACCAGGAATATATTTTCAGCATAATTTACAACATTCTTTTTACTAAAATAGTAAGTAACACCTGCCTCACTCTAATGTAAACTTCTCTCCTGCGAAAGATCCCTTTTTCCCAAAGTGCTGTTTGTTTAGATCATAAAACATACGTGCTTTAAAGCGATTATAATTTAAAAAAAAATCTGATTGTCTGCGGTGCTAAATCCATCTCTGTGAGAAACAGTGGATTAGATTAATATTATTAATTAATTATAATAAGCTCCAAGACAATTTTAATTCGGTTCTCACAACAGTGAAGTCTTAATATTTCAACCAAGACTGTATACGTCCACATAAATATGAATAAGCGCGTTTGCGGGATATTTTCCCCTCTCTGTTTTTTTCACACATTTTTACTCTCCTCTCACTCAGCCTTAAACGAGGCCGACGGTAAAAACTTACCCTAATGGCCGCGCGTATACGGGGAGGGTAAAGGCAAGGTGCGAATTAATGACATAACAGACATCAAAAGCACTGGCAGGGCGCGATTTACAATAGCCCTCGTTTTTATATGCGAACAGGGTAGGGTAGTGCCGCTATAACATGGCGGACGATTTTATTTAATGTATGTATACACATATGGGAATGTAAACGCTTGTATGTGTGCATACGTGGTAAAGATTTAGAAAGAAATTTTAATGATGTATTGCTAACATATGGTTAGATTTTTTTTTATCTGATCCGTAACGAATTTTCTTATTCGTTTGGATTTTATTATGACCACTAATGGCAACTGATTTTTCTATTGTTATCATGGAAATGCATAGTAAATGGGTGTCAAACAAGGGCTTTTTGTTAACATTAACGAAAGTACATGTAACTTCTCAAATTAAATGCAATTCATTTCAAATGAATAAGATTTAGGTAGAAAACCGTTTTATTCACTTTATTAATTGAAAAGTTTGATTTATACCAACGGACAGTGTGAAGTGAAAGTGAATGCGTATCAATTATTCAAGTCTTTCTAAAATTACTACAATCGTTTACTTATTAATTGATTGTACATGGAATTAGTAAAAAGTAGGGTTATATGGCATGATATCCACAAAGTTTATGAAAAAGTATTCAGAATTTAATTTTGGCACCATATGCAAAAGGAACTCACAATAATAATAAAAATAAACACTGATGGAAGATACACCGCTACATTTAAATCTTATGATTTTAATTTATAATAAATAATGTAAACAATTCTTCGACTTTCTTTTTCCATTAATAATGAAAGCGTATGTAAATGTAATATTACCAATGTATCAGCAGTTTATGCAGCATAAATAACAAATATAAGTAAAAATTTAATTTATAAGAAAAATTTACTTAGAAAATTTTAATATACTAACAATAAGTAATATACTAATAGCTTTCCATTTGCACCAAATCCTCAGTTCCCCACCTCACTTCACCTTAGCTCAGTTATTTGCTCGTTCCATTTGCCAGAAACTGAGGAAAAATAACTGAGGCATTTACCTCCTCCCTCATCGATGCTAAGTGAGTTCATAATCACCCTCAGTAATAAGGTTCTTTACCTCAGTTCATATTTTAAGGTTAGTTTACTGTTTTTGTCATTTTTGTTCGTTTGTTGTGTTTATGGTTACGTTTTTCCCAAAAGTTTTTTCGACTATGCCGTACCAAATTGTGAGAAATAGGGCTGAATGGATAGTAAATAAATATAAATAAATAAATATGTGCTAAATAAGGTTAGATACATCATACATACATATTGCTGTGGATTGGCCCCCCGGGTTTCGGAAATTTAAATTTGTATTTTTGTTCAGTCCGGATTGGTTTTGTCAGAGCAAGGATAGAGTTTCCGCTATTCTAATATTTGTTTATTTTGAAAAGATTTTGTTAATTGATTTAATTGTTAGTATTATTTTATTTGTTCAGTTGTGTAAAGTTAATTTCATTTATTTGTACATTTTGCGTACACCAGGATTGTATATTTTGTTCATTGTATTATTCTTGTTTTTTTCTTTGCGTGGCGTTGCGGCTTCATCGCACGCAGATGTTAATTTCATATGTATGACTGTGTTACCTTCAGGCGAGTTCAGTTACCAGATTAACGAGCGGGAGTACTGTTTTGTTTTAGTTTTCTTGGTTACCGTTTTTGGTAATTCATTTTTATTTTAAGATGTAGTTCGTTTGTTTTGAAATTTTAAAATCGTCCATCTAGCAACTCACTAGTTATTAATAGGTGTTATATCGTTGTGCACAATTTGTGCAAGGCTCGTTAATAATTTTCGTTTTAGAAGTGATCGTGTTTAGAGTTTAAATTTTTGTTTTTTTTTTGTAGTTTTCAAATTAATTGTTGTTAATCACCGCGGGGTAGGTGAAAAGAAGCTTTGAGCTTGTATTTTAAATTTCATTTTGATTTTGTTTGTTTCTCCACGTTAATTTAGTTAAATTTTAGTTTGCTTTGAATTTCTGAAACCACGTGGATTTTTTGTGGTATATGAAATTCCTTCTAGAATGAATCTACCATTTTGTTTGCTAAAGGATTTGCATTGTCCTTTTTAATTGTAAATTCACGAAGGGGTTATTTTAATCCAAGACATTCAGTCTTAAGGTTTTTTCCCCTGCTGATTGTTATTAAATGTTTTTTTTTCTTTTTTCTTTTTAAACAATAAATTTTATGATTGTAAATATCATCTTAAATTACAGTTCTTTTATTTTTGAATTAACCATTTCAATTTTTGGGGATTTTAAAGAAAGTCAAATTTTACAAACGCCCACTATTACTTTTCATGAACTCTGAGATCAAAGAATCTCTTGCGCCCTTTTGAATTTTTATTTGCTGAGCTAGCTAAATTAATTTTGTCATTTTTCATTTCTTTAAACATATATGCTTGGACAATCAGTTCACAGCAATATGTCAAGTAATAAATGTAGAACTGGCTCATTTGGCTGTTCCATTTGCACTTGAAATAGCGGAAAGTAAGGTGAGTATTGCATACTTATCTTATTTATTTTTTCCTGGCTTCTTATGCAAATGGAAAGCAGCTAATAATTCTACTAAAAATCGGTAATGTAATTAATATAAATGAAATACATCTTATTTTCTTTTGTCATCGAATTAAGAGGCGATAAAAGAAGGCAATTGAACAAACAAAAAATAAATACCTAATTAGAAACCATTTTGATTGGAAGAATTAAGAAGAAAATAAGGAAAAACTGTCAAAAGAGGAAAGAATGCTTCAATTAATAAACAATATTTTTGGGCTATGCTGACATTTCGCAGCCATGTGAGTTGGTATTAGATAAAAGAATAATTCATTACTGCCCTCCCACTTTTCCATGTTGTAAATAATAATAATTCCTAGATGACGGTGTTAGAGCTCCTTAGAGTCCACCTATTTTTATGAAAAACTAATTTTGGATGCAATTTCGTACTGACAATCTTAATGTAGCTGCTGTTACTTAACTCAATTTTAAAATATCTTTATACAATGATTGAATCATTTAATGAAATATAAATTTCCTGGGTTGCTAGGGTTGCTAAAAATTAATTGTCATACTCATTAAAACAACCTTTCTCTAATTCAAACTCTCTGATGAGGCAGAAAACATAATCTGTCACTCTCGACATTACAAAAGAAAAATGCGTTGTATTTTATTTTGTTTTATTACAAAGAAACTATCCGCTAAACAAACAAACTCATACCTTGTCTTTATAATATCAGCGTAAAAGTGATAAGTGAAAGATACATCCTGACACAAAGAAGCATGGTGTCGTTTGAAACATGAATGATAGACAACAAGGCAAAGAGATACAGTATAGGAAAAACAATCATTGGACGGATAAAAACTAAACCAGTTAAAGGAAAGGTGGAAGTACAGTGATATCGTGAGTATGGAAGAAATTAAAGATTTTGCTGCAGAAAAGGGATAGCATCATTTTTTTTCCATAATTAATATAAATTATATAACTGATCATTTTGTATTGGTTCGGGCAAAAGCGAGAGGACTCGTGATTTTGTCGACTTTAAGCAAGGTCGTCGATTCCTAAAACTAACACCTCAAAACAAGTCTCAGACGTAGCGCCAGGAAAAATTAGATCCAGGGATGAACTCAAAAAATCATGGCTGGATGCGAATAGAAAGCAGTGTTATGAAAAAAAGTAGATTGGAAATTAAGAAATTAAATGAACTTCATATGCTGCTCTTTCGTCTATAAATTAATGATGATTGAAGTGTTGAAATGAGTATTTCCTAATTAGTTTGAAATTGTAATTTATTTGCTAGGTTCAAATTATCTTTTCACTACCAGTTTCGGCACATAATTGGCCTTCATCAGGTGAAAATAGAAATAATTAGTGTAATTAATGTAACAGTCAATTGAAAAGCTAGATACTTATTTCAACACTTCAACACTTCAATTATCATTAAATGAACTTACATACAAATTTAGGGTTAATTTGAATGCTTTTTCACTGCCTTTTTAGTGTTCCCTGGCGTTCATTTGCTTTTACCCGAATAGCCAACTATATTTATTTCATATTTCAGAAATATTTAGAAAATATTGAATCTTTCTTAAATATTAGTTACATGAATATAATATGTATAAAATATATTACAGAAAACATATTAGGAATACGTTTTACAAATATATCTGTTATGTAGCATTAATTATATGTTATTGCAAATGATTTCTCAACATATTTTGCTTTGTATTTCTGTAAATATTTATTTCATATAAAAAAATAACGGTTTAATTTTTGCTTTTGTGCATTTACCTAACAGCCACAAATATACTATATAGAGATATTTTTAAAAATATATTTGATAAATATTTTTTTGTGAGAGGTTATATTTTTTATATTTTATCTAAATATAAATAAAACTTACAATTGAAATATTTACTCTATATTTTAAATCAATGTAAGTTTGATATTTTTTAAAGTATTATTTATATGAACATGGAGATATTTTATGCACTCATACAAAGCTATTTAATTTGCCAGAATTTTTTTGTGGACACCTCTAGCTATGTTGTTCTTTTTATTTTCCCGGAAAGTTTCATATGCAACCAAGATTTATGTTATTCTCTTCAAATAATTTTAGTTCATTCTGGCAAATTAAATAGCTTTGTATGATTGCATAAAAAATCTTAATTTTCATATAAATAATATTTTACAAATATTTTAAAAAATATCAAACTTACATTGATTTAAAATATGAAGTAAATATTTCAATTGTATATTTTATTTATATTTAGATAAAATATATTCAAAAACCTTTCACGAAAAATATTTGTCAAATATATTTTTAAAAGTATTTTTGATATATTTGTGGCTGTTAGGGTAGTGTTAAAACAAGGAGAGTAAGCAATTTTAATATCAGAAAGCGTGGAAGGAATTTGGTGTTCAAATGAAATTCAGAAAGTGAGATAAATTATTGAATTTTGTACGGATTTTTTTTTACTTTGAGTTGTTAGAAATGTGTTGAATTCATTTTTTTTTCCTGTCGAACCATTCCGTGTTTCGTTTTATCTTAAAATATAATTTATTCCGATTAAGTAAATTTAATTTACTCCATTTGCTCCCATGCATTCCCAAAAAAAATATATAACTAGAGTGAATTATATAGAAACAAACCGATAAAAAAATAATAATAAATACATAAAGTGAAAAAGTTAATAATGATACCTAATTTGACTAAAAGTTACAGTTTTTGATATAAAATTTTATCCAATTCGTAACACCAATCTCACGGAGAATATCTTTCCCGAAATTCTTTTATGTGTAATATAAAATACGCTGAGGCATTTGGAAAAATCTCCAACAGAACAATTCAATTGCCATCCATACCTCACACCCTTACAGGGATTATAATATTAAGCACCTAAATAGGCAACTTGTACGAATTTATAATTGCCGATAAAGCTGTTTTAAGCCAAAGCAATGTTTTCTGAAATAAGCTAGCATTCTTTAGATTAAGTATCAAACTTAATTATATTTTATCTTAGTTTATATTTGATATTTCATATTTTTTTTTATGAAAGACAAAGCACGGGCATTAGCAATTGAACTAACCAGCTTGTGATAACTGATCTTTACATCAAAACTTTTTTCCCTTTAACGTCATCGTCCAGACAACGATACCAAAAGGGAACCAGCAAGTCCAGCGATAGACAATACTTCCTTCCTCCGAATCGGATTCCGCCCATTGAAAAATCAAATTCGTATTATGATAGCTTCAAACCTTCCTCCACGCCGAACATGGGAAATGAGTTCTGACACTCTTTCTATATATCAATACCGAGGTACCAAACGAACGACAATAAATTACATACGTCGGCACGTCTTCCTCGTACCCCGTGAAGCTTCCCATCCTACCAACACCACCCTTACATACGAAGAGAGAGCCCCACCGTTACAGCACAAACGCTCTCCCACACACGTACACATTGAAATATACAATCAACATCCATCCTCATTACTATAATTGACGGCGTTGCTTGTTGTGACAAGCGATAGGTCAGATTGATCGGATTGGATTTCAACGTTTCGTGACGCTTTATAGAGGTCTCTCGATGGATGGCTGGAAGGATGGAAAGGTAGGTAGGTAGAATAGACGGGGAGGTATTATGAAGTGTTTTTTTTTTCACTACTCGTTCGATTGTTTTTAATGATTTTCTAGTGTTCTTTGCTTGTCGAAACACACAACGCCTATAAGCAAATCCCTTTACGCTCGTTTAATGGTTTAGGGTATTTTTCTTTAAAACGGATGCTTACGTCTCCTGCAATGTGAAGGGTTTGAATGAGCTGGGGATCGTTTACGTTGACGATTGTCTTGGGGTAAAATTATTTGTTAGAAGTATTAAGGATTATGAAGGGGCAAGGATATTTTGGTGTTCAAGTAGACAGAAGCGAAAAACGGTGGATGAATGGTAGGTGGAGGAAGATAAAAGAAGAGATAAACAATTTACGGATATAAAACAAAAATAGAAAAATTTAAATGTTTAAAAAATTATAATATTAATATTAAGATTATTTTAAAATTAGTTGATGAATTTAAATATTTGGGCTTAACTATTGACTCAGTTTTTCTTTGGAATAAACATATTTGTGGATTATTGATTTATTACTATTATAGATTAAGACTATTGGCTGATAGATTCTTTTATTTATCGGTTTTTATGCTACTTATGTAAGTGGCATGCATATGATTTAGTTTTTTGGTTGAAACAATTATAATGAATATTTTACCAATAAAATTATTTATATCCAAAGATCGATCTTGAAAAGTACAGGGTGTATCAGATATAGAGGTAAATATAATAATATGTAGCAGCTGTAATCATATACAATCAAAAAGTCTTAATGCACAGGGGGTCTATCTGTAAGCATTAACGATAAAAAAAATATTTTATAAAATGCCGTGGGCTAGAACCGCACCTGCGCCCAACCTAAATGCTGTCCCGAGTATACCCCCACATACCACTATCATTCAGCCATTGCCGCTGTTAGTTTTGTGTGGATCGCCGCTTGGAGTGCAAGCTACTTCGAACATTTTATTTAAATTCTTCCCGTCTCGAAAAAACGATCCTTTTCAGGACCATCATGATTTCATATAAAGAAAATCGAAGCTTGATGCATTGGCAAAAGCGCGGGAATGATAGATTCATTTTCGCGCGCCATCATAGTAAAAAGTCGTGTTTTTTCTGTATCTACATTTATTTCTGTGTAATTCAATTCAATTCATTTTGCATTATTTGCTTAAATAAATCCAAAAGAAATAACTCAGATTCATGTAGTACCGTTTATTAACAACTAACTCTCGATTCGACAAAGCAAAAGAAAAATATTTACGTTTTTTGTAACTACTGAAGTCGCATATCCGGTGAAACTCGAACGTCTTATCAGGATATTAAAAATAATACTTGTAGACTTACGTAGAATGTTCTTAACAAAAAAGGAATGTTTATTTTATAAAAAGAAGAAATTTAAAATGCCTCAATTTTACTATTTTTACAAGGGCCTTTATTTATTCAGAATGACGTTAAATGAACTTACGGCATACCATTAACAATAATACTAAATGAGTGCAATGTATTTATACATAATACCAAGTTTAGCGGGTGCTTAACATGACGTTTCCTTGCATCAGGCCCGGACTAAAGAATTTTTGGCTCTAAATTTTACTTTGTTTTATTCTTTAATGATGAAATCCGGTTTCGGTGGGTTTGTGCTTTATATGTCGTGTAGTTAACACCCAAGCAAAATTTACTTTTTTATTTGATACACCCTGTATGTCACCTATTCGACCAGCTAGAATAAATTGGTCTAAAGAACAAAATTTTCACAATTAAGAAATTCTGCATATATCGACTCATAATTCAACAGTATTTGTCAAATAATGCAAATAATAATCCGGATCTAATCCGCGTTATACAGTATTAATGCCTCGTGTATACAATGTGGAAACTATGGATAAATCAAAGTAAACAATATTTAAAGTAAAGAATAAAAGGACATAAATACGCTATACGTTAATAATGTCACATCTGTAAAGAAGGTATCTAGTGTTACCTACAGGTCACCATTTTAACTTTAAGAACACAAAAAAAAATACGAATAAAAGGACCAATTATAAAGACAGATGTTTTCTTGAAATAATTCAAATTTAAATAATAAATGAAATAACCGAATCGAAATTCAAAATTCATTCAGATTTATTTTCCAATTACAAAGTAGTGGTTAAACCTATCAGATACTGTTAATCATTAATTAATGTTGTAAATTCAATCTCTATATCAGTTCCTGATTTTTACTTGCACTGTTGAAGTACATGAGAACACAATTTTTATTGACATTTCAAAAAATATTTGCTCTTTTAGAAAATACGTATTTCATGTAATTTGTAGTGTCTTACAATAATATCATCTTGGCGTTTTTTTTTTATTAGTACTTCAAAATTTAAAAAAGAAATAATTTAATTAATCCAAAAAAAAATTAAAAAAAAATAGCTCTACAACCCATTTATTTTTAGAGAATGAAGGAATCCAATTAACTTCAAATGAAGGCATAACTACGTAGCTTCTTTGTATTTTCTGTTGGGAACTTATTTTTCTCTCTGGTTTCATGGTTTAGCAGAAATAACAAATTTCAATTCGACAGCAAAAAAATTATTTATAGTGACCTTTCGCCAAAGTGCACTTGGTTTCTTTAAACTATACTTGTTACAACTGCAACAAAAAAGAAACACAAAAAAACAGATATACTTAACAATGCTGCTTGAAAAAGTTGTCACAAAATATAATGAAACGATCGTAGCAGAAGAATTAAAATAAAATGCAAAGGAGAACTTAAAAAAAAATTTTTCACTGATTTTACTCAACCTTAAACCCAAAAGAAAAATAATACAAGAAACTACAGTTTAGAATCAGTCAACATTGGTTTTATTAAAAATATTAACTCTATTCTCAAAATTGCGAATATTTCTAATAAAACCAACATTGATTGGTTGATTCCAGAAACTTCATGTTTTTTTAATTTTTTTTTTTGCAGTTGCAATTAATATAGTTTGTAAAAGCCAAAGTGCACTTTGGCGAATCGTCACCATAAATAATTTATTTGTTCTTGAATTGAAATTTTTTATTGCCCCTAAATCACATAACAAGAGAAAAAGAATTATATGTAGAGTGGGCTTCTTTTCTAATGTCTCTCGCTTACGACCATGCATCCATACTTTCTACCACACGCTCTACGCCGTGCCCTTCGGCTATTTTCGGATTCGCAGATGGCAGATATGAATATGGCATTGTATATTTACCTGCAGTTTTCATGATGAGTATGTCCGATAAAATCGATGGAGGTGTGCTTTTATTATTATTGATATTATTAATAAAAGTAACCCCAGTTAGATAGAACGTGCATTGGATCGGTGCACCTGAATTGCGATCAGAAATCGTTTGTCTCATAATGAGGAACCCCAACTCCAACATTTTTTTTATATAAATAAGCAGATATTAGAACAGTCGTATCATTAACGATTTATTATCTGTTAAAATTTTGACCTCAGTTCCAGTTTTTTTTTCTCTATTTCGTGTTTTACGTATTTTATATTCATGTAAACCAAACCTTATATAAACAATAGACCAAGATAATCAGAATTATCTTATACTGATAATTAATAATATTAAGTTATTGTATGAAACAAAATTATATTTTGCTTTTTAAAAACTTGTTCACAGATTACTAATTCGATGCCTTCCCTTATCCATTCTTATTATTATCATATATTACTTACTTTATCGTTATTTTTTTATCCTTTTTTTTCAGTTCTCAAAGTTAACCTGTTAAATATTGTAATAGTTTTAATACGATAGTATTAATTATTAACAGTTATTAACTATACATTTTAAGGAACCTAATGCTTTTATTTCTCGTTTTTTGAGTTTATTTGAGTTGTATTGAATTGTATTGGGTAACCACGACTGAGAAAGATTATCCTTTACCCGTATCGACATAATAACATCTGTTAATTCACCATCCGATTTAACAGGTGTAGATATAATAGTATTACCAACATATATGCGATATAAATGAGAAATAAATGTATACAACAAAAACAGATATGAACGAGCAATACCAAGCAAATACAAATTTTAAAGTAATAGAAACAGGGGCGGTTTAGTGAACTTGAAATAACAGTCAACAGATTAACATATGCAAATATGTAATATATGCGAAGGTTTTATTGGTAAAATTCCGTTGTCTTTCAAATATGTTAAGAAAATATAATTACATCCAGAATAATAATAACCCTATGTGCTCTTTTTCTGCATACTGCTGTGGCCTGGCACCCCGGTTTTCGTAAATTCAGTGTTTTCATATTTACTCCGATTTGCCTTTGTCCATGTTTCGAGCAATTTTTTTTTAGAAATTAATGTTATTTTTTTGTATAAGATTTAGTTAATGAATTAATTATTTAATTTATTTATTTATATGTTCAGTTGTTTCAATTAATTTCACTCTGTAAAATGTTTTTTATTTGCTCATGTAGTTCATGTCCTTCTTAGAAGTTTTCTTCGATGATCTTTAGGCGTAGCGCACGCAGCTGTTTTTATATTTATACGATTGTTTAACCTTGTAAGACTTAGTTCCGAGATTGACACAAGAGTAAGTAGATGTAAATTTGTATTTCATTGCTGCCATTTTGTTTATACATTTTGATTTAAAGATTTGAATTCGCGTAAATTGATTTTATTTCGTCCATCAAGGAACTCGTTTAATAATAATTGTTATTATATTCTTGTGTACACAATTTAGATATAAGATCATTTATTATTTCGTGCAGGAAGATAGATATTTTACTTTAAAGAGTTAAATTTTCGTTTTTTAATTTTGCTGATTTGTACTTATTTATTAATCACCTCGGGTTGGGTGAATAAAAGCTTTGTGCTTGTATGTAAGTTTTTCTTTTGTTAATTTACTTGATTTGTCCACGTTTAATTTAGTTTGTTTTAATTTTTGAAACCACGTGGATTTTTTGTGAAAAAAGGATTATCTTCCCGAACAAATTTGTTCTTTTTGCTTTGTTAAAGGATTTAGCATTGTCCTTTTGTAATTTTAGAGTCTTATGCAGTTTTTGATTTCGGCCAGGGCCCTAAGTCCATGGTTTTTTTTCTGCAATTTGTTTTAACATTTTTTTTCTTTTTTTTATATAATAAAAATTCTGATTGTTATTAACGTCATTCTAAATTCTGTTCTTTTATTTTTGATTAAACCTTTTCAATTTTTGGGGTAATTAAAGTGTCAGTTTTCTTTCACCCACTTTTTACTTTTCATGATTAAAGTCAAGTTTAATTCGCGAGGGTAACCCTGAGTTTAATTGTTCTTTTGCGCCCTTTTAATTTTTATCCGTTGAGCTAGCTAATTTAATTTTTCATTTTTATTAATTCATTTTGCATTTTCTTTGGTACCTTCAGTATACAGCAATATGAATTCTTTCTATTCGGGAAATAGTTTCGATATTTGGTTGTTTCAAGAGGGAGACATTAGATCTGGAGGGCACTGTACAAGTTGCAATAAATGTTTGTTGAATCAAAAAATAATTATTAAAATTCGTCGTTTTAAGTAATTTTTCATTGGTTACCTTTTTGGTTGGGTGTAATATATTTGTTTATTATCTTTAACAAATTCATAATTATCCCTGCATAATTTGACTCCTGGTAATCAATTTTAACTAAATTCATTACTTATTTACATAACTTTAACCTCAACAAACAATGAAAGCAAACAACACAAATTGTGTGAAAGAATGAGATTTTCTCCCGTTGCTTTTTTCCCATGCTATCGCATAGAATGAACAAATAACTACTCACGACGTTAATGCCGAACCGTTAGTGGAGAGATTAAACGATAAGATGCCTCGTGTAGTAAGTCAGTCCCGCAACAAGACCTACCCACATTCCCGACCCCGAGAGAGCTTCCCCGTCCGTTCTCATCCTCGATTTCGACGATTCGCAGCAGCGGAAGATTGGATAAGTGTTCACGTTTTCTGGCGAGAAAACGCTTTCGAAGACATTTTCCGGACTTGACAGCTCGGTAAACACTTTTAGGGCCAACCGAACCGTAATAATACGGTACATAGGGATCGAAGTTCCCCGCGTCGCCGTATATACAGAAATGATGAGCTATTGTGGAGCTCTACAAGTCACTAGCAGGGCTATGGCTTTAATCCAATTTATTTTATCATTGTTGCCTCGGAGTGGAGATATCTGGTGGCACGGAATGTATGGTCCGTACTGCTGGCTTCCTCTCGTCTCTTTCTCGCGTATTAGTCGGACGGAAAGTTTCTAATTCACTTAGGGAAGACGAGGAAATTGCGAAAGTTAATTGTTGCATTTCGGGTGTACGGTTAACTTTTCTGCGTTGTCTTTCAATCGCTTATCTGCAATTTGTTCGTTCTATTTGGTTTATTTCTAAGGTTGATATAATTGTAATGGAAGATCCTACATAACAAAAGCTTCAATAACATATCCTTTTAATTTACATTTTCCGTTTTATCCGCTGAAAGAGGTTAATTTATCTAATTATTTTTTTTCAAGATTTTTACTTTCGGTACTTGAGTGGAAGTTAATTAAAAATTATTAAAATTAAAATATTAAAAACTTGCTTCATAGACATAATCGAAATTTTTTTATTACTTTGTGATACAAATATAAAATCATAAACAAATCATAAAGAAAAAAGTGGCAAAGCAAAAATTAACTTAGTTAGAGCAAGAAGGCAGGAAAATAAATAAATAATATAATTACTACAAAAAATGAAAACTACAAGCAAGTACAACTTTACCAATTTACCCTCTAGCACGCCATGATTTTATTTATTCAAAATATCATTTTAGTAGTGACAAATAAAATACATCTGTCATATGTACTCTATTGATTTATTCCACAGAACATAACCTACTAGAAGCTTAACTCTCATACCTTAATCGAAACTGCGTTTAGCGCCGCTTATTTCTCGTTCCTGTACTATTTTCTATTTAGTGTGCAATTTAAATGCCATTCTGATACTAATTCGTACTTTATACTTATATTTATGATTTAATATATATGTTTAGAACAGAATTATATACATTTGTTTTGTCCTAATTTTGTTACGTCCTCCATATTTAGATTTAAGTTCCTTCAGTTCTAAGAAGTTAATAGTGAAGACATCTTTCCCTTTTTCGATTCTTTCTTTATTCAGTCAGACACCTACTTCATTTGTAATTTACGACCACTAGAGTTCCCCTGCACACCACACGCAATCACTTTTGTAACCCCACCAAGGGAAAATGGTCAGTGTAAGGGACTACTAGTTCAGAACCATATTGTAATAAGCAGTTCTGTTCCAACATTTCAAGCGACAATACATTTGTAAATATCTTACTATGTAATTATATGAATTACAAAAAAGGGGTTTTGTGATTTAAATACATCGACGTAGAAGTGACAAATCCAGCACCAACGCATTCACAAATATCTGCAATATAAATAAAAAACACATGATTTTCTGAAATATTTATATTAGTTAAACAAAAATACAACATATAACACTGAGTGTAACCCAGCGTTGAACGGTGTTTAGTGCCTGGAGAGGTTCCGACCGCGGAGGCTACACTAACGTTGTTCCAATGTATTTGATGGCTCCACCAGTTTTCAAATTTTTCAAATTTGTGACTATTGTATTTTTTTTGTATTTTTTAATTTAAAAACAATTAATGCACCTGAAGTAGGCGAAAAGCCGAAACCGGTAGTGCAGAGAGTATATTTATATAGTATTATTATCAAATGCAATAAATAAAGTAGGCTATTGTAATTAAGAAGTATTTTTATGCAAGTTTTAAGATTATTTATAAAATTAAATTAAGCTCACAAAGAAATTATTTGTTTTATTAACCCTGTGTTTATTGTATTTTCAAGAAAAATATTTTAGCTACCGTCTGTGTCATCCAATGTCATTGTTCTATTTTTCATGAAATATGGCCAACATTTGGTCTGTTTACAAACTGTGTTTATGTAGCACAGCTTCAGGCAATAGAAAGAGAAAGTATTAAATATATCATACTCAAAAACAAATGTTTTAGCAGATTGACGAAAATTATGTTTTCTTAGAATGTTTATCATGAATATAAATGCAATGATATTGTAAATAATTGTTAACGCAAGTTCTTCTCTTCTAAAAGAAGTAAATGCTTCATTAATATTTGCAAGACAAGTTTCTAAAACTGTATGTTATATGTTGAAATTCATGAATGTAGGAAGTATTAAATAATAAAAGAAGGGAAAAACGCCCGTACATTCACCAAACACTTCTAAATATATTTAAGACTACGTGTTTCGGCGTACAAATGCCATCTTCAGGTCTTAAAAGTTTGTAAAACACCAATTTAATTTGTAGAACTTCACAAGAAAAGTATTAATAAGTAGCAATGGGTATAGCAATCACTAATTTCAAGTTTAAAACCTAAAATAATTCTTTTACTTTTCTGATAACATCTGTTTAAAATTCTGCATTCCCTTCAGGTAGCAATAATAATCTATGGCATATTATAATCATTTTAGATTAGAGGATTAGAAACATTTTCTCCAAATAATATTGTTAAAATTCTACCATATGTTTTAATAAACTTGAAATAAGTGAAGAAAGATATTAAGGGTGCTCTGAACATGGTAATTTTGGGCTGTATTGATGTAGAATGACTCCAGAATGACGTTAAAGTACTTATTTTTCGTCGGAAATCACGTCTTCGACACTTTTTTCTTAAAAAAGATACAATTTTTAGGTTATGTCACCACAGGAAACACGTCGAAATCTTGAAAAAAAAAACACATTTATCAACCAATAACTGTTGTAACTTAGTATTAAATTGTTTCAACTAACTTATATTCTTGAAATAACACCTTTTCATGTATTATTTTTGATCACCAAACGTACCAACATGAAAAAAAAAACTCCTAGTCAAAGCGGCAGTTCACTGCGAATACAAACGTATAATTTTTTCGGCATAAATAATGCAATGATGTTATTTCAAGAAAATAAGTTAATTGAAACAATTGAGTGCTCTTTAAAACGATTATTGGTTGATAAATGCATTCATTTTCAATGATATCGACGTGTTTTCTGTGGTGACATAACCTGAAAATCACATCTTGTTTTTAAGAAAAAAGTGTGGAAGACGTGGTCTTCAACCAAAAATAATGACTCTAAAGTGATTCTGGAGGCATTCTACACCCATACAGCCTAACATTACGATCCTCAGAGCACCCGGGCTATTCTTCATATTACCCTAAGAAAATATATATTTTGAAATAAAGCCGTCGATTCAATAATCTTTTGTATTGCTACAGCTTTTTGCGAGGATATTTCCCTGTTTATTTTTTTTGCATGTATTTTCTTATCATCTAAAGAACACGCGCGCCGCGTCATCGATACTACAATCTATTTTATTATTCCATGTATACATTTTTCTCTCTCTCTATTTATGTATCTATTTTATTTAATACTTCCTATTTACGTATTTTATATATACAGATGTTGTGTCTATATTTTTTTTTCTTGTTTAATTTGACGCTGTTCACATATATTTTGTATTTTAAGAACAGAGAATATATATTATTATATTATTATTATATTATTATTTAAAGCTTGAACCAATTTATCCTGTTGAAATATAATTACGTTCCTTGAAAGCTTTATTTACACCAAAGATTTTTAAATTTTCATTGCTGGTGTCACCATTTCTCCAGCGAGAAGTATACCTATGTACGCATAAAGAACATTCCACGATTTCGAAGCTAAACAAAAACTTGGAACAAGGATTCGTTATTCGTTTATACCTATTATTAAAAAATAAAAAAATAAAACGGATTTATTTATCTTATAACGCCTTTCATCACAGGAATCTAAACAAAACACTATTTGAATTGTTATCGGTATCTCTTCGTTTGCAAGTACCTAAGGCTTTACAACGTTGTTGGATATTGTATACAATAACAGTGCTCCTTAATTTAAATATATTGCAAAGATATACATAGGTATCTCCTCTCTTCCTGAATACTATTACAGTAAATTAGTAAACTAATGTACTAATAGTGTAGTAGTGTATTAATATTGTATTGAAAAGCATATTTTAAACAGCGAATTTGGGTTTTTAAATTAAATAGTAACCGTGTAGCATCGCGCTCTAATTGTAATTATTACCTATGTATGTATCTACAGCAACGTTTTCGATAGAAGTAACGAGGTATTCGAAATTATCGAAACTGTCCAGTGTAGAAACAGTATTCAAATGCTTTTGAAAGTTGTTTCTGTACTGCTAATATCTAATATTGCTTAAATAATTACGTTTTACATTATTGTTTCCAAAATTAGATGCACGTCGTTGTATATCTAAGTGGGGTGGGGTGGGTTTGTCAATGCGAGGATAAATAAATTAACTTATAGATAAAATAATAACAGAAAGATAAATAATCTAAACCGCTTATCATGTGCAATTATCTGCTAGATAACGATTATATGGAAGATAAATTTGTCCAACACTTTATCTTAAAGGTAATGTAGATATTAGATATCCATCAAATGCTTACTGATCATATGATCATCGCTGGTCATAACCTACAAATGTAAGTAATATTTGAAAAGAATACACAAAATTCATAATAATGGAGTTATTTTTCTTGTATACTTTTTATTTATGAGAATAGCAATTTTGTTTTTGTTATTTAGTTATTTACTTGATTCTCTGAATTTAGCTTAATATGTGATATTGTTTAATTTTCGTTTTACAAAATTATTGTTTATTAAAATAAACTAAAGGCATTAAAAACTGTTGTTTATTTACAGAAAGAAATACATAGCTATATTATGTAACACAGCTGTTGCCACTACTACTGTTAATATTGTTTACAATTGTAGTCTTATTTTGAATGCTAGAACAGGAAATCCTTTCTTCCATATACCATTATCATACCAATAATCAATTCTCGGTCTCACTGTGTAGGACCGTCGTTCGTGTCTTAATATGTGTGCAATGTCTCAGTCTTTTTCGCCACTTAATAAATAATCCAGAATATATATTCCAAGATAAAATAAGCAGGATATCGCAGGCAATTCGTAAACAAACTGTTTAGAAATTGTTTACGACAAGCCTATCTCTAAGTCATATGTGTAAAATATCAAACGAGTCCACAAGACGTCAATCTATTTTCTGCCAACCAATCGTAGCGCATTATTTACCCGTGAGTGTTACTAAATATTAATAATCTTTATAGACACTGAACTTAGAGTTAAAAATATAATAATAGACAGGTACAAAACTTTACCTGTCAGTTTACGATATCTGTCAGTTGCTTACCTTGCACTTTTATTCTTACATTGATAAACCCACCCTAACAACTGCATTGATACTACTTTTATCTTAGCATGTAGTCTTCTATAACCATATAACTTTTCAGGCACTAGATATCCAACAACATTTAAACAAGTTTTTATTTGATTTCAATTTAAATTGAATCTCCAATGTTGCTCACGGAATAACTATATGTGAATATGTAAATTGTGCCTACAAATTCCATACCTCCAAATAATAACATTCACATCTTCCAATAAATCGCTCATTCCATTGCTTCAAGTGGAGACTCGCACAAATTTAGAAAACGCCTTTAAAAAAAAATCAAACGACATCGCATGGGGGCGCTCGAGGACACTCGTGTCGTTACGTAAGATTTTTTTCCGATTCCTCCCCATTCGTCAGGGAATTTATGCATGGAATATTAAGTTATTTATATTTCCGTTCTTCGCATATGGCCGCGAGGCGAAATCATTCCGTATTTCACCTCCTAAGGGGTTAATCTACGATCTCTTATTGGTAGCGTTTGACTTGATGACGTGGCAACTTTCCTATCGGTTTTCGATTCGCCGCGATCCATACAACATACTTACGTATAGATGCAGAGATTGGGGCGCGATGGTGATGAGTTATTGTCGCGCAGGAATGGAAATTGAATAATTAAAAACCGTGAATTTATTGACGTATTGATGGCGGAGTCGTCGCGCGAGGTTTTAATTTAAACCGAAAGCTTCTCCGATAATTGTGGATAGAAACAGAGATATGACGCATCGATGCACTTTTCTCATTAAAATATCGCAATTAGGAGCGTACGCTTCGCCTTAATCAGTCACCGTAAAAAAAATGAAAAGGAACGAGAAAGAAAAAAATGTCGCAGCTTTCAAATCAAAAAATTACAGTCGGACATTCAGTTTTTATTTCGAGTATAACGTCTTTTCCCTCAGTGTTGGAGTGGTGCGGCCATTTCCTGTCACATATGGCTCCGTTCCTAGCCACCACCGTCGCCTGTGTACCTCGGAGTCATCTATGGATTATATTTTTAATTACTAAGGGCCGCCATTTTATTTAATGAGCACGAAATGGCGCTCCTACGCTTGCACGTAGGCCTCTGCGAATGTGTGCGTGGTCTTAATGACGCGGTGGACTAGAGTGAAAAGGTGGTGTACATATTTTGAGCAGTACGTACAATTATGTGTATCATTATTTCAAAACTATTGTTCCTGTTCAAAAGTAATGTGTAAGTATACTTAAAATTAAAAAGGAAATACGGGAAGCTCTGTATTTCAAAATAAATTCGGTTGTAGTGATAGTATTTTAATATTTTAATGGCAAGGCTATTGGCAAGGTGTGTCAATAACTTGCCATTAAATTACACTGTATAAATATTGCACGTAGAATTATCATCAATAAATTTGTAAATACGAGTTGACAGGAAATCCACATGTTGAAATCTTTTTGTTTTTATTTTTAATTTCCTAAATATAAGAGTCAAAAAAATTCAGAAACGTATTTGTGCGCTGAAAAATCAATTTGTTTGACAGTACCAAAACATGCTATAGCATAATAGAGAAATGGGCAAACAAAAATATTAGTTTTCCCAAACCAAATTATTTGGTCACTATATTATAACTTTTAATTTTTTGTTTCTGTTTTCTATTTTACCAACTTTTTCTTTTATTTGTAGGGATGCGAAATATTGGCGATTAAAATATATAAATTAAAACTAATTATTAATTTAGTATTTTATTACCGTTTCCCAAAAGGACGTTTTCCCAACGACAAAGACTCTTTCTGCGATACTCATATATTATTAACTTAAATAAACGAAATATTTGTGCGATAAGTCGTATGGTTATACACACCATCTTATTTGTTTGTCAGTTTATTCCTACACAGGTAAAAATTTGACGGAGTGAAATAGGGAGTCTCCGTTTTGGAAATATTTTGTTCCAAAAAGGAGTTGCCATAGCTGAAAACAGAAAGTATTTCCTCGGTTTTATACAAATCTCAACCAAAACGGAGATTTTGAATTTACTCCGCTTTCTAACACGATTTTCAAGGAAGAAATAATCTCCGTTTCTCTCCGCATCTACACTACCGTATTTAAGTCTTAAATGTGAACAAATATCCCTAACATTGCATTATATTTTCTCCTTCACGGAGGTGATAATTTGTTTACTTAACAGATGTTTCTATTTCTAATACCTCAACGCCAAAAAGGGAAAGGATACCTCCGATTGGGAACATTTGTTCTCCAAATCGTAACTGCTTCCCTAAACATTTTAATTAATTATTTCCACGTGGACTTACTTGCATTAGCAACGAGATAATTTATCTGATACGATAGTAGTATTACATACATATGGGGGAAGCAACATCCGTTATTCATTTTAATAACAGCAGTAGGAGTTAAAATTTCTCCATTTCGAAAACTTTTACATTTATTGCAAAATAGTAAAACTGAATAAGAAAAACAAATTGGTCCTTAACAGATTAGGTTGCCTCGGTTAAAGATGTGTTTTCTCCTATGGAAAGCAAAATTATCTATCCGTTTAGTAGCAAAACATTTAACTCCGAAATGAATTCTCCTTGAACGGATAGTCGCGAGGGAACACCGGAAAAGAGTTAAAACGGTGTTAGATTCAACTCCATATTTTCATCTGTGTATGTTCGCTTAGAATTAAAGTCGTTAATTAATTCGTTGACTTCCCAGTCACTAAGTATATTACGAATGGTTGCTATAACACACACAAAACCATTTGTGTTGTTCAAAAATTGAGGGAACACATCTTATATGCAAACCTACCAACTCCTACTGTGTGTTAATGCCCACTGATGCTCCAAGCTGCAAATTATGATGCAACTCGTAAAAGAACGCGATTTTCCTTCCAGCGATAATGTTCTTGATTGACTCTTCAAAGGTCACACTGAGCAAAATTTTTGGTGAAATTAAATATAAATAGATTAAGATCAAATATAACTTAAATATATAATTCTGTTAAAAAAAGATTAAAAAGATATTTTTCAAATTACTATCAGACTGTAAAAGTAGCGTCAAATATTTCTGAAACATATATAAATATGTTATTGTAAGTTCTGGATTGGTGGATTTTGATGTTAGGTATTAGAAAACACTAGAAAATGAGTTCTATCCAATTCTCTAATTTTATTATTATTACAACCGGTTTCGGCTCTAAGTCATCATCATGCATAATATGTCAATAGAATTTTAAAGCTATGTCACTTATGTTAAAAATTTTATCACAATTTAAAAACAATATTACAAATAGAAATTAAAATAGAAATAAAAATTAAACATTACACAAAACAATAATGAAATTGTTAACACGTTAAAATATGTAAATTTACTGACAATTTATGTGTTTTGTATACTTTAAATGCGAAAACGAAGATATAAATATTATGTGGTATATGCGTATATGGGCAATTATATTTTGTAAGAAATAGAATTATATAGAAGTTATTTTATAATGCTTTATTGAAAGTACTATTTAGTCGAAAACAAACTATTTCTCATACATTGCACAATACTATAAAAAGCTGCAGTGTTTTTTCCTCACAATGATTTCATGAAGTTCTTCAAGATTATACGGAAAAAATATTATTGTTAACATTTACTAACATTTTAGTAATGTTGCAATAATATTTTGGTATGTGGCGTCCAGTAGATACTAGATATATATAATTTATTTTTATAATCGTAAACTTAAAGATAAACTGTAAGTACCACAAGATGACAAAGAAAGTTGTTTCATACTTCTACTTTAGATGGTTTCAATAACTTTCGACCAAATCTAATCAGAACGGTGCAAAGAGTCTAGATAAAGAAAAAAGATCAACTGCCGCTAACGTATTAAATATTAATAACCTCTCAAAAACTATTGCTCTCTTACCACTCCTTAAAACAACGATGCGACCTAAGAGATCTACTGTGTCCCCTATTCTTGCTGTTTTACAGTTCGCCTTCCAATCCTATTCCTTCCAGAAAGTGTAGGGTGCAAGAAGGTTCGAGGTCAGGTAAGTCTCCCTCTTCGATTTCACAAGCAGGCTCAAATGTCTTTTCAGTTTACAATGGCCTGAAAGTATTCCTGTTAATATGTGAATATTGTTCTTACTCAGGTTGATGCACTCTGTAAACCTCTTCTGGTTATAGGTTCCAAGAATCCAAGAATTCCCTGGGCGATTCTCCCAATACATAGATTTTCTCTGCTCCATTTTCCCTTTCAATTTCTTTAGTATTACACTGCTACTTATCCCCCAAAAGGGTTCAGGGCCTACAAAAGGTGTTCCAGCTCTTTTTTTTACTAGATTATCCGTTGTCTCGTTTCCTTGCACTCCTGTATATCCCGGAACCTACAAGAGGGTTACTTTATTCCGTTTGCCTACACTGTAAAAAAAGTTGCAGTAAAATTACATGTAAAATCGTTGGTAACAAAGTTGCCTACAATTTTACAGGTAAATTTGCTTCATAAGGTAAAATTTCTACCATCTAGTAAATTTCACATCTGGATGTGTTTTTCAAAGATTGTACTGTAAATTCGTATGTAATATTTATATGAACTCTATATTTACCGAACACTGAAGTAATTTTCATATGTATTTTTATAAAGAGAGCAAGCAACTTACCTAATTCTTTTATAGCACCTAATAGGTCATACTGAATCACTCAAACAGGAATCAAGAATGAACACGCACGTTTGTGACGTACATGATATCATTGAGCCAATAATAAGTTCGACAAACGAATAGAATTACCTACGCGCACAGATAAATAATCCAATAACCAATCACATTGCGGCGTATGAATTTCGTATTTTCCATGATATCTATAGTTTTACCCGAAAATTGAAGTAAAAACAAATAAATATAATCCTCATATTTTTACAGCAAAATTACTAGTTCACTAGTAAATTACTTTTAAAGTGCACTAAATATCCCAAAAAAATGTCAATTTTACACTTTTAAGTAAATTTTGAGAGTAAATACAAAATTGTACATGTTTTTCCTGTATTTTTATTTTGAATTTTTGTTACATCTTAAACTTGCATGAAGAAGCTACAAATTTTACCGAAATTTCTTTTTCCATGTTAAATATCCTAGAAAAAACATGTAAAACAAAATTTACATGATTTATTGTGGTAAATTCACAACGTTATTACATGTAATATTCCTGATTTACCATGGCAAAAATTACTGTAATTTTTTACAGTGTAGCTGGTTAAATTTCCCTAGGCATTCCCAGATGATCTTGGAACTGATTTCATGTGAGTTCACCGCCTTGATGGCTGCTTGACTAGCAGAGATAATGATAATCTCCTGATTTCGGTTGCTTTTATAATTAATACGAATAATAAAAACAACCGAAAGTAGGAGATTATCATTATCTTTACTAGTCAAGCAGGAAACACACAATATGAAATGAACACTAACCATTTTTAGGCAAGAACTAATTCGTGGGATGTTTACTCTATATCAAATAAACAACCACGCAGGGAAAATAGAAAGCACCAATAGAAATCTTGCTATCTACTGCTTTATCTTAAAGAATAAATAAAAAAAAATATTTTAGTATTTTTTTTAGTATTCATATTTTCTTAACAAAAAATTTATTGAAACTTTTTTTTTTCAGTGCATAAGAAAATATTTTATCAGATGACATAATATTTACTTTGCGAATGTTGGATGCACAAGATATGCGTTAAAATTAGCAAAAACGAACAGAAATTTTCTTGTATATTTTTTGGAGAAACCAGAAAGGTTGATGCTTTGAAACTGCGTTAAAAATTGATTGAACTGTTTATTATTTTGGCTTGCATGGTTTGAGCACATTTAGAGATAAGATTTTTCTTTCGCTGACGGATACTGATGGTACGTACTACGTTAACTTTATGTAATTATTCAACATTCCAATATTCCAAAAAATATACACACATACTTATGGAAACGTGTTTCAGCAAATGCAATATCGCAAATACTTTACAACGATGAAAAATGCATTTATAAAGCGCCATAATGGACGCATTATTACACAACGCAAAAAGTTTCACTGCACATATGTGTAAATCCTTTTAAATAACACGTTAACAGATGTACGGTTGAATCGACAAGATGGCGGTACATTTAACAACTATGGCCCAATTCGCCGTCGTCGTCACAGATGATTCGCCATCTATCTTAATGTACCGGCAATCCGTCTGTCCTTTTTTTTCTATATTTCGCCCCTTCTTCGTCGCTCTCTCACGCTCGATTTCGTGGCCGCTTTCCAAGCCAGGCGAAAAACCCACCAACCATTGCGAGATCGTCGAACAACCGTGCGCAATAATCAGACGAATTACCATAACATTTAACGAGATAAAGTCTTCGGAATATAGTCGCCGCTGTACCGACAGCCGCCTTTCCAACTCCCTTCGGCACACGGGGCCGATAAAATGGCGGCAATTTGGTCGGTTACAACTGGCGAACCTCGTTACGCCTTTGTCAAGAGTCACCGTGGATATTGGCGTCTCTATCTAACTCTCCCTCCTCTCTCTCTCTATCTCCCATCAGTCTAAAATTTCAGAAAATGAATCTTAACGAAATCACCGCCTGATCAAAGCGGGGAAACTAGCGCCCAACCGGTAATAAGTCCGTAATCTAATTTTTAATCTGTAGGAGTAAAACGCGTACTGGGTACGAGGCGGAGGCGCTGATGTACTGCCATTCAAACCGCTTAAATTCTCTATTAGTAGTCATTCGGAGGAGGACGCCACCGATTCTATGACTCAACGATTCACAAAAGGCGATTCTCTATACTGGTAGCGAAAGGCGCATCCGAAAGCTCCGTCGAACTAAACGGATTACAAGCCTAAATTTTAATTTGACGTCAATCGTTTAATGAATCCGGTTACCGGAGGATAATTCGTTCATATCCTCGAGTTTATGGGGTCCTCTTTTCTCACGTTGGAGTGAAGCTGTGGAGAAAACTAAATTCAACTACCTACATGATATTCAATTCGTTTGGTAATAATTGCAGACAAAGTAAATACAAATATTACAATTAGGTGTAAGTATTGCAGTATTTATCGCGCACTGAGAAGAAAGGTTGTAATAAAACTTTTGTTAAGAAATTTTTATTAATACCAAGTGAAATTAATATTTGGAATGTGAGTATCACATTTTTTGGAATAACAATATTTTTAATTTAGAAGTTTTAACAAACATTTTTTATTTATTTTTTACAGCTGTAGTATTAAGATCGACTTAAAAAATAAATGTACCACGTGGATATCAAGATTTCAATTGGTGCATTTTTATGCGTGGTTGTTTATTTGATTCGCAGTAAACTATGCGAATAACATACGAATAATATAATAATAACAACATATAACCTTTCCATAATACAAAATTATGTGTCGAAAATGTCATCAGTAAAATAACAAACACGGAAAATATAACACTTACGACAGATTAAAAAAATAGATACTTAAAGATTTAAATTATCTCGTTCTTAAAAAAAGTCGTTGACACTATAAAATACTTTATCCATGAGAAAAATTTTTAATTTATTTTTAAGAATACGTTGTTTGTAATTTATGTCTTCTGGTGATGATGCACTGGTGCGCAACACTTTTTTGCACTTTTGTTAAGTGAGTGTCTTATGGTAGGTGCCTCTCGTGTTGTGGGTAAGAACAAGTTCAAGTTCTTTAAAGAAGTTATTTTAGTTCATTTTGACAAACACAGCAAATTATAAAATGTACAAGGAAGGTAATATCAAAAATCCGTAACTCCCAAAACACATCCACACACGAATGTCTATAGTTAAGTCCAAATACTGTTCTTGCACACCTATTTTGTAGTTTGAAGATTCTATCAGCGTCTGTAGAGTTTCCCCAAAATATTGCCACGGAAAGTTCCACCACATAGAAATAAGTTAGATTTAAGAAAAAGATGTGTTCAGAGATGACAATCGGATTACCGGAACCTCGTCAGCGATTTTCGAGTACCGCGCTCGTGAGGGGATTGGTGACGAGGTATTGGCAATTCAGGTTGTGACCTCCGAAGCATGTGGTGTGAATAAAGTTAGGAATGAATTATTATACATCAACCGCAGCCCGCAGTAGCTCAAACCCCCAACCCTTGAGCAAAGGGGCGCGACATTTAGGAAAAGTCGCGACAATATTTTATTCTGCAGAAAATACCCGCATTGTGTGATGACAAAGCTATACCTTAACGCATAACTTTGGGAACAGAGCCTACTTGCAAGGACCTCGATGTGACCTTTCCAGGGCAACTCGGAATCCAAGATCCAGCCCAAGAACGTAGCCTCAGGAGAACAGGTAAGTGGGATATCTCTGACTGTAATATTTACGCCACTGTCACTGTTGAATTCTAAAAGTTTAGTTTTTTTCTTGATATTCAAGTTTAGGTTGTTTTCGTAAAACCAACCTTCATAATGCTTTATCATATTTTCTGTAATAGTGACTAAATCGGATTTTGTTTTACATCGAATGACTGCTGATGTATGGTCTGCAAACATGATGGTTGGGTTTTGCGTGGCGTTAGAAAGGTCGTTCACGTAAAACAAAAATAAGAGTGGACCCAAGATCGATTCTTGTGGGACACCTGTTGTTAGTTTCTTCCATTTGGATCTAGTTTCTGTTGCATCTTCATTATTTGCCATAACACATTAATATTGTAACGAGCGCCAACTTTTCAACTGGCGGTTCCGATAGGCGTCCCTAGATGGCGCTGGCATAGCGGAAGAAGAACTACCTACGACGAATAACAGAGGGCAGCACCGGGTCGAAGATTCGAGAATATTCTCCAGAATTTTCGAGGACGTTCTAGAAGGCCCTCGAACAATCTGGACGTTCGCGCCAGCTATAAATAACGCGTCGGGTTGGCCAGGAGGCAGTCAATCGATACGAGTTCGATAGTGCGGTCGCGTTTGAATTAGTACATGTAATATAAATATCGTTTACATAAATAAAGACATTAGTGGTTAAGTGATATAGTTAATAAGCATTTTTAATAGATTTTAATTACCGTAATAGTGTTAATAGAATAAGTGAATTTAAATATATCGCCTGTGTGTTTTTCTAAAACCCCGACAACGTTTTAAGAACCGAAAAACGTTACAATTGGTGTCAGGGGTGGGTATTTGGCGATATATTAGTGGACTAATAGTTTTAATTAGAACAATGGCAAGCGAAATACTGTAAATTAGTGGATTTGAAAGTGGTAGATCTCAAACGGGAATTAGAAGAAAGGGATGAAGATACGAGTGGAAGGAAGGCCGAGCTTCAGTCGAGATTACGAAGAGCAATAGAAGCAGCTGGTGAAGATCCTGAGACATATTTGTTTGAAGTGTCTGGTGGTAATGGCGAACTTCTAAAAGAACTTACGGAAAATTCTCGCAATTTAGAAGAGAAAGTTCTAGAAAATTCTCAGAAAATTCTAGAAAACTAGAGAGAAAGTTCTAGAAAAAAATTGAAAACATGGACGAGAAGAATATGAAAATTCTAGAAAATGAAGAGAAAGTTATGAAAATTCTCGCAATTTAGAAGAGAAAGTTCTAGAAAATTCTCGCAACTTAGAAGAGAAAGTTCTGGAAAAAATTGAAAACATGGACGAGAAAAATATAGAAAATTCTAGAAAATTGGAAGAAAAAATTATAGAAAATTCTATTAAATGTCAAACAGGAATTAATGAATAAGAATCGACGAAAATTCCAGGAAGAAAAATCTAGAATGATTGAAAATTGGACGGTCGCATAAACTGCTGGAAGAACAAATTCATTCTGGAACCATACCGAACACGGAAGAAACCGGAAATTCAACCAATACGGAAACCGCGTCAGTTGGAACCAGAAAATACAAGTGCCCATCTGTACGGTTCAAAATAAATGTGACCTGCTACATTCGACGGGAAAGACTCCTTGGAAGACTATTTGACGCTGCTGGACACACGGCTACGGTATAGGCTGGGCGGAAGCTACCAAAGCAGCCATGTTATCAGTAGCTCTGCGCGGCGATGCGTTGAAGGTACTCCAAGCTATTCCTTCGACGGAGCGACAAAATTACCAGACGCTACTTAATCAATTGGAGATGCGCTTCGGTAATAAAAACTGCAGCAAGTATATCGCTCGCAGTTGAAAAAATCGCTGTCAGAGTCGAACGAGACTCTACAAGAGTATGAAGCTGACGCGTTCGTCTGTTAAGAGTGCGTACCCAACGTACCGGAAGATGTGTGCGAGAGTCCGCTGTGGAAAAATTCCTGGATGGCCTGCTTGATAAGGATACTCAACAGGCAGTAAAGCTCGCTCGGCCGCAAACGTTGAACCAGGCTTTAGCTCAAGCACTAGATTTTGAAGCCGTGAAGCAATCCGGTCAAAGGACCTGCTCGCTCCGTGTCTAGGGAGTCACGAGGAAGAAGAGCCATTAGAAGGAATTATGACGAAAATTAACGAAAATGATGACGAAAATATGACGGAATTGATGACGAAAATAGAATCCGTGCCAACCTAGGCAACCAGGAAGACGATGCTGGAATTGTGGAAGGATGGGCACGTACGTAGTCGGTGTCCGATCCACGAAAACCAAAGCCGACGGAAAACTAAAATGGGCCGACGGGAAGGGGCGATCGTCGACCTATGTAGCTGATGCCCCAGTAACACCAGTGATTGTTGCTTCAGTGGATGTAGACCTAGCAGCCTCGTCGTGCATGGGCATGTAAAGGGAAAACGAGAGATTTACTGCTAGATACTGGTGCAACAATGACAATTCTTCGGCCGGAAGCAGTGGGAAGGAAGAACCGATATATCCAACCAGGTGGACGCTACGTACGGCAACTGGGCAATCAGTCAACGTGTTGGGGAGACGACGGCCCACTTCCGTATTGGTGATACTGCATGCCAGTATCGTGTAGTAGTTGCAGAGATAGAACAAGACGTAATCCTCGGAATGGATATAATGACAGAATTTGGTTTTAAACTGGAACTTGCAAGCAGGAGTGTTGAAGGTTGGCAAAGAAGAAGTTATTCTTAACCATAGCAAAATATGTCGGCTGCGTAGTGTTGGCAGAAGAAGTAACTGTGGCGAGCCGCAGTGAAACCATTGTGAAAGCGAGCGTGAGTGGAGATATCCCAAAGGCAAGTTTTAATGCTGGAACCGGGAGCGATTAGCAGTCAAGGTCGTGGAATACTGGTTGCTAAGGCAGTGTATACAAGCTGGAGAAAAAATTGCCCGTCCGACTGATGAACGTCAATAGTTATCCCAGTAAAGCTGAGGAAGGCGTACCTTTGGAAGTTTGTGCTAGTGTGTCGTCGATTGTCAACAAAGAGGATGGCGTAACAACAACTCCAGGTCGCTTCCTAGATGTTGAATAACTTCATTGACTTGTCTTGCAAGGATTTGACAACACAACAACGCCATACCGTGAAACAGCTGCTTGGACGCTACCAAGATCTTTTCCAAGCAGAAGACCGAACACGAGGGGCAGGACTAATGTTGTACAACATCGAATAGACACAGGAGTGCCCAGCAATCCGTCCAAGCCAGAAAGATTGCCATTGGCGAAACGAGCCGAAGCAGTAACAAATTATTACAGGATATGGAGCAGGGATGGCGTAATTGAACCATCGAACAGTCCATGGGCTTCTCCAGTGGTACTGGTGAAGAAGAAGGATGGTTTCAACTAGGTCTGCGTGGATTATCGACAACTAAATAATGTAACCAAGAAGGACAGTTATACTTTGCCCAGAATCGATGAACTTTAGATACCTAGGTGGGTGTAAGGTATTTTCGACCTCGACCTGAAGAGTGGTTATTGGCAAGTCGAAAAGTAGAGGCAAAGGATAAGGAGAAGACGGCGTTTACGATCGGGACAGGATTGTGGCAATTTAACGTCATGCCATTTGGGTTATGTAATGCCCCCGCCGACGTTTGAAGATTGATGGAAAACGTACTGAGAGGACTATCCTGGGAAACTTGCTTGGTAAACCTCGACGATTATAATTGTCTTAGGAAAATCTTTTGAGGACCATTTGAGAAACTTGGAGCAAGTATTATCAGCGATTGAAAGGAGAAATTTGGAAGCTTAACCCCAAAAATGTGCAAACGCTTTCCAGAACAAGTCACTACCTCGCCCACGTAGATATCAGAGGATGGAGTGTCGTTGACCCAGGGAAGACAGAAAGCGGTCAAGTCCTGGCGGTTCCGAACGACAAGCATGAAAATAAAAGTTTCTCTGGGCTATGCACTTATTACGAAGATCGTCCTGATTGTAACATCGCCAAGCCCCAGAGACTAACTGAGAGGGCAGAACTAGCTGGGAGAAGAGAGCCAGGATGCCTTTGAAGAATTGAAACAGAGTGAACTGCGGCACTTGTGCTATCCACAGGCTACGAAATTTTTTTGATACTGAATGCAGCAACGGGGGCATCGGAGGCGTTGTTGTCCCAAAGTTCAAGATGCCCGAAAAAGTGCTCGGTTACTTTCAGCAAAGTGCTGTCGAAACCGGAACGCAACTATTGTGTGACCAAGACAGAGCTGTGGGCCGTAGTTAAGTCTATAGAGCACTTCATAAATATCTCTATGGCAGGAAGTTCTGGAAGAACCCGACCATGCGGCATTGATGTGTTGCTACGCTTCAGATCGGATAAAGGGCAGGTTCCAGATGGATAAGGCGTCTTGAAGAGTATGACTTTGAATCGGACATCGGCCTGAACCGTCATCGAAAACCTGACGCACTATCAGGAGGAGACCCCGTTCCATTAGGATTGTACGCACTGCTGTCGTGCGAATAGAAAAGAGCACCTGCTTGAGACTACTGTCATAGATGATAAGATGGACTGAAGAACCAAATCCGAGCTGACCAGGAGTCTGACGAAGTTTTGAAGTGTGTGATGGAGTGGGAAGATGCAAGAAGCGCGGCTAACTGGGAAACGGGTAGCACCGTATATCGCGAGAGCTAAAATCGTATTGGGCTCAAGTGGGCTCTTTGGTAATGGAAAATGGTCTTCTCAGACGAGTGTTAGAAAGACGAAGTGGACCAAATAGCAGACTTCAGATTGTGGTTCCGAAGCAAGAATTCCCGAAGTTTTAAAACTTCTTCATGATGGAACATCGGGAAGGGCATCTTGGGAGTACGCAAGAAACTATAGAGAAGGTCAGAGAGCGATTCTATTGGGTTAATTGTAAGCAATGACGTGAAGGACTGGGGCCGGAGATGTACAACTTGAAGCCGCTGCCAATGGCCCTTCCAAAGAAAGAGGGCCCTATGAGGCATAAACGTTGGCAGTCCTTTTGAAAAGGATTGCGATTGATGTGCCGGACCATTTCCCACGCACGAATTTGGAAAATAAATAATCTTGGTTGCAGTAGACTCACTTCAGCAAATGGTGGAAGCTTACGCATTACCAAATCAGGAAGCTGTTACAGTGGCTGAGACTTTAGTTAAAAGACTTTTCAGTCGATTTGGTGTTGCCGCTTGAACTTCACTCCGACCAGGGACGGAATTTGAATCAGCAGTGTTTCAGAGGTGTGCAAAATATTGGGTATTCGCAAGACCCGAACACTGCCTTGCACCCCGCAATCAGATGGCATGGTGGAGCGCATGAACAGGACAGTTATCAAGTATCTTATCAAAAGTTGTCGCAGACCACCAGCGAGATTGGGACCAGCACTACATCTATTCTTGCTGGCGTATAGAGCATCGGTCAACGAAAACTGGCCAAAGTCCATCTAGTGTGCTTTTTGACGAGAGCTGCCTTACCATGCGATCTAAGTTCGGCTTTAAAACCAAATGAAGAAGTAGTTCGGAGATGCTAGGTTTCGAACTTGCGGAGGCGAATGGATGATATTCACGATCGGTGAGGACAATATCCATGAAGCAAGCGACCGCATGAAAGAAACACTACGGACATACAGAGCAAATGAAGACGGATATCAGTCTGGAGACCTGGTCTGGCTGTTCAATCCCTCAGCGACGTCGAGGCTTCTCGCCTAAGCTTGCAAACGAATCGTGGGACGGGCCTTACGAAGTGATAAAGCGAATAATGACGTCATCTATCGCATCAGAAAGAAACCCAATGGTAAAGCAAAGAGTGGTGCATTTTAATCGCCTAGAGTCCTTATCTTGGGACAATCAAGAGGACGAGCAGATGGTCCGAGTTTGTAGACTCCCCGAAGAAGAACTCAGCTATGAGGAGTTTATGGACAAGTATGGGAATGGCCGCAAAGTGCGTCATGATGAAACACGAGATTCAGGAGGATTTGTTTTGGCTCCTGAAAGGTGCGCTTAGCACAATTGTGTTGCCCAAATTTAAGAATGGGCAAGGGGATAGCCTACCGTATTCAAGAAGAAATTTTGGGTGGTCTCAAAGATCTCCGAAGCCTGAAACCCTGAGGTGGGCAAGGCTCTGCACTTGCCAGCAAAGAAAACGGCCTTTATTCTACTTGGTGACCAAAGAAGCCTCAGTTGGCAAGCCAACCTACCGGACGATGTGGGACAGCCTGATAAGTTTAAGAGAGCAGCTGTTGGAGCTGGAGATCAATAAGATCAGGGTGCCAAAAATAGGCTGTGGATTGGATGCTTGGACTGGAGGGTCGTAAGGAACATGCTCGAAGAAATTTTCCGACGATATACTGGAATAGAGTTCCTAGTATGGCAGCTACAACCCGCGGTCAGCAGAAGGGAGGCGACGAACGGTAGCGTGCTATTTCTTCCGGACCTCGTCGTGTAAGAATGGTGAGAACTGTTCGTATCTTCATGGAGGTGATAGTTCCTGTTCCGGGACGGACAGATCTAAGGAGGGAGCAGTGGAACGAGCGCCAACTTTCAACTGGCGGTTCGATAGGCGTCCCTAGATGGCGCTGGACATAGCGGAAGAAGAACTACCTACGACGAAAAACAGAGGGCAGCACCGGGTCGAAGATTCGAGAATATTCTCCAGAATTTCCGAGGACGTTCTAGAAGGCCCTCGAACAATCTGGACGTTCGCGCCAGCTATAAATAACGCGTCGGGTTGGCCAGGAGGCAGTCAATCGATACGAGTTCGATAGTGCGGTCGCGTTTGATTAGTACATGTAATATAAATATCGTTTTACATAAATAAGACATTAGTGGTTAAGTGATATAGTTAATAAGCATTTTAATAGATTTTAATTACGTAATAGTGTTAATAGAATAAGTGAATTTAAATATATCGCCTGTGTTTTTCTAAAACCCGACACGTCTTTAGAACCGAAAACGTTACAATATCTTTCTGACAATACGAGCTGATCCAGTTTGATGCGATTCCGCGAAAACCATTAACCTCAAGCTTTTCCAAAAGTAATTCATGATGAACACAATCGACGCTGTATGTATCATATTTGTGTGTTTCGTTATTACACGTTTCATTATAAAAGCAGTTATTGATATGGATGTACTATAAGCTGCTTTAGCCGGCAGTGCGACTGAGAACAAAGGGTGCATCATTGCCAGTTTTGGGAGTCAAGCAGCAATATGCGGTACCGGTTGTTGGTGGGTGACCATTCGAACAGCATTTCTCAGTGAGTCGGTGTGTTCCGGCACTCTAAGCCAAGGGCCTTCAAGGCCTGTACTGCTGAGTTATTATACATAAGCTGCTTTCGTTCGTCGTAGTGATTATAATCAGGATTCGCCAACTACTAATAAAAAAAAACGAAAAGAATTCCAAAAATACGTAACAAGTAATCGCAATTCAGAATCATTGCACGAACGAATGCAGTTACAGTTATTAACAGATTAGGGATTAAAACAACTGAAATAGAACTCTTTGACCGTGAGTACCTATATATTATTGTAAGTATTCAAGTTAGTAAAATGCTTTTATTGCTACATATAACATTTCATTATCTCTTACATGCTGTGTTGTAGTAATAACTACACAGCGGACCCATACAGGGCAAGTAGCATAGTGGGGATACGTCGAGACAGTAACATATTCATAGCGTATATGGAAATCAATGTATTACTACGCTACTCGGCGCTCTGTGGTAATAACTTGTATTACTTCCATACATCGTAGTTTTTTCCGGGGGAGAGGAGCTTTTCTCAGCAACTTTCATAAGGGGACAGGCGCTTTCGTCTCAGGAGCTTTCCTGAGCAACTGTCGTGAGGAACTTTTTCCCCAGCACCTTTCCTGGGCAACTTTCGTGAGAAGCTTTTTCTCGGGCGCTTTCCTGGGCCACTTTCGTGGAGAGCTTTTTTTCTCAGTTGTTCTGAGAAATTTTCCTGGGGAGCTTGTTTCCACAGGAGCTTTCCTAGTTAGCAATTATGAAAACTATTTAACTCGAATATTCTTAAATAAAGAATTTTGCAGCTTCTTTTTATTCGGTGATGTTCTACAATAGCAGTTAATATACAAAAAAAAAAACAAAATAGAAAGATCTTTTGTTAATAAAAATCCCGTAAAGATATTCCACTACGCGTGGATATAGCACTACGACTAGTGAAAGCAAAGCATTAGATTTTTTTTTTGCTTTTCACAAACACAAGTGGAGTATTCAACCGATCGAGAAATTCGATCTTTTGAAGCATCATGATGAAAATTTCTGCTGTTGCAGAAGAATATGACGAGAATTCCTTTAACAACAAAAAATCTATAACTATTACTACTATAAAAAGATTCTTGGCTATAGAATAAACTCCTTTTTTCAGTTAGTTAACACATCACCACCGATTCCTTAAGCACATGACATCTTTGCACTTTCCTGTAATGTTCACGTTAACTTCAGGTACCTACAATCGTGCATTCAGTTTAATTAATTGAAATAATGGAAATATCACTGACAGTGGTGATTCAATTTTAAAGATTTATAAAAAATATTGATAATTTTATGTGAGAAGTACAAATCTGGGTATTAATGATATAACAACGGTACAGTTTATCTACTGATTGTGCTGCTTTTAACACATTGAGAAAGGTATCCACTTCAATTAACGAGCATTCGCCCTACTTGAGTCCTTGAGTGTTTCCTTAGACCCATTTGATTTATTTTTGAACTTACAATATTACTGCATAAGTTCTAAAGATCATGGCATAAGATATGTTTGAAAATGTTTATGTCTCATCGGGAAGAAGCGAAAAGTAGTTATCGATGAGGATGTTGAATAATTGAGGTTGCGATGGACAGTGCATGGCTGTTCCGCAGAGCACCGCTTTGAGTCCTACATCATTTTTAATATTCATTAATTATTTTTCCGACTGCATTGATGGAATACAACAAATAATGCGATGCGTCTGTGCGGACCTTACCAACCTAATAACATCTAAAACTATCGGTAATCTCTTTAGGTGACTTGCCATGGTTATGATTAACACCATGACAATGTTATTAGATGGATAACTTCAAACGTCGAAAAAAATCATGCCATACCGATTTGTTTTTAAAATAGCAGGAAAAACAATTTCCAATACAGGTATTAGTGGTTTTAATATTAATTTGGGCGAGAATAGCCGGTTGCGTGGTATAATAATAGACGATAACCTAAAATGAACTCAGCATATAGGTAAATTACGTTCAAAATCGGCGAGATCAGGTTATGTCTATCAGTTTAAAAATACTAGTTCTTGTATGCTCTTATTTGAGAAATTTTTACCCGAAGATTCGGTAGTGTTATTCAATTTGGAATTGGTAGATTTTTAAGAGGTGTTTTTACTTTCTACGACTTATTTGGAGCTTTGTTTAATTTATAAAAATCGCAATAGTTTTAATTTGTACTTGCCGCATGAAGATACTACACGAAATATAAATTACTTTTTACCTCCAGTACATTAAACCAGCGATTGGTAAAAATCTTAATATTATGATCAACCCAACAATTCTTTTTTTTGTTTTACTACATCTATTTAAGATTTTATTGACTTCTTTTCATAATTATTTAAATCTGTTTCTAACACTGTTTTTGATTAATATTTTTTTTTTGTTCGGGCTAGTACTTCACAAAAAAAAAAGAATTCCATAGCCACTCCCACAATGTACATTTATCTATCTTATGAAATTCTCTAAAATAACGTCGTATTCGTGCACAAAATTTTACTCAATTTGGGTGTTATATACCCATACCTTTTGAGCTAGAAAATTACGTAGGAAAATATCGTCAGATCAAGTGATCTGGGTAACCATTGAATTAATTCGACTTATGTAACGATTTGCCTCAATTTCAAATTGATAACACTGTATTGGTTACTACTGAGAATTAATTTATTTCTTCATAAATGTTTCCAAAATGATTTTTTTTTTCATTTCATTTCGTGGTATTAGATTTCCCTACATTTGTTACAAATTCTTAAAGACCGGTATTCTTCCCAAACATATTTTCTAGAAAAAGTAATATTTTTAGTAAATCCAAGTCACATCTCGCTAGAGTAAAACAAAATGGTAGAAAATAATTTAATTTTTCAAAAACTGAAACCACCTCGCCGCCATTTTGATCTTCCCTTTACTACTATTTGCGCACGGCGACCACTATAATAATCATTCTCTTTCCACGCTGCCAGCATTAAACGTCCCAACGAACGAATACAAGAAGCGAGCAGAAAGGCAGAAACAGGAAAAAAAGGAAGGCGAACCTCTCGTTCGTTTCTTTTTTCAACTTTGCATAAATAGTGGTGACTTCGTTCTCCTTTCCCCTTCGGCGTAAATAACGTTCTACTATGAACACCGCGGATTCCGTACACTCCTACGTTTCTCTATCTCACCTATTCGCCGCTGCAAAAGCGGCCGACTTTGCCACGAAGGGCGGTGTCTTAAAATCCCCAGAGAGCGAGCCGCAACCCCTACTTCTGGACGCGGAAAAAAATCCAGGACTCAAACGGCCGTCTCCCCGTCGTGTCCCCTGTTCGCCCTATCGCGGGAAGAGCTTTCAGCGTGATTTGCATATTTTTGCATGCCGCAGATCAAAAGGCGCGCTGCAAACTGATGTTGGAACGGTGAGGCCGCTGTTTTTCCGTGTTGAAAGAGGATGGATATAGGTGCAATTTCGCTGGGACGGAGGGAGACGAAATTAAGAACTGTAATGGTTGTCGAAGGGTACAATCCATGGAAAAAGTTGATGTGTGATGTATGTAATCTAGATTCGTGTTTCTCAAATTTATTATCAGAACTAAGCTGGAACAGCAACATTAACAAGTTTGTTAATGAAAATGGATATATGCAATATAAACTTAAAAATACGTACATAAAGAGAGACAAATATAAATATAGACATTTCAAGAATCTAAATTAATAACGAATACAATACAGTGAAACCAGTTAAATATTAATATAAATAAAATCACGAAGTATCTAATAAAATACGTGTCAAAAAAATTTAATTGAAAATGATAGGTCGCTACCTAAGGCGTTTACCACAAGCAGCAAACACCTTGCAGGAACTTCGTCCTCATCTGCAGCAAGCCTGGGAAGAGACCCCACAAGATGCCATTGATTTTCTTATTGTTAGTTAGACAGTGCATAAACAATCGTGGAGATGTGACATTTTATTGATAATTTTTTGCTGATTACTGGTATTTTTGGCCAATTGTTATGATTTACTACTGAAAACTAGTAGTTAGGATTTACCACTAGAGACTTGCCAAAATTTCAGCTTTGTAACTCAACTCTTTCAAGGTGCTGCGATTTTTTTTTGGCACGCAGTTTGTATTAATAATTGAAATAAAAACAATCCACCAAGCAAATAATTGCTGGTCGGTGGAATTTAGCATAACAAACTAAAGAAAACTGAATGCGGGTAAAAGTGAAATTTAGTGATAAAAGATAGACAACATAATAAATTAAAAATTACCAATTAGATGTGACTTTAATTCTATAGGTAGATGAGTATACAAAACAAAGAATTAATACCTTGAACGTTCTACATCCGTATTGGTTAGTATACAAGGGAACTTATAGGTCTCCAGCATTAATTGAACTAGTTATTGCAACTGTATGTACAAATGTTCAACTTCTGGACATTATAATTGTAAGAAGTTTTGAATTATGAACCGATATAGTATAATTGTGAGAATTTTTCTTTCTTTAAAACAATCTATTCTAGCTGATCGAATAGACTTTTTTAAAATCAATCTTCGACAGAAATAATTTTATTGATTAAATATTCCAAAGCATTATCATAAATAGTGACACCGTAACCTATAATTGATTCAACCAAAGATAGACGTGTAATACTTTCATTTTTTATATAAGCAAATTGTTTTTTATCCAGTACCTATCTATATTAAAAGTACATTCTACTGAATTTAATACATATTTTTGCAAAATTTTAAAAAAAGAATATAAAATATTAAGAATTTACTGGAGATTATGTTACAAGGATTTTACCGTTTTTGGACGGTATTTCTTTTGCAGTTATTTTTTTCTTCTTCTGATAGCATTAGTTGCTAGAAGAAGTTTGAAACACCAGGCCTCAAATAAACTGTTGAAATTTGAGAATCCTTTCCCGCTACACTTTATAACTTTCAAAAATAACCGTGTTAAAAAAATCAACCAACTGCAATTAGAAATCTGGTTTACAGTTTCCTAAAATGGGTAACTTGCGGTGTTAGCAAAGTAACCGAGACCTTTTCCGGGATTTTGTTAACCGTCACAAATAGATATCTAACCTCACCGCTTAAAAAATTACCATGTGTTTTCAGTCACCATTTTTTAACGCAAGTTAGCGTTAGCAACCTTATGGTTGATTTTTTAAACAGGTTATAACACAAAATATAAACTAGCAAAGAGTAGGAGGTAAGTATAAATATTCTAGACTAACAATCCTATCATATCCTAAAATCAAAAAAATATGAATTATTTCGATTTTTTTTTCACGTTTCCATAATTTTTTCTTTAAAAGCTGTCAGTAACACCGTCCTTTTTTCATGCTGTAGAGTAATGATAGAAAGTATTTGTAATCGGTGATGTTTTAAAGTATCTACTAGGTTCGAAGAAAGACAAAAAAGAAGTTGATAAGGGCAATCAGAAGGCTGACTTTGGAAGTTGATAAAAAAAGCACAGACTGCAAACATAACACCAGTTTAGAGGAATGCTGCAAAAGGTAAGGTCAGCTAGGTCGCAAAAAAAGTATCACGAAAACTTAATTACTTTATCAGAAAAATAAGTTTTTGCGGTAAATACATAGAAAACATTTCAACATAAAACGAAACTAGCAAAAACAAAATCTATTAAGTGTAATTTTAGAATTAAAAGTCACATGAAATATTCAGTTCACCATCGTAAAATGGTATTAAAAGAGAATATATTCATGACTTCTAAATTGTTTGACGCTTTTCACAAAAAAAAAACAGAGTTTTTGTTGAAATTTGGTTATAAAATATATTAAATTTTATAGCTACAATTCTTGATTTTGAAAATGCTTCAAAAATTTTGTAAAACATTTAATATAATTCAAGCACGTCATTTTTGAAAATCTGGACTATTTTAAATGCTATATAATAACTTAAATTTTGTTATAAAAGTATTTAGTGTAGTGAAAGTATCTCAGCAAATCATTTATTGAAGTTAGTTTTCTTCCAATCTCTCCTTTTAATTCCACTTTCACCTAATACTTACAGAGGGAACATTTCCAACATTACAAAATTAAATTACCGCGAGAATGCAGAGAACTAAAATGCAAAAGGAATCTGACTTTAAGTAGTTTTATATCTATAAACTGCTTGGTTTCCTAGTTGTAAACGCGTCCTGGATGTTTCTGGCCGATGTTTAGTCCTCAATTCCATGGGACATCTTCAGGGATGCTGGCTGCTGCTAGTGCTTTTGACGTGAAATCAACATACGTGTTAAGAAAGTTGAAGTATTATATATTTTGTCAAAGTATACAATGTTTACAAAATAAAATACATTACAGATTTTCTATATAAGCAAAGCTTTAAATTCTCTGTATTAGGGCCCACCGAATATTGGCTGAATCCTTATCACCTAGACTTTATTACAAAAATACAATTACAAACATTCAGTTAACTTCAGTTTTCTTCCAAGACTCCATTTTTACCCGTAGAGGGACTACATTCTAAGAAAGGATAGGACAGAAGATAGAATATCTAAGACTGAAGATTTTCTAGTTTGTCATTGCATACTTCGATGTAATCTTCTCAATTTATATTTTTTTTTTATATTAGATATATACAAAGTCCAAACCGATAATTTTGACACCCTTCTAGGTAGAATTAAGAACGTATTCTTATTACTAGAATAATATATTATTTCTTAATATTTTGCGGAGATTTTAATTTTAACTTTATTAACGATTATGAGAAATGGGTAAAAGCTTTATTTCTTTGGATTCATTTCATTGTTTAATGGTCACCATAATGCTGAATTTTTAATACTGTAAAGATTTAAAAATAGCATATTTATTCTTTTCAGTAGAGAGATGACATTTCTATTGCTCATTACAATATCTATTTCCAGAGAAAACAGGTTACTCCTAGTTTTATGTACTTTTCACTACTTCACTTTTCTGTAAAATAGAATTATACCAACATTTTCTAAAATTATTCGAAGATTTTTGAAAACAAAAATTGAAGCTATAAAATTTCATGCAATAACCAAATTTCTGTGCAAAACACCGGTGGAAGAATTTCCTTGCTTGCTTTTAATTTTTTTGTAAAAAAACAAAACATTCCTTTATCGTGTGTAAGAACCTAATACATATTTATTGGCAGCAGATATATATATTTTCTATAATCTAAGTTCTATTCAATTACTGATTATTGCTTAAATAAATAGATATACTATTTTGTTTTACGAAATTTTATCTCCCAGGGACAAATGCTAATTCTAGCAATTTGTAGAATATACAAGAGGGACAATTTTTATTTGGTTTATTTTCTTAGACTTTTCGATTATTAATATTCTAAACGACACTGATAAATGTTGCATCTTCAAAGCAATGGTAATTTTTCAATATCTTACACCGATAATGGAAGAAATAAAACACTTATTTCAATATTCTGCAGTGCGGAATATTATAGGTACTGAAGTAAATATTAAATATGGTGACAAGATATGGTGGTAAAATTTCGAAGTAAATTGCTCTTATTTTTGATATATTTCGCTTCTACCCCAAAAAAGTTGAGTCCTCAATTTCTATTTTTTGCACTATAATATTTTAAATTTTATAAAACCGTAAACTAACATTTTCAGATATGAAACGATTGTTTAATCAAATACGCAAAATGGTATACACATCAAAAATTTAACAGCTTGTAGGAATAAATAATAATGGCGAATATTTAAAATACTCACGAAGTTATTCAAACATTAATCTTCAAATATATAGCTATAACGTAGATGGAATGTACTAACGCACAATACTACCATGTTTTGTATGTGAAAGCTTTCTGCGGGTTGGCTTTCAACCCGTACAACTCGGCCCTATAATTGGCTTTCTCGAATTCGTATTGAGTATCGGCCATATTTACGTCTATTGTCTTACGTTCAAGTGCTTAACAAAAGTTCCTCGTTCGGTCGGCAAACCGTCAGTTGACTTCGACATTTCGAAATGGCTGACGAATGGTGTCAACGCCGAACGCATTTTGAAATTATTTTTCGAAGATTTCTCTTTACGAAATTATAAAATCAGTTAGTTTAAGAAAAATACTTGGCCAATTTGGTGACAAGCGATATCAAACAAGCGTATAGGAATTTGTGCTATTGTTGGATTATTTACTTCAATTCAAGGATTACACCTTCAGGGTAAGTCTGCTTTATAAATAAATTTAATTTTCCGAATCATATGACAATCATTATTTTAAAATATGTATATAAGTACACAAATACATATTATAAAGTGTTATATTATGCTTGACTAAATAAAAATCTTGTCTTGATTCTAATTTTTTCATCGATATAATTTATGACAACATTGACAAAATTAACAAAAAAAATCCAAAACAAAAATAAATACTTCCATCGGGTATGAGTTCACCTACATATTAGATAACATTTCGTATATCCAAAATTGTCAAAATTAATTCTGGGTGACATAGTACATTTGGAACATAAAAAAGGCCACTTATTTCTTCCGTCTCTAAAAGGCTGTAGTAAAAATCCTGAGCTTCAGCTATGGGATTTAATCTTACAGAAAAACCGTCCACGTCAATATCCATTGTCGCCAATACTTTCTTATTTCAGCGAAAACCATTTAACCCCCAAACAAAATTTCCGCTACAACCAAACTTGAACCCTTGTCTGGATCATGCGGACTCAACATTAAAAGCCAAACTATGTCCTCACGTAGACTTACTGTACTTCCCTCCAGGAAATGCCATAGCAAAAGATATCCTTGCTTAGCGCAATACTTGGAAAGTACATTAGCTTTACTAATACTACTTTGTTCAAATTTATTAATCAAATATCCCTGGCTGTTTCTGTTAGCTATTTCACTTTAGTCAAAAAAGTTTTAGCGGCCATGAAATTTTATTATCTGAGATGCAATCATTTCATCAATTATGGTTTGAAAGTGACTTTGTCTAACAAAAAACGAAAAGTTAACATAAGTGCTTACCTTTCCAAAATATCCATGGTTAATATGTTTCATAGAAATCAATTCTATTTTGTTTCTATAATAATTTACTAGTTTTTATAATCAAGTTCAAAAAATGAATGATGCATACTCAAAATGAAGCAATCGACTTTACCAATATAGTTTATAGTGAACTCGGATAAAACTCAAAAAATAACTTTTTGAAATATAACATGGATTACCCCTTGAAAAAGAAAGTCAGTCTTGTTGAATCTGTTGATGAAAACTTAAATCTCATGTGGATTATTTTTATAAAGACGTATCAAAAATATGCAATTTACCATCAAGAAGATTAACTAACCCTGAAAACCCATCCTTTTTCCAAATTCCAAAATGGTATTTAGCATAATTTATTGTGGAAACGGCTTAAACATAGGTCGTGTGCAGGTGTGCTGAACAAACTCCAGTACGTAAAATATTCTGTAATCTGCACTATAGCAAATCTTCCTAAACAGCACCATAATCATTTATTTTTGACTTATATGACAATAATATCGGTTGATTACCGAATATCCATGCTGTAAACGTTGAATAACCGTTTACAATGAACTTTTTTCCCAGCAGGGAAAAAAGTATTATAAAAGTTATACTTTTCCTCCCTAGGGAGGAAAGTTGTACTACTAAGAGGAAAAGTAAGTGACATTGACATGATGAAACTATACATTTTATGTGACATTATTGCTAGATGACATTAGTACATTCGACCCAGTCTGAGCCCATTTATGAAATAATTGCTAAATTATTAGGTATTAAATTTCAATTAAACTATTATTAAACACTTTTAAAACGACGCTAACTTGACAGTTCTCAAAAAATATTTGACAGATTAAACCTACTATCTATCATGTCACTCAAAGGTATGTCTTTATTATTTTTAGACATTTAGTTAAAATTGGACTGGCTGGGAAAAGAATAGTATTCAAACCACGTGAGGAAAGTGCTATTGCAGGCCGCGGGCAAATATTGCAAACCCAGCCGAAGGCACTTTCCTCCCTTGGTTTGAAATATACTATTAATATTGGTTTGTACTTAGTATAATAGACACACAAATTACTTGATAATCGGTAGCTATGATAAACTGCATTTCAATAATTTAAATGGCAAATATTTTATCGCTTACTGTGCGAGGCATAAATCAAGATCAAATGTTTATATAACTGTTTTAGTATTATAAACAGCACATTATTTACATGCAACCGTTTATTAATATTATATATTATAAAGTTACAACGTTCACACTGACAAAAATGAAAATGTTTACAGTTTCAAATATTTATGCATTGATATAACCATTAAATGTCGAAATTAAAATATTTTTTTTATTAAACAATTTATTAAACATGAACTATTATCTACTCACAAATATTCTCAAATGCTTTCTGCTTTTTTTGGCGCTGGTTTGACGTATCATTTACCTATTATGCATTGTAATAATTTGGCGAATACTAAGGTAGATACACAAAAGTAAATCATAGATCGAATTACTAATTACAATTATAGCTTACATCACTGCAAATTTCCAATTGTTGAGAAGTTCGAAATTGTTGAAACTGCATTGCCCTTTCTTCCATCTATTAGGTACACAAAGCGTAGAAAGAATCAGGAATGCAACAGGCAAAATAACAATGAGTAAGCTTCATTCTGGAAGCCAAGAAACAAGTAGCTATAAGAAGAATAGAAGTGGCTATAAGTGTGCTGTATAAGGGCAGGTAACTACGATAAAAAAGTGAAATGCCACTAGTTTAAAGTGTAATTCCCTCACTTTTTTTGTTTCGTGTTCTCGTGTAGGTATATTCGTTTAAGTTGCTTTTTTTTCGGTTGACACGTTTTTCTGAATACTTTTTCTTGGTCGAACAAAGCAATTACTAAGTAGAATATGGTAGATTGATAAGTATCATTTACATTCAATTATATGTTGTATATATGTATATATTTTTACTCATTAGTGTATAAAAGAATATTTTAAATATACTATACTATGTGCTTACTCATTTATAATAATAGCCATATAGTGACAGAAACTTATCGTGATAAAGATGTTTAAAAGAAATACATACTAGATTGCATATGAACCATATATAATCAATTTGTTGTAATCAAAACCTTCATATTATATTGCAAAATCTTTTAAATTTTAATGAAAACTATAAAAAATGTTGAAATATATTAAATAACTAATGTCTTAAGGCCAGTTTGGAGACGATTTATGAAACGAGTTTGTTATTTTTTTTTTCTAATTTGCACATTAATAGCTATTTTTTAAATTAAGATATTCCGATATAACTTCTTTAACGCACTAATGTGTTTATAATCCATAAACGCACTCCATCGAATGTAGCTTTATTATGACATTAAATTAGAGGAGAAACTTTTCATTTCTCTTTGTATATAAACTCATAAAATAACTAACGTTTTTGTGATGAATTTGATTCGTAGGATTTCTTGCAATTTCCAATTTATTGGCCACTTATGCCTACATATTACAGCAATTGAAATAGAAAATGCCGAACTAAAGCCGTAAAGAAAATATAAGAAAGTGCATAGTGCTCAGATTATCAGTAGAACAATTACTACAATGTATTGGTTCCAGAGTTCCTACTATATCTTTATTTGAAAGCATTTGATTAATAAAACAATGTCTGATTTGGTGAAACACTGGCTTTACTACAATTTCTTGTTAATTTACTAATACGACATAATTCAATGATAAAAAGTAAATATTACCGAATATTGTATATGGAAAAAATTGGTCTTCCCAACCCACATCCCTTAAAAAGATTGCAGTGGCTGCACTGAGTGATAGAGGAATTAATCTTATCGGCCCTAAATTTAGAGTTCAAAAAAATAAATATGTAATATCTATTTATTGGGATGATACAAAAAAGCATCTTCATGTTTTCAAAAAAAAAAAAACAATCACCATCTAACCCACCTCTCTTTCCCTGGCCTTGAGTTACGTCCAAATTTATATTATGTTTTTAACCAAAAATAGTGTTTCAACTAACACATATTTGCTTTAACCTTCGTTTTCTTATAGAGTGTTCGCTTTTACATTCTCTTTGGTGATATGTGCTTACAATTCGAGAATCACGAAAACTAAATATATTTCAATTCTATTTTTCGTAAAAAAAAACCGAAATTTATAGCCAAGGAAAATGCACCTGTTACTATGACAAATTTTGCAGATATCAATAATATCTTCTTGGAAAATTATTATCCTTAATGTTCATAGAAAAGCAATCAAACAAAGAATACGTGTACTATATATAACAACTGTACCCAGAGAACTAAAAAAAGAGCTCCAAACTATAGGTACTTACCACCAATATTGTTTATAGTGTGCAGAAATTTTTCAATTATCAATTCTAAATATATTTACTTTTTTCTATATAAGTTTTTGACAATTTATTTATATTATATTATTTGAATAGGACAGTTAGCTTTAATTAAGTAATGACAGCTCTCACATATTCTACGCTGTTATATGCATAATAGAATAGAGATGGTACAAAATACTTATACCAGTTTTTCGATAACAGTTGTGAATATAGAACAGCTTAGAACAGGTACACGATTTAATATATACCTGTTATATATACTTACACTTCATACTTCTTCTGTTCTAATGGCCAAGTGCAACAGAATTGTTTGACCATTGTCTGGTAATAGATACCTATGTAAAGATACTAATACTGATTTAGAGATTAGATGCACATTGGTTACCATAAAATGGTATACTCGATGCGTATTAACACATACCATATCGATTTTAACTACCTATATCGAGACTGGAAGGTCAGTAACAGGTAACAGGTATTAATAATTGGTATGACCTGAGAACAAGAACAATTCGTACTTGTTAACGTATAACACTAATATTTACCATCTCTAAAATAGAATAAAGATGGGTAAAGAATCATCTTGATGGATGGGTGATCAAAGCCTCTCAAAAAATGTTCAGTATCATACGTAATTTGAGTATCCGAAAAATTAAACATTGGTCTCGAACCCCACAACATAACACTTGCCTACAAAGTTATAACAACATAAAATATCTACATTTAAAACTAAAATCGAAAAACATCTTTTGAGAAAAATACTCATGCAACCTAGAGTATCCCGTGCAACGATTATAACGGCTTATACATAGTTCAAACCAATAACTGAGAAGTAAAATAAATGGTCCTAAATCGTCTAACTGACTTACAGCCTTAAAGAAATATAAAAAATAAATTGAAACACAAAATTAATTTTAATAATAAGTATAAAAATCTTAACTAAATAAAATACTACTAGTCCAGACGTACATTAGAAATGGTCTGCATAGAAAAAGAAAGAAACAACATTAATGATATAGCAAATTTATCTAAAATTTATTAATCTATAATAAATTAATTCGTTCAATAAACTTTCTATTTGCTCACTCTGCCCTACTCCTTTCATCCATGTTATTTTCAATGTTTACTGAAGATGTTTTAACCTTATTTCTTTACATTGTTTACAAACATACAATCAGCTTAACATAGGAAATTTTTCTTTCGTTTATCGTCACTTCAACATATAATATGTTTGCTTATTAATATTTTTATTTTATCAACTCCAATGGATGGAGTGAATTTTATTTGTTGACCAGGTGGCGTCAAGCCATTTATTAAACAATTACGCTGGTCCTTAGTAATTATCACTGTTGGCAATTATGTATGTAATTATAATAGAAAAAATCTACAATATCAAGCAATACTTGCTTTTTCGCATTGGATTATATCAAAATTATTATATAAATTTGTTGCAATTCTTAGAGAACTGAAGAAAGGAATCAAGATTGTCGAAACATTTTATTTACTACGTCAAATTAGTAAATCACAAAGAAATTGAATAAACATTATTTCAAAGAAAGCTTTTCTAATGGATATTTTCGGCTGATTGATTTGCTTTTCGTTCTACACAACTCTTTACATTTTCTCTTTATTTAACTAAACGTTTCTATCATAATTTTTGGTCTTCTTCAATAGCCACATCTCCACATATTTCATTATATGGAGTTCAGTAATTTATTTATATGGTGTTTGCTGGTAATAATTTACAATACAAATTCCATACAATGGAATGAAATATGTGGAGATGTGGTCATTGAAGAAGACCAAAAATTATGGTTGAAACGTTTAGTTAAATAAAGAGAAAATGTAAAGAGTTAGGTAGAACAAGAAGAAAATAAATAAAGCTTTCTTTGAACTTATTTTTACTGGTTACTAGAACAATATAAAGGATACATTAAAATTATTACTCCACCAAATCAGGGGTTGGTCCATATAAAAATTACGACACTAAAGCATTTTATTTCAAGCATTTAATCTCAAACGTTTAACAATTACTATTAACAACATAAATTTACAATTCATCGAAACACTAATATTAGAAGAAATAATATACCCAAATTCTTATTTACATAGCTTCATTCAAACACTGATTTTATTATCCAGTCGCCAGAAGTATTATTAGTTCGTCCAGTAGCATTTTCTATGAACCAAACACCATCTCAAAACTGTTACAAATCCATAAATGCAGCCGACAGACAAACAAAGCACATCAATAGATAAACTCGTTTTACGGTGCCCTACGCGATATTTACTTATACAAAAATTCCTTAATAGAGCGAACGTCAAAAGATGACAAGGGAGCGCCATTGTGAACCTCGTTTCCCAACTAAATTGGCTCCAGTTGTTTCAGGTAATGTGTATTCTGTTAGCAGATGTTGTGTTGACAGGTAAATGTACGCGCTATAGAACAGTTTTGAGATGTCATTTCTTCGTCCACGGCCTCTGATATAAATACAACAACACGCACAACAAAACCCGAATCTTAAATGTATAAAATTACTGTATACAAGAAGCATGTCTGAGCGGTCGCTCGAAATTGTAGTGTAAATGTCCGATGGAATCAGATAAGAAGGTATTTCTTCATTATGTATTTATACCGGGGGCAGATGTTTCAAGTGTGTTTTATATTGCGTGCCGTTTTGATTCGAATCTAAAAGAAAGATTTGAATCCAACTTGCTCGGAATAAAGGATTGCTAATCGCCACAGGTGCCTTGATAAATGTTTTCTTTTTAATGAATTGAGTATTGTGTGAGCGGTTTAGATTTTTGTGGGAGGACATGGTTATTATTTACACATAAGTGAGATTGTTGTTGAAATTAATGTCTGTATGTACTTAGACAAAAAATTAGTCTATTATATGGGTCAAAAATAATTTTTTGAACTAAATATGTCAAATGAGGAATATAAGGATATAGCGCAAACGAAGCAATATAGGTATTTACAAAACTTCATTTTGAAACATTCTTTTAAGACTTCTCAAATAGTTGTTTGGACTTATGCACTGAAAAATACATTTAATGAATGCCAAATACGGCTTTTTAGCATACCTTTTTAGGTTATATGTGAAGAATAACAATTGGGTTTATTCAATTCATAGAAAAGTGTTACCATGAAATGCCCGTTGAACACTAAATTATTTTACAAAAATACGAAAAAACCAGAAAAACACAGGTGTTAAATAAATAAGTGCTATCTGTTATTTCTGGATAACTATTTTTGTTGTGCAGAATTGTTTTTCAGTTAATAATATTCTGCATTTATGACCTTACATTCACAAAAAGAAGCGTAAAATATCTCTAAACGAGATATTACAAAGTCGTTATCCATATCACTGGCCTTGCATGTCACCAGTCGCTATTTTAATAATCACAGCATCTATTCTACCAGATTCATATCTACTCACCGTGATTACGGTACATTTTGTACTAAAGATGCATCATTATTGGTGTGAGATAGAAGAAGCGCCATCTTTACCACAAATTCTTTAATATAAAGATAGCTATATTTTACGTATTTAGTACAATATGAAAATTGTTTAATGATGTTTAGATCAGAGCACGAATTTAGAAAAGTGGGAGATAGATTTGTGAAAAGTAATTGCAACATCATATTTGTAATAAGTTAACTGCAATTTTGATCTGCATAATCTTTATTTCTTAATAACGGTCACTAATTAAACAATACTTATTGTTCAATCAACTAACTGAGTTTCTTAAATTAATAAAATGAAAGCAATAAATATAATTACCTCCGCAAGGTTTTGTTATTACATTAACTATAATTTTGATTAACTCAACGATATTTGTTTTGTTAATGTAACCTCTATTATTCCTTCAGTGTAATGTCTGCTGTAAGTTGTATGTTATGCTGAAAAATCATAATTAAAAAGTTCACACACAAATCACCACAAATGTCAAGCCAAAGATGTCAACTTATATACATTTGTATAGTATCAGAAAGCGGTATAGCACAGATCTTTCTTTATTGACAAAATAATGAAAATTAAACTAACATAGAATATTTAAAAGCTTAACTTTTCTTCTGCATCAGTGTATGTAATATGTAATGTTCTATTTAAACATGTACTTCTAATCTACTTAATACTGAATTTCCAAAGTTGCGGAAAATAGTAACATACAACATTCTCCAATATTTTTTGAAATAAAATAGGTCTATTTTGTAAAGCAGAAATCTAAAATGCAATTTTGCTTTTGGTACATTAAATTTTGTTGTTGTTGGATTTACAATGCTATAGAAATATATCTTTGTTCTTGAAACAAACTAATTAAATGAAATGAATCAATTGAAATGTTCAAGCGCCAAAACCGGCGTTTTCTGAAATAGAAGATGTTATACGCGTAAAGTAGAAAATAAGGTGCTAAATTCTAATAAAAAATAGCTTTCAGTATTTCCAACCCAGTTTTTACTAATTTTATAACGTCAAAAAAATTAGTAAGACACACATTCTTTTCGTTTATAAAATGATAGAAGCATGAGCAATATTTCAAAATCATACATATTGACAAAAGGGATTCTTTAAAGATAGAATGTTCAAGCGATTGTCCTGCTTGAAGTACTTTTGTACAGCAGGTCTGATTCTGCTAGCACGTTATTTTTCCACACATAAGCTTGTCCTTCAACGAGGACATGAACGTCCTTCCAGCAGTACCATCAGTCTTTTCATAGAGAGTGAAGATCAGCGTAACCTTTGTTCATACAAATATTATTCGCACGGTTTTCCTATTTTAGAAACAACAAATCTTTAACGTGTCGCAAATCGCTTAGCCTTTGAGGCAGAGATGTTATAAAAAAAATGCCCTAAGAGGTGAAAATGTGTGGAATCGAATGGTAGTATTGAAAGTCCTGCTAGTAGTACGCTTAGTGCTCATATTTGTCAAAATCAATCGTCCGACATTGCATCGTTTTCGTCCTGCTGGTAGGTCCGTGTATGTTCTATCATTAAACCAAAGATATTTTTTTTAAACAAAGCAAATGAAAGCAAAAGTTATCTAAAATGAATATATTTGTTTTATAAAGATAATTATATCACCCAATTTCTTTGACTTAAAGTATATTGCTTTGAATGACACCATTTTATCAGCGTAACTTTATCTTTTTCCTCATGTAATGCATCAGCATTAGAAAATGTTTTTTTTTTTTTGGAATAAAATGAACTAGTTTTGTAATAGAAAAATAATATGGAATATTTTATAATACACTTTCAGTTCTATTGATAAGTTCTAATTTTTATTGAATTTATGAAGGTGTAAGAATTGTTAATACAAGTTTTTTATTTAAATTATTCCAGTCAATTTCTTTGATTTAAAGTGCATTGCTTTGAATGAAAGAAACTATTTTATCAGCCTAACTTTACTTTTTTTCTGATGTAATGTATAGGTATCAACATTAGAAAATATTTGTTGAAAGTCAAAAAAACAGTTTTGTAATGCAAAAAAAAGTAAAGTAAAATATTCTATTCCAAAAAGACTTCCTGTTTTATCTATAGTTTAATTTTTCCTTGATAAAACAATAAAAAATGAGCAAAACATGATATTCTAAAGACAGAGGCCTTTGTTTTTTTTTTGTGTCATGTATAAGTTAATTTCCAATCTAGGTTTTACTACACTTCAAAGTCTAACAAACAAATTGATGACAACAATTCTCCGTTGGTAAAATAATGTAAAAAAAAGACAAAATAGTCATTCAGAAATATCAAAAAAAGGTACTCTGTACCCATCAAGCTAAGTTTTTATTTGGGGCAGCAAGAAACTTTGGGCCTATACTGGAAGAAACTGGACATCTTAGGCATCTTAGGTTATTACATAATATATTATGGTAACAGGTGATTTATTTTTACCTAAGACGAAGTGTAAATTTAACACGAATTCTTACAGTATGGTTCATAAAGGGCAATACGGAATCGCAATGCTCATATTCATCTCCATCAAATTAATAGTATGCATAACATATTATTAGATTAGTATTTGTTTACTTATATTTTTTTTAATCGTCTTCGGCACTGCAACAAATAATTAATATCAATACGAGCAAGTTTACAAAGTTTAATGGAAGGTAATATTGTGTATGAAATTATACGAGAATAGAAATGTTGGGAAAAAACGTAATTAATTGAAAACAGGAGAACATTATTTAATTATTTCTAATAAGATGACAGGTTATTTTGTTAATAATATTGTCCTTTAGGAGAAATAAAATGCCTCATTCAACAGCCATTATTCAACAGCAGTTTATTTACATTATATATAAACTTCTGTAATGCTTTGGTACACTTTCAATATGTTCCTGGTTTTGAAATATTACTTTAAAGATGAGATAGATAGATACTGTTCATAATAAGTGAAAATATAAATTAATTCTAAATAGAATATCAACAAAACAAAAAAAGTTTTTATAGGCTTCACGCAGCAGAACTGGTTTCGACTTCCGACGGATACTGACGTTTTATTTGGTATACGAATCGGATGCTTGACTGCGCGCTGTTTACAAAAATTCAATTTAATCTTAATATCTCATAATATAACAAATGGTAGAAAGTATATATGAATTAATTTGAATTCTATTGTCGCTTTAGTGGCATGCATTTAACTTTTTTTTTGGAAACAATGATATCTAATGATACCTCTTATACTCTTATACGTATTCTATACTTACTATAAAGTTGAGAAGAATTTTTCACAATTCTTCCTTATTAATTTTGGAATCTTATAATAAATAATAGTGGACATTTCCAATTTAATCTTTGAATTATTTGGTAAAAATTACATTTTTTCACAAGAGAAATATCTACGAATAATAAATCTTGCTGAACACACTTTATATTTCTCCTACCTCACAGCAAAACTATATATTAAGTCAAATACAAAAGTTTATAGAACCAGCGATTAAAGAATTAAAATTGACATTGTGTTGATGATCAAATACGTTAAAAATTTTACTATATTTTCGTTAATACATTAATTAGCTTAATACGATTTAATATATTACAGCAGCCAAGTCTTATAATGTAAGTAACTGAAAATCTGCACCTAAAACATGAACTTAATACATCTCTTTTTGCTCTGAGGTACGAATTTATTAATTAAGACTTAAATTAATATTTTTAGTTATTAATTTAGCTCTAATAGCTAGTAGCTAATAATTATTATTTTAAATGTTTTTTTACACAATGAGTTTAAAAATATATAAATATTAATTTACTAGCAATGGATTTCAGTGAATTTAAAAGAAAACTCGTGTTGAAGAATGTAATAATAAAATTATTTAATTATATTCTACTTGCGTGCTTATAACATAGACCTGTTATTTAATTAATTTTCAAATATACACACTCATATATCAATTCCTTTCAGTATCATTAAACTCTTCTTTGACGGTTACGAGTTACGAGTATTGCAAAAGTATCAACTTTGCAATATACTAATGATTTCTAATTTGCATTTGTTAAGAAGCTAAGTGGCATTCATTTCTACTTTGGTTTAAATTCTTGCCCCAAATATATATAGTCACAACGATAATTCGAAAACTTCTCAAGTTCAGTTTACTCTCAACATTTCTTTGTTCGAAAATTGTATGGACATTTATAACACTGACATTAGTGCCGAAAAATCTGTGGCAACCATCTCTAACTTTTTCGGTTAATTTCATTTTTTAACACCCTTTTCAGTTACAAAATCTCGCATAGTCTCTCCTCCATAGACTAACACGTAGATCTCCGCGGTCATTCTCTATACTATACTCTGCTTCTGGTCGACGTTTCGTTCACACTCGCAAGAGACATCTTCAGGTTGCTGCTACTGCTGAAAGAAACTGGAAGAGTAATGCATAAACCCGCCCTCCTGTGTTAGTCTTTCAGTTTTAGGTCAACAACAGTAGCAGCAGCCCTGAAGATGTCCCTTGCAAGTGTGGACGAAACGTCGATCAGAAGAAGATCCAGGTTTCAGCGTAGAAGTTCAGCTGAGTATAACATACGTAGAGAGTTTTTGGTAATTATGTTACCCACAAGAACTTTTACAATATTATTGGTCCTTGTTATTTTTCAGTTTTGAATTGTTATTTTATACGTATCCGTCCTGAATCATACTATATGTCCTCACTCTCTGTTTATTTCCCATGCATTGATGCATTAAGAATCAGCCTTTGTACCTCATTATAGACTTATCTATGGAATGCACAGCATTTTATAAATATCATAAAGGAAAGAATAACTTGGGAGGTGATCGACTCCCATCATAATATTTAATAATATTTCTTTATCTTAATTTTCTTACGTTATTGTACTTTTTTGTTTCTTACCTCTTCACTTACTTCTTACCTCGTCACATGAAAACATCTTTCAATAGCAATTTTTAATGGATTTTTAGCATTCAATAGCTCGAGTAGGTAAGTTATATCTGTTTCAACAGAAACAAGCAATTACACATTTCTGTCCAAAACGTTTTAAATTCTCCACTAATGTAGCAGTTAACTTTATACTTCTCAATACATCATTTAGAATCCTTTATGAGAAGATTTCTATGGAGCATTCCACCACATCATTGCTTTGTCATAAATCGAGCAATTCAAAGGAGAAAATGTTTCTCGTTTTATGTTCTCCCAGCCATTCATATTCCCACAGATACAAATTTATCGTATTACGATCCTTCTGCATAAATATATACATGCATAGAGTAAATGTTTAGATTTTGTCCGTAGAATTTTGAGATTCCGAGATCCGTGTTTTGTGCATGTGTCGCATGCATGTGTAGTACCTAACGTATACGTTTACGGTATTGGCGAATAAGGTCGTTTTATCGGTGAAAAAGGTGCGTCTATTTGAACTGGATCCAGGTATTGTGCGGCTGTCGGTTCCAATCAGTCTTTCAACGCGAAGACGGGCATTCACAGAGGTGTGGACACCAATAGAACGCACGTCAAACAACCCGTCACTCGCATTCTCAAGTACCCTCCTGGCGAGGAGACGAAGACGACGGGCTTCTGTTGAGACTCCCGCAGAGAGCTTGTCCACCTTACAAATACAACGCATTACTATACTATACTCTACCCCGAAATGTATACAGATAAATCTCAGTATAGGTGTGCGACAAGTACGTTTAGGATGCCACAAGAGAGGTTCCATATCTCGAAAATGTGTGTAAATGTATCGTTTTAATCCAATGAAAGAAATCCCTTTTGGATGGCCTGATTCTATTTCAATATTATCTCTTTTCTAAACCAAAGGAAGCATAATAAAATTTTGCTAAACACTTTTTAGGAAATGATTACACCCCACAACGTTGATAGTGAGTGTTAAGTTTCAGAAATTCATTGCCATTGTTTAGTATTTCAGACGCCTAGAAGGAAAACTTGATAAGTCACAATGCTACAGCAGTTTACAAATCAAAACATGTCGATCTCATTACTTATCTTTGTGTCTCATGTACTGCTTGTATAAAATCAGTAATATTTCTTGTTAAATAGGTTTAGTGGAATATTAGCTGGATGATAATAAAACAGTTTCTTATTTCTGGCTTAACATCCAGCCAATATTCCACTAAACCTATTAAACCTATTAAAATATAAAAAAAGATAACTCTACGATGGCTGCGAAAAATATTAACCAAGAATTAAAATCGGTAATAACTTATGGTATAACAAACAGACACTTAATTATCAACCGAAAACCAAATGAATTCGGTAAAATTAAAAAGCAAAAATATTTACAAGCGCTTTTTCTACGCCTACTTGACTCTTAAAAATAATAAGAATGAGCGACAAATATGAATCTTTACTATCTATCTTATCAAGCTTGAATAGTAAATGGGGTGCCACTTCCCGATTCAATAAGTTATTTGAATGTTTTTTTTTTCATATATATGCGTCAAACTCTTTCGGTGATTGTACATGTTTTACTAGTACAAGGTTTTCTATGCCCGGTATCGTTTATATGTTGCGCCACGCTAGATTATTCAACTTTACCATAGCAATAACTCGCTCTATGTTCCTTAAACCTAGTTCCGATCGCAAGTTTTGTTTGTCTACTGTAAATTTTATCACACCCGCCACAATCGATACTGTAAGGACCCGATCTTTCGTTGGGATAAGGTTTATCTTTCACGTTGCCTAAAAGATTTCTGAGTGTGTTACAGTCCTCCCATCTTATCACATTTAATGCTACGACGCATACTAACACTTTGATGTATTAGTAACTTCCATCCGAGGGTCCTATCAATGATGCAAAACACCACTCAAGCCCTAACAGACTTAAAATAATTTAGAATGATGATGTTATAAGGTGACTTTTAAATAAGTGCGTTCTATTAGGGCCGTTTTACACCTAGCTATTTATTGTGCAATTTATTGGCCAATTTAAAATTTTACGTGTATAACACGGATTAAATACGTGTTATACACGTAAAATTTTAAATTGGCCAACAAATTGCGCAGTAAATAGCTAGGTGTAAAACGGCCTTTAGATGCTCCACCACAAATGACGCTTTTTCAAATTAAAATTATTAATTTTAATTTAAAAACCGTCTAAAAATGCTGAAATAATGTATAAAATAATAATGAAGATTACAAAAGGAGTTATTTTGATTTCTAAGAACGAATATGAACAAAATTTTCTTTTGCTAGTCAATATATTTACAGATTTAAAATAAATTAATCTAATATGTAATGCACTACAAACCACTATTACTAATCTACTGTAGTCTCTCTTAAAAAAAATCTTGCTAACAATTTAACAAATTTTAGAACTGAGGAGAGATTTGTTTGTTTACAAAAGGATCCGAAATTATGAGAGAACAGTGGAGTTTAGAATCAATGATCAAAAATGGAAGACGTAAGTAGAAGAAGTAAACGATTAGCTTCTAAGTTATTCTCATCCAAAATCTCATTTCGAAGTAAATGCGCATTTTGTTTCCACAGAGCATACGGAGGGTTAAAAGTTTGCATCTTGTCAATATCGCTTTTAAAATTTGTTACCAAATAAGTTATTGTCATTGTGTAAAAAGATATTAATGAAAAGATGAATGAAAATAGAATTTGTAAACAAATACAAGAATTTAATTAATTGAGAGTTTCTTTATGAGCAATTAATTATTGTTTTTTACTAACGACTAAGGGAATAAATTAAACCATGTCTAAATGTGGAATATTTTATAAACATTTTTGCCGAGAAAAAAATTCGTAGAATATGATTATCAAATAATAAGTCCTTATTATTTGGTAATCATTGGTCACATCAACGACATTGTTATTTGATATTTACTTTTATTGCAAACTTCTCCTATCATCGTCAGCAGAAACACTGAACTGGAACAGTTAAGTGTTTCTGCTGATGATGATAGCTGATGATGATAGCTTTGCTATCGAAACGTACGTCCAGCTTAGTGCAGTTTGTGGTGAGGGGTCTAGGAAAAGTTTGCAGCATTACCAGTACCACAGTTTGGAATATTTTTGTCATTTACTTTTGTATTCCAAATTAAGGAAAGAAGTTTATTTAAATTGTATCTTTTAATCAATAGCTTTGTTCAAACTAAAGTTGACAAGAGGTGTTGCGCAGTATAGAGTACTGACCGTTTCCAACGATTGCGACTCATTGTTTGAACAAAGCTAATGTTTATTTGTGTATGGTCCAACGCCGTTCTTAAGTGAAATGCTTCTCAAGACTAGGATGTCTTAATTATAATATTTGGTTTTCACGCAAAATATTTTTCTAATATATAATAAATGTTTGATCAATATTTTAACTAAAACTATAAATAATGGTGACAACAAAAGCAGTTTAAGATGAAATTACGGCGACAGAACAATGTATGTCCCATAATTATGATAATTAAAAAGTATTTACAAAAGGATATAATCAAAGAGTTATTCACACGTTGAAATATTGCAATTAAATTCTGCCGAGGTAAAAAAAAAAACCCACATCCACTCCCACATTTTATTATCGTTATTACTGCACGACCAGAATTTTCCGCATAGAACTTCGCCTTTCGTCTCACCACCGTCTCCGAGTCGAGCGCCCTGAATATCTAAAGGAATTCTGAATAGTGCAGCAGCCCGTTCGCTTAATAGGGGCTTACAATTAGAGATAATTAGAGCTGCAAAGCGTAGTGGTTGGCACCACTACGCCTCAAAACCGGGCACGAGTGGTGGCGAACAGATTACCTAACGACGTTTAATTGGATTAGTCGTTCAATGATATTTAAAATTCTGCAGAACGCGAACGCGGGTCGCGCTGTTCCAGTTTTAAAACTGCACGTTTCCACGGCAGTCGGGTTCGTTAGCGTCGTTACGGAACAATAGCTGTCGCTTTTGCGTCTCGAAACTGTTTAATTTCAACAGCGACGGCGCGACGTCGGGCGAAGTCGCCCAAAAATAAATAAAAACTGAAGGTCCGCGCAAGGTTAGACGTTATTAACGCAGTTGTCTGGCTTAACTTTTTTTTTCTGTTTTAAAACTGGATGCTTTATTCAAACAGCAGTTTAGAAAGTATTATAATATTATAATTATATAGTGTCAAGTTAAAATTCGGAGATTTGTTGTCGGTTGTATTTATTTTAGAAAAATTATGTTCAAAATACTGCTGTGGTTTGGCACCCCGGGTTTTTGTAAATTCAGTTATATTTTATTTGTTGGGATTAATCTTTATCAATGTGTCGGGAAAATTCTCTCAGAAATTAGTATTTTCTTTTTAAGTAAGATTTTGCTAATTGAATTGATTTGATTGTTTAATTTGTTTATTTAAATGTTCAGTTGGTTTAAATTATTTTCACTCTGTATTATATTTTTATTTGATCATGTAGTTTATGTCCTTCCTAGAAGAATTCTTCTTCTATGATCTTTGCATTTATGCGCTGCTTTGGCACGCATCTGTTTGTTAAATGTATGCGATGTTTGGGCCCCTGAAGGGCAGTTACTTGAACGATAGCGTGTAAGTAGATTGTTATTTTATATTTTCTTTGCTGCCATTTTTGGTAATTTCGTTTAATTTTAAAGCTTTGTTCGTTTAATTTGTATATTTTATCATCCTTCAAGGAACTCGTTAAATAATAATTGGCATTATATTATTGTGTACACAATTTAGATGTAAGATCTTTTATTATATTTGTTCTAGAAAGTATTTTAAGTTTAAAGAGTTTATTTTTTTTTTTTTGTTTTCTAGTTTGCTGATTAGTTTTGAGTAATTAATCACCTCGGTTTAGGTGAAAAGAAGCATTGTGCTTGTAAATAAATTTCAATTTTAATAATACACTTGATTTGTCCACGTTTAAATTAATTTTGTTTATTTTAAATTTTGAGACCACGTGGATTTTTGTGAAAAAAGAATTTTCTTCTAAAACAAATTTGTCCTTTGTTTGTTGAAGGATTTGCATTGTCCTTTGGTAAATTAGATTCATGCAGTTTTTTGTTTCGGCCAGGACTCTCAGTCTATGGTTTTATTTTCTGCAAATTTGTATCTAAATGTTTTTTTTTCTTTTTTTTTAAATAAAATTTAATGATTGTTAACGTCATTCAAAATTTCTGTTCTTTTATTTTTGAATCAACCATTTCAATTGTTGAAGTAATTTTAGAAAGTCAAATTTTCAAACGCCCACATTTTACTTTTCATGATTAGTTTAATTGTGAGAGTAACCCTGAGATAAATAGTTTTTTTGCGCCCTTTTATTTTTATCCGCTGTGCTAGTAAATTTCATTTTCATTTTTTTTTTTTACTTTTCATTTAGCATTTATGCTGGTACCTTCAGTTCACCGCAATACGTTAGATACATTAAAGCGATCAATTGAAAGTAACTGAGATTGGCAATACAAAATTTACGTTGGCGCCACTGAACAGTTGACTTTCTATTACAGGTGGAACCTGGATTAAACAGAGAAAAGTTATCTCCGATTAACCAATTTACGATACATTAATGTATGGACCAAAGTGGATGTACTATATAAGACAAAAGCCTTGTATCAGATTTAGATAGGGATATAAATAAAAAGAGAAAGGCATAGATCATCTAAGAACTGTGCGAGCATATAAAATAAAATAATGCGCAAGAATAGACCGTTCACAGAAATACATACTCACCTTATTTGAACGTATTTATTTCTGTTTCTGAGAATGTATTCTGAAATAATTTTATAATTATTATTTTCATTTTCAAGTAGATGGATTTTTAATATATTTAAGATATAATACAACGCTTATAATACAAAAAAAATTAAATAGTATAATGCCTAATTTATTCATTTATAGATCCTAACAAATACTTAATTTTGTGCTAGAATTTATTTTATAATTGATATAAGAATGAGATGAGCTTAAACAGACACAATTATCTGTTAAATATCATCCTTAGTAAAAAAAAATGTATACAGAAACATAATCTAATCTTAGAAAGGAAGTTATGGATATTATTTTTTATAATTTAAAAAAAACCATGTAGGGGAAGGTGGGGCAAGATGGGAACATTAAGCTTTAGAACACTGCATGAGGATTGCAAATTGATATACAAGGTTCTAAGTACGCTTGTTGTAATCTTTAAACATTTATCTGCTGATGGATGAATTTACAATTTTTCGATGGGTACTCTTGATGTTGTGAGAAAATTTTGAAAAGAAATGTGTAAATACACCATCTTGTCCCATAATGGGGGCAAGATGGGGTTCTAGGTGAGTTAAGAATGGGTCGTACCATAAATCTAGGTAATACGTAAAAAAAAATAGTTTCTTAAAATATTCTTAAAAACATGGAGGAACAAAGCTTAAACTCTTTAAAGCGGAACTACTTAAAATAAAAAAAAATACAATAACGATAAGAATATTAAACTTAATCTTCACAATTGAGACAATAGAAGACGAACTCATCCACGTTATTCGCACAGCCTCCATGAACCCAACCTCGCCATCCATGGCATTGTATCAATACTTCCCCTTACAATACTAACATTGAGCGTCATCTTCCTCAACAGAAGAACTTGATTATTTCCTTGACGTTTTCTAAAAATCTATCTATTTGCTTTCCTTACAAAATTCGGCTTCTTGATCTCTTCTGTTTTCTTCTTTGTTCTAGTTGCCTTAGGGATTCTCCAGACTTCTATTTTCTTGTAGCAGATTTTTATATGTAGTGCTTGTAAGAATTGTTGTCTTTCCCTTGTTACGCTTTCATTGAACCTGTACTTTATTCCTAACATGAGAAATAGGCATTATATCTTCGAGAAAGCATAATGGCATATCCAGGCATAACGGACCAGACTGAAGAGTGAGTTAGTGATGTCTTCATGTTGCCCCATACCAATAACCCCATCTTGCCTCTTTGGGACATTTTTTGGTTATGTTATAATAACATATTTAATATTTGAATTAAAACAAATAACGCACTATAGAAAATACATGCAGTACATGTCAATTAATAAGCACAAAAAAGTGTAGTTGTAAATAATTTACTTATGCTTCCCATTCTGGCGGTTGAACTCACCATCAAAATAATAACGAAATTCTGGAAATTGCAAAGTTCACGCACAAACAGCAATAACTTTGTTATTACGACTAGTAAAGATTCCTAAATTACAACAAACATAAAACAGCACTTGTCAATATTAGGACTGCTATTATTTGACAGATGCTTACTGTCGTTTTGTAGATAAGACGATGTCCCCATTATGCCTCGTGGCCCCATCTTGCCCCACCCTCCCCTAATATGTGATTAAAAGAAATACTTGATACTTTGATTTTGTAGCCATGATTGTATAATTATTTAATAGTTTGTTGAAATTTTGGCTTGGGATAATTAAAACTAATTTATATAGCAAAACGTTTGAGTAATGAAATTCTAATATTACAATTCTATGTTATTATAAGCAATTGAAGGAAGACTGTATTGAAGTTAAAACGTCTTGCTTAGTTTTAATTACTTCAAGCTTAAGATTCCACTAAATTGCATTGACGGAACTCTCGTTGCCAGCTCCTGCGGCGATGCGAACGCATTTGTTCATTTCCGTATGCGACTCTAGGAAGTTGAAAGAAATATTAACGTAATTCTTGTCAAATATTGAGTTTGTTTTCTTTTGATGAGAATAATCCATTGTTCATATTTTAACTGTATTGTTGTGTAATTCAATGATACCAAAGGGCAAGCAAAATTGTTGTGCAAAACATCGCATAAATTAAATAGTTGAGGGCTCTAATCAACTATTGCGTTAAATTGAAAGCAACAACTTTTTGTCGACGAGCCAAAATGATTGCAGAAACCTAGTTTATAGGACAATAACGACCAGAATGCTGTTAAAAAAAAACACACATGTGGAAGAGCAGCAAATTTTGAATGCTGCGTTTTTTTCGGGCGTACTCATACGTTTCGCGTTAAGAAGCTAAGTGACATAAAGAACAAAGGTAACATCAATTACAAAAGAAATTGTATTAAAAAATTCAGGGTCTTGAGAACTACGCATAAATAAATTCGGCATCATATTCTCTGTAAAGTATAAGAGCATTTTATAATATATTTTATTTAATAAATATTACTAAAATATTGAATTGAAGTATAAATCAAAATATATTATTGAAAAGTAACTAATAAAACTAAAACTTTTGTGTGTAACGTTCAATAAATAATAAATTCAGTATACTTCACACATAGTTAGTATTGTACGTGACAAATAACATTGTTAGTAATTTTTAGAAAAATGTAAATTTTAAAGTAATTTTTAAAATGTTTGTGTTGTCTTTAAATGTGTATAAAAAATTGAATTGTAGTAAATAATTTCTGAAGAAGACAATAATAAAAAACTTGTCGAAAAGTCAAAAAAGAATGTTTTAATTGGTAAAAAAAATAATTCATTTTTTAAAAAAAGCCGCTACCTCAAGAAAAAAGAAAAAACATAATTTTACATTATCGGCTAAGAACAAATCCCATCAAAATAAATAATATATATAGGCTGATCCAACTTAAGTGGTCAATATTGCTACTTCCGTTAATATTGATGCTAGGATGTTGGTTAAATTAGCAAACTAGTAGTATTTTTCATGTCCATTAGCGTACTGCTATGGTATGGCACCCCGGATTTTGGAAATTTAAATTTGTGTTTTTATTTATTCCGAATTATCCCTATCAATGCTACGCCTGTGTTTCCACAGTTCTAAATTTTTATTTGGACAAGATTTTGTTAATAGGATTGTTTTAATGAATTTAAGTATTTAATTGTTCAGTTGTGTATATTAATTTCATTCATTTGTACTTATTGCGTTCACCGGTAGTGTATATTTTGTTCATTGTTATAGTTCGAGGAATTTTCTTTGCGATTCGTGCAACGATGTAGCACGCAGATGTTAATTTTATATATGTATGTGAGTTTGGGCCTCTTTAGGGCAGTTCCTTAGATTGATGCCGTGAGTAAGTACATGTAATATTTGCTTGGTTACCGTATTGGTGATTTCAATTTATATTAAAATTTTGTTCGCTTAATTTGAATTTAGAACATTTATCGAGGAACTCCATTTAAATAATAATTGATATTATATTGTTGTGCACATATTGGTATAAGATCCGTTATTATAATTTGTTTTAGAGAATTTTGTTTTTTGTTTAAAAAGTTAAATTTTTCCGTTTCTAGTTTTCAAATTAGTTTTCTTTGTTAATTACCTCGTGTAAGGTGAGAAGAAGCATTGTGCCTGTAATTTCAAATTCATTTGTGTAAATTTAATTTTTGGTTGGTTTAAAATTTGAAACCACGTGGATTTTGTGTGAAATAGAAATTTCTTCTAGAACAAATCTACCATTTTGTTAGTTAAAGGATTGCATTGTCCTTTTTAGTTGTTAAATTCATGCAGGTTTGATTTCGCCAGACTTTCGTCTAAGGTTTTTATTTTGCCTGTTAATTGTAATTAAATGTTTTTTTTTTAAATAATAAATTTTGTTTACTTTCACCCACATTGTACTTTTCATGATTAGATTAGTTAACCTTAAGTTATTAAGTCTTTTGCGCCCTTTTAAAATTTATTCCGCTGAGTAGTAAATTTAAATTTTCATTTTTTTTTTCATTTTCACTTTGCATTTATGCTTGTACCATCAGTACACAGCAGTGCATCAATAGAAAAAACAATTGACTTGTGCGTTTGCTACATAATTGTCAAAGTAATATTTTTTGTAATGCATCACCCTGTATATTTTTCAAAAATTTGAAAGATAATATCATTTGCAATATAAAAGTTTAAATTCCCTTCTTACTAAACAAGATATCATTCCTTCTAAATTCCTGATACAATTTTCGATAATAACGTATTAAGGCTGTTGCCGTAAGGGGTAACGTTCAACATAATATACACCAGCCCTTGTACAACTTTTTCGGCACAAAATGTACGCTCCAGCATATCGCACCTTTCCAAATGAGAAAACACCATAACGTATAAAATTAACAATTAACACGTAACAATTAAAAAATATAAATAATCAAAAATACTGACAAATAAATAAAGCAACAAAGATTAATTATTATACTTCTATTGACAGTCCTATAAGTCATACTAATTGTTCTATTTATCACGAAGGAGACCTGCTGCAATTTTTTCTAGATACAATACATCGTTGATATAAATTAAAACTTTTCACAACTTCCTTATTATTCATTTAATGTAGTAGTGAATTTAAACTTTTATATTGCAAATAATATTATCTTTTAAATGTTTGAAAAAATATACGTCAAGACAACACGTGCTTGTTATACTACGCTCGCCCAGTTTCTATCTTTATTTATATCCTGTTCTAAATCTGATGCAATACTTATGTCTTATATAGTACATAACAGACAAAAATGTTTTGTAGCGCAGACACGAAAAAAATAAATAGGTAGTCCAGAGACTTTTTCGAGATAAAAGCATTGGTGAAATCAAATTATAAATACATCTTACCGTTTCCAAATGATGAGCAACAATGGAAAACTTTTGCGTCATCAACTCCTCATATCTCCCCATATCTGGAGTTATTCATTGCATTCTTCAACAAACTTTTCGGCGTAACTCTTGTGAAGAAGCTGAACGCGTGATATACACCTTAGACTGAAGATGCCCTCAGAGAAAAAAGTCAAGTGGTGTATAATCCGACGATCTGGCAGGTCATTCTATAGGCTCCCTTCGACCAAGCCAACCATCGCGATCAGAAATTGTCGTACTCTGGCAGAGTAATGTGGTGGAGGCGCTCCAAATTATCTCGTTCTCCAACAAAACTGGATCCTCCTTCAATTTTCTATGATCAAAGGATTGATTATATCGTCCAGCATATTCAAACACATTTGACCATTTAAAGTCCCGTCGATGAATAGGAGTACTATAAGATGATCGCCAATGATACCATACATTTAGTTTCTCTGGTCGTTGTTACATGTTCCCGCATCAAAGGGAGTGGTATCACCCAATATCTACAGTTGTGACGATTTACTTCACCATTCAATGAAAAAAAAATGATTCGTCCGAAAAACAGTATTAACAGTAAGTTTCGTTTATTATTTATTCCAACCTTCTGTCAAAATCATTCTCATTCAATTCGTGTAGTAGTAAATTATGAAGAAATTCAATTTGAACTTCTTAAGTATTCTACAAACTGATGAATGGCTTACTTCTGATGCTTGAGACCTGTTTCATCGACGTCGTTGATATCTTTTATACGTTATTTTGGCAAAACACGTAAATAAGCTCAAGAGATCGATGTATGGTTTTTTTCTTTCTAGTATTTCCTTCTATATTAAGTAAAAAATGCAAACCTGATATAAGACAGCAGAACATTTTATGATGGAAACCCCACAAAGTGAGGATTTTGAAATACATTTAGAACTTCTCTAAAGTAGTCGCTGAAATAATTCAAGCGACACAGAAAACAGCAACAAAAGAATATTATTGAAACCGGAAAAAAATATTGTAAAATTTACTGTAGAAATGTTGTCCTATTACATATCATTATTCCCTAAGTTAACTACCGCTAAATAGATGACAGTAAGTAGTTTTTTATATGTTTTAAATACAATATCAAAGCAAAAGTTGACACAGCAATCAATATAATTTTAAATACTTACACAAAAATCTTAATCTTTATTCATTATATTATGTAATAATAGTATTAATACTTTGTTTAAATTGTTGATTTGATCACAATAAATGACAAAATTTCTGGCTCATAATATTTTCCTTATTTATTCATCAAACAAATAAACACGTAATATATTAAAATTAAGCATAACCTAATAAGTAAAAGGAAATTAAATATGTGGGTTACAGATGGTATTTAAAGCCATGCTATTTCTTTTTTTTTTCTGTATATTCGATAGCAAATTTAAATAACAGAGATTTATAGGTACACATTATAGCCGCAATAATCTAATGCAGTAAAACATTAAAAACAAAATTTCTGTCACAGACACATTAACTTGATTTGATTAAATAAACAAATAGACAGTTCATTGGAATATGTAAATAGATTTTTTCCGCAAAAACTGTAGACAAACAAGAAGCAAACAGAAAAACAAAATACAAAGTAATGAATATAAGATCATTTACTATTAATAAATTCATTCATGCCGTATAATTTTGATTCTATAACATTTGAATTTGAAAATTATTGTTTCAAATGCACTCAGATTTTATATTTGTTCCGTGATAGTTTTAAAAAAAAAATATATTAGTCGTAACTTAAGGTGTTCTTGTTTGCGGTCCGGAGTACTTTATGTCTAGTGGTAGTAAAGTGTACTTACTAGAACTCTTGAATAAGGAGCAATATAGTAGAAACTACTACAGCTATTATTGACTAGTGCGATAGTTAGCTCACGTTTTTTTTTAAACAATATGAGCATAGTAATTATTATAATTACTTTATTTAGTATACTAAATAACATTACATGGACCTTGTCATAGTTATAATAGTCTTTTAGGCCAGAATTGATATATACACAGTTAAAATCTATTCAAAACTAACTTAACATTAATTACCAATTCTGGCCTGAAGATATGCCCTTAGGTACGAAACCCAGTCGCAAACGTTACTGAATAGCGTTTTGAAAGATATAGACATTCCAATTTATTTCTACGGTTATCCTGTTACTCACAGGAGTAGCAGTAAGCTATTTAATAAATATTTACTAAACCTCCTTGTTTCGTAATACTAACTATCATTAAACAACAAATTTAAAGTAAGTATGCTGTATATTTATAACAAATCATTACACAATTAATACACATACTACTTGACATGGACAAATCTTGTTCTTACTGTAACTGCATATGTTTTTTGACTTAACTACTTCAATTCAATTATCATAAGTAACTTCATAATTACCAGTATGAAACAGACCGTAATAACTTAGATTGCTTCTTGGTAGTATCAGTGCTCAGAGTCTCTTTTTACCAGTGCTAAGTAATCTGTACTTTGTCCCCTATTCAGCCTGAACTTTTTTACTTACAAATTATATTTTTATTTATGATTATTAAAATTTTTTTCTCAGTATAAGATTCAAATTGTTTAGAATGAAATAACACCATATTTTGTTAAGTATTTATCTCTATTGGTGCTTACTGATTTAAATCGTCTTCCAGAATCAGCATCATTGAAATAAATGAGAAATAAGGAACGCTGTTCCGTCAAATATGCTCCATTAACAGTTTCATTTAAAACATGTAACTTTAACCACTGAATATCAATGTACGATTTGTTTTCTATTACAGATTAAATTTAAACTATAAAAAACATTTTCCACAACATTATAACATCCCAGAGTGTGAAGAAAATTTCTAAACGATCTATGCTGTCAAATGCCCCTTGGCCATTGTTTATAACTAGACAGATTCCACTGAACAGACAATATTCCAAATAATATCGAATGGCCCATATGCATCGAAATGTTTATTTTATAAACCTAAATACCTATTCTAGAGCGGTTGTGATCCTAGAATTCATAAAAAGTAAATTCAGATGCTTAAGTAGTTTAGGAATTTGGCATCTTTAATCTTTCAGAGAAATTTCACCCTTCCCAAAGATGTTTGTGGCTACTCGCCAGTGAATAAATAATATAGTCGTACAGCCAGTATTCAGTGTTATCAAACGGTCTGAACTTTATGCTTATCGCAGTGACCTTCAAAAATAACTCAAAAATGGAAAATACGTTTTTTTTATCGTTTTAACTGCAGTAGTACAATTACTTCATTGTTTACGAGTTAGACAAAAACACATTCAGCAGAAGTTGCAAAGTGATTTATATTATCTTACATGCTCATCCATCCGAAATTATTTCTAGACAAAAGAACACTTACTGCTAAAATTTTTCGCCGCTCAAATTTTCGGCCGAATCCAACACCATATCGTTCTGTACATACAACATACAGACCTCGCAGATGCAAGCTACATGATGCATTAAAACGGTTCCATTTTTCAATTGCCTGTAAGTAGTAGCGAACGGCCTACATCAATACCAGCTGAGTGTGTGAAAAATGACGTTAAATTGTCGTGCCATCATTTTCTGGAGCGATGGAGCATGTTGAAAATGGCGACGCCAGAACGTTGAAGGCGCCCCTCCATCGATTTGATAATGAGTCATTTGAACCCACGACAGCTCGGTTCGATCGTTTTCGCGAATTCAACGGCTCCGATTTGCGTTTATGTTATTATTGACTACAGTTGAAATGGTTGCTTTTGTCGAATCAATTCATATGCATAAAAACGAACTGTCTTTTTAACGCAATTGACATTAAAGAGATAGAGAGGAATCTTTATATATTTTTTATCATGGTCATATTCCTTTGTTCTATATTTGTCGTAGTCTATATTTGCAATTGATAGGGAAGTTATAACTAATATTGATAATTTGAAATAATTTGATAGATGATCCCATCTTGAATAGTTCCACAATTCGCCCATACAATCTTAATTCTTCTTGTTTCTAAATACGGTGATTTATCTCTGTAAATAAATAGTTAAAGGAGTTACAAATGTATAATATTGACAAAATAAGCTGTTGTTTTATCATAACCAACTAATAGTGACACCTTTTCTGAAAAAAAAATCTTTCTTAATCTTTTAAAAATATTCATAAAAGCACCTATTTAATTAATGCTATAGAAATTTAAACAGTGTCATCACAGATAATGTTTAATAACCTACCAAAATATTTTTAGTATAAGAGAAATTATATTGATTTCATAAAAGAATTATAACTTACTTACTTATAAATAACCACTGTTAGAGAATTGCAACATTTATACGTTTGGAGATTGATAAACGTAATATTTTTTTTTATAACTGAAAAATCGTAGTTATCGAGATAGTAGTTTTAAACACACAATTATGTGTTTTTGTTCATTGCCACTACTCAAATATCCCAAAAATCTCGGAAACAGATAAGGATATTTGAATTTCGTAAAAAAACAGTTGCTAAAGCATATGATTCACTCTAGTTTGCTACGACAATTGTGTTTTATTACGTGGAAAAAGATGGCTCCATGATCAAAAGAATTTTGCATCTTCAAATGTTTTTTATTTGAATGAATGCCTAGTAAAATGTATACAAACCTTGTTATTTGTGTTAGTCTTAAAAAATAACGATTTCGTATATATTTGTGTTTAAAGAAAACTAATATCACTTTTTACCTCTTTTTTGTATAAATATTTCGTTTATAAGGAAAAAATAGTAAACATACCCATAGAGAGCAAGAACTGATGAAATTACGGTAGTGATATTACAAACAGTTAATATCAATCGACATACATCATGATGGCAATTAAAAGAACAATATGATCTATCTGTAATTTTTTGGTTTAAGAAACGGCAAGAAAATTTGTCCGTATAAAGTTCATTTAGTGCACCATTTAAGAATAAGAAATAATTAACGGAGATTTCGAAGTTCTATTTTCTAGCAGCATTATTTAACATATCACAGTTTTGGCCGGCAAGGTTTGGTGTGGAATATTAAATCGATATATTATAGGGTCCTCACTTTTGACTTGAAACATAAACCAATATGCACTACGTACTTAGAATTCTTGCCATTACAAGGGCTCTGAAATAATATGTGGTTACATATGTATAATGCCAACGTAATTACTAGCTATTTAAATCACACTATACCATGCTGTTGGGTTCATACTAATTGCGTCCTCATCAGATGGCCCCCTCATTCGCCAGACCTAACTCCGTCAAATCTTTTCTTATGAGGCTACTTAAAAGCTGAAGTCTACGAGGAATCCAGGATGTATAACCTCTATAATAAAGTTTATGTAAATCTTTATGGAAATACATTCAAATGTAGATAATAAAATTAAATGTTTGCGAAACAAACCTAATAAGGTAAACTACATTAATCAAGATAATAATAATTTAAGTATCTTTATTACTTATATTTATCTGTTTAAAAATACGATAATGATATGATCTACTGTTTTTGTCTTATTGTTGTTGGTGTGCGCTGATTTATCTATGTTTGTTATTAGTATGTTGTACTCATTTATATATATCACACACTGAAGATATTACATATATATATATATATATACATATTTCATTTTTGGTTGGCCTTTTTGTATCGCTTCTTTTCTCTGTCGAAGAATGTTATATTAGTTTTAATATATGTACGAGTCTAGTTCTGTTTTAACTTTAAGCATTAAGCGCATAACTTTAATTTTAGTTCGCGTAGGATAGATAGCAGATTTTATCTGAGCCTCGCCTACAGATTGCACTAATGTAGTAATTGCTTTGTGTTCTTGTATTTAAATGGTGTGCAATAAAGACTTGTATTATTATTATTATTATTATTATTATATAAAACCAAAAACTAACTTTGATACCTACCAACACTTAAAATTTTTGAAATTAACACAAGCAATAAAATTTGTATTGATTTCAATACTCATTGAAATAAAAAGTAATTGATGATGTTAGCGATAAAGAAATTTCTTTTAAACATCGAGCCGTCTTCATTTTCACGCAAACAGAACACAATTTCTTTCCTCAATTTTTCTAGCTCATTGTAGTCACTTTATTTTTGTTATCAAAGTATTGACGTAGACACAATCTACATGCAATTACAAATGCATATAAACATTGTTTTTTTACTAAGAAATTTCTAGGAAATAGAATAGTTCGACTATATTTTATGACTATAACTCCATGTTATAGCCACAAGGGAAGAATACAGATATTTACTAGAAAATCAGTTTAAATATGCTAGCATTTATTAAGTCGTCTCATTCTAATGTCATTCTTTTTTTCTGTTATTTTAGAAAATAATGGAAATTGTGTAAATATTTTAACACAAAAATTTAAAACTTTAAACTTTTCAACAATATTCTTATATAAAATCATTAGGGCATCTATATTTTATTTCCATATTAAAAGATTTTCCTTACAAATAGGGACAATCCACGAATTACAACATGCGCATTATTAAAAAAAAAACATAACTCCAACAGTGCCCTCTCATAGCCATTAGCGGTACTAGAGAGTAATCCAGAATTATTGAGCGAAGAATATTTCCATATCTTATCGTTAGTATATTATTTTTTTATAATTTAATTAGATTTATAATCATGTACAAAAAGTCACTTGTTACTTAATGAAAGCGTTTATAAATATATTGACTTTCCTCTTGATCTTAGATGGCGCAATGAAAGCAATAATAGTTTTATTTGAGAACTGATTGCCTAAAATTCTTTTTTTTATATATAAACCCTTTATATTATTCATTTTGCAATTTTAATTTACTTAGTACTAGTACCTAATTAGTAAAAACCTGAAATATACTGTGAATCATTTCTATGAGATAACGAAATCAATATATACTTATTGTTAATACTAAAAACATATTCACTAATATTAAATACAAACAATGATAAACTGTTTTATCTGTCGTTTTATTTAAATACACGGTTTTGATGTATATCAGAAAATGTAATGAATACTGTCAAATGAGATGAAATTTCATCTTCTTAATAATATTTATGATTTTATGAATAACTTTTTTAGAAAAACTAGATTAGATTTCCATCCTTTAAACATTGGTGACAAAATCTTTACAAAAAAATGTAAAAAAAGCATTACCCGAATATAATAGAAAATAGGTTCAATTAAATAGGTAATAAATAGATTAGTTATGGTGATTTTGATTTCAACTTTAATTTATATATAGGTAGAAGTAATACCTACTATTAAAAGTAAGTAGATACTTAGATGACATGTCATGCATTAATCAATTTTATAGCTTAGTTCCTTTGAAGGCACAGACTTTCTTCAAATTCTATCACAGAATCCTATTTCTTCTTCAAATTAAATCGCATTGGCTTTCACTAAAATATCGTATGACTAATAAATTACCAAACACTTTTAAAATTGTAAAAAAAAATTGTACTAATTGTAAGTATAAGAGCAATATTGGATTGGCTAATAGATTAGATTAAAAGCGGTAATTAAGTAATTCCCTATCTCGCATAGAGTGCTACTATAAATGAAATCATCCGTTAAATAGATTTAATTACATCTTGCTTTTAATAGACAAACACACGATGTATATTAATGTAAACATATATTTTCTTGTTGTAGCCTTTCTTGTGGGTGTTGTGAAGTGTCAGGAACCCTTACTAGAGATTTCACAAGGAGTCTTGAGAGGATTGACATTAGAAAATCGCGATGGAGGAATATTTTACGGTTTCCGAAGCATACCATACGCTCAGCCACCGATAAATGAACTTAGATTCAAAGTAGGCATCACTTATTAATATATTTTCAATCGTGTAGTAATTCACATTGTTCCTTCAGACTCCATTGCCCGCAGATGGTTGGGATGGTGTTAGAGATGCAACTGGAGAAATACCAACTTGTATGCAATTCTTTNTTCCCTTTACGCTGAATTGACTAAGAACCCATGCCAATGCTCATCTTCCAAAATCACAAACCAGTTTAGAAGCAAAACTTGCGAAACTGATCGCTTTAATTATTGACTGGCTGTTAGAGAAAATAGCGACGCTTTTATCTCACTCTGCCCATCTTTATATTTCTTGCTTTTGCTAAAGATTTTACTTTTTACGCTTCTTTGCATATATACCAGCACCTATGCCTTAGTTAACTTTAGACCGTTTGTATACCAGTTCAAGTCCGCTTTTACTGGAGTGCTTTCTCCCAATCCTTCTAATTTAATATTATTAACTGATACTCTCCAAACATTTAATAGCTTTACCTTTCGTAGACCGTTCCAGAACTATTGCGATCCGTACGAATTGGATACTGTTTTAAATGAGAATTTAAATTTTTTATTTAAAGCATTTTTTAAGTTTGCAGGTTCCTTGTGGAACCTTGTTGCTCGGTTCGAAATTGATATCATAAAGCTATCTCAAAATATTTAGCCATTTTCATTGTAATGATTGTTTATGCAACACGCAACGTAAGATTTTCTACGGTTCATACTGCTAAATCTTAGCGCTCCATTAACAGTACTGCAAAGAAAGGATTAAAACGATGAAGAAAATGCTTCTTACGTAGTTATTATACAAATATATAACAAATAAATGGGACTATAATGATACCACAATTTCATGTCAGAACGTAAGCTCCCAGTCAGTTATATTGTATTGGAGCACTAACCCATCTTTAAATAACATTCTCGACGATTTCCTGATCGTGCAACTTCGTTGCATCATCATCATCATCATTATCATTATCAAATAGACATTCGCGTAATTTTCGTACGGACCGAGATTTCAAAAGGAAACAGGGCGGCCAAAAGGTTTACGAACGAGGGATTTCCTTCCATTCGGCAAAATGGAAAATTAATTTAAATCCGCTATTACGTTGCGGTACCGGCATTTCGCGCAATAGGAGATTCATAAATTTGCTGACTTAAATTTTCTTTGTATACAAGTCGTATTTTTGCCCGACGCTCATCTCTCCCATGCCGACATCGTAAGAGAAAGAGGGGAATCCGTACGGGAGATCCACGGAAAACCGTCAAAGGATTCGGGGAAATTATTTATCATTATCAACATTACGGAGATGGGAATTGGTTAAGGGATATGTCTGAGTTATTTCTTAGTAGATATAAATACGTAAGGTAGAGTTTAATCGGATTTCTGCTTCGGATATGAATTTTAAATTGCATCGTTTGAATCAATAACTCGTATAAATACTGATAAGAGGATAAGATTTTATTTAAATTAAAATTATTTCAAACCCAAACGACCAGTATTGAAGTGAAATTACATCTTTATTTGTGATTTTATCATTTTGCTATCGTGTATCTTGCGTTCCAAAAAGAACCTTAATTGGAACTAATGTCCAGAATAGAAGATTAATGTGGAGTATGAAATCAGTTAATCATCACTACAAGCAATATTTCAAGAATATTAAACATTCTTGTTGCTAGGAGATCGTTATATCTGAAACTCTATCTCATATACTTAGATTCCAGTTCAAGTTTTAAAAGAATTATTGTTTTTATGGACTATATGTGTCCTTTTTCATTTTATACCTGTTTATATATGTCTATCCTTTCATATGATGAGGACTTTTGCCAGGTTGCTTTGGGGCTGTCGGTAATAATAACGAAGAATCAGAATCATTCACTGTTTCGATTATCTTTCCGTGTCGCAATTTTTTTTTTCTGATATTACATACATATTTTAAATAACTCCCCCTCTTACTAAAAAAGGGCGATAGTTACTACTAAGAAGGTACGTAGTTACTGAACAATAGCCTCCTCTTGTTTCGATAAATGGTATCCTCTACTGCAACCAGTAGGGTCTATCGTAGAAAGGATCTTATCTTCAACTTCATCCCGCAGGTTCAAATCTTTAAAGCAGTTCACAATTTTGCTAAATGAGATTGTTTTCCGGTCTTCTAGAGAAGGGTCATCCTTCCTAAAGTTAGCGGCAGAGCAGTGTCAGAAAATATACTTATTTCATTTACTGTTTTTGCATTCAGTCTCACCGAAGAGCCTACACAATAAAATATTTAGGTAATTTTTCTTGGTAAAAATCACTTTTTTGATAATTTTCTACACCGAATGAGGGCAAATGAACAGGAACTTAAGAAAAATATCGAAATTTTCCCATAATATATGTATTTTACGTGAATATTGTAGGAAAGTTTCTCTTTTTTAGAAGAAAAACATTGTAATATTACCAAGAAAAATGTTAATAATGTTATAAACATTTAACATTTTATAATTTGGAAAATTACAGTTAAAAATATATTTTATTCAAATAAATTACCTTAATAGCAAAAAAATATTTTTTGGATATATGATATCAAGTACTTACGATTTTCTTAAAGAAACTATTTATTTTATACAAAGTCGGTACAGTTACAGATACAACAGTAGTAGATTTACGTCAAAATTGTATTACAAAACTGTAAATCATCACGTCATGATGTTCTAAACATATAATATCGAAGTTTTCAAGCCTATAGTAGCAAATACGTTAAACATATTATACAAGTACAGAAATTGCCGTGAAGATGGCGGTTCTCCCATTTTACTGCACTAACTTTCCATACTTGATATAAGTTTTCTACATGGCAGACATAGTTATCAAATATTTATGTATTACTTGCCAGATAAATATTTCTTAGGAACTGTTGGGAACTGAAATATTACTTCTAAAAGTAATGGTGTACGGTTTTAGGGGCCAACAATTTTCTAGTGCGCAATTCTGTGCTTTTTGAGTTTGCAATGACCTGTAAAGACAGGGACAATTACAAACAAGTGCAAGCACTTCCTTGGTTCTGGCACAACTAGGTGAAATACACTCCTTTGTATGCACCAAACAGGACAATGGTTCCAGTATGGAGCACTTTCTGATTTGCCCATAATTTGATTTGTTGCCTCTTGTTGTTCTGGTCCTTGAAATTGCTCTGCCACATCGTATTCTGCAAGGATGTTTGCTTCCTCATTCTCGAGAATGAATGAGTGTCCAGGTACCCAGATTATGGATAGATTACTAGCCATCTACAATGTAATTAGGCTTTATAGCTTCAGATCAGTTTCGAGTTGCGCCTCTGCTGCCTTCAAGACCCCTTGAACATTTTTATTGATCTATGTTAATAGTTTTTATCCAAAATCTCTCTAGCATACATCTCAATGGCAGCCTGAAATATGTTTTGATATTTCCGGCTGTGCAGTATATCTACTGCACACTGATTCCACCATACGTTAGTGACTGCATAATATAATTTGTGGATATTAGAACATTAGAAGGACATGGAGGCTGAAAGTTTTCTTAAGAAGCAAAATAACACAGAATATTCTCTGCAAAATCAAATAAATATAGCAAATCAAATTAGTTCCTTTAATTACTGAATCTAATTCCATCCTCTCAACCTCGAATTCGTTCTGCTACACTACCGTTAAGTTTGTCTACACAAATCAATCTGTTTTGAAAAATATTACAGAAAATATTTTAAATGGACCAATTTTCAAGTAATTCAGTAATTGTACCAACACTATACATGTAAATATTAATACGCTAATGTAATGGAAATGTTTCAATAAATGACTTGTTTTGTTAAGATTTAATTTAATTGTTTTTAATTCATTCTTTCGAGCCCTAGAGATAATACAGTCTGTTATTCCACTTATATCGATTTTTTTCTAACTTTGTTTCATAATCTATTATTCTTGTATTGTGTATTCTTTATCTATATCAATAGAAAATTTTAACAATTTCTACATTTCTGACAGAAACTTTCATTACATACAAATATGGTATGATATTTCATTTAATCTTGGTACATGTTCTCTCATATATCCTGCACACCATCATTATAGAAAGCATATTTTGGCAATTCGTTATTATTTACACTTTAACCCGTTATTCACGTCATAATTATCGTAATTTCAACTATTGAAAGGAACGATTTATAAATGTATATGACTGTGCTATATGTGCCGGAAAAATCAACAACTAAAACCCATTAAAATTTCTCATTCATCGACCTTTAATTCGAGGCAAAAGCGATATATAGAAGAAATGGAACAACGCCAACAATCGAACAAAACAGCCCATTTTGCTCACTTCCTGTGTTGCCAATCGATGGAAATTTAATACCTACGTGTGCGATTATACAACCACTACTTTTAGATCAGGAAATCTCGACTAGTTTCTTTACGTTTGTTGAAAAGCATATAAAGAGAAATTTCTCCTTTTTTTAAAGCAAATACGATCAAATGTCGAAATATGAAGGATTAGTTATAACAGCACTTTAATGAATAACATCAAATATTTCTATTTTGACCATAAACAATTTAGGTCGATGTTAAATTAAAAGAAGAGTTGTTGAGATGAGAAAAGAAAATACGCTCACATTTATATTTAGCTATATTTATTTTATTCAACCGAAAACATACGTAATACCAATGAAAAATTACATCAAGACAACGAATATGATAGTTATGATTTGTCTAGTAAACACGTTCATTGAGTTAATAAGACTGTGTAAATTAATGTATTGTAATGAATCTATAAAATTCCATCAAAATACATCAGCTTTATTCTTTTAAAACTAACAGTATTTAAGTATGGATTTTTTGGCAAATAAATTTATGGAAGTGAAGGGGCACAGTTTCGAACATATGGCTTTTTGAAATGTTAGTTTATGTTAAAATAAATATTACAGCGCAATCTGTTACGAATCGAAAAAAAGTTTCAAAAAAAAAAACTACATACTTGATGGCGTAGAATCCGAATCTGCAATACAAAATGCGGGTTCCCATTTAAGATATCACAGTTGTTTCGCCCCCCACCATTCAGTGAGTCTCCTACATTATAACAAATCTTATTAAGATCTATTTTTGATTTGATGCAGTGTTTTAGAGATATTCCGTTGTCTCAAGATAAAAATCTCATCTGTATACTTAATCTAACTGTTAATAGTTACAATAAAGATATTTTGTTGGGCGTGACTTTAGCTTCTTCACTAAAGTGGAAGGACTATTGCGAGTCTTTAGTTTCCAAATTAAATACTTTAATTTTAAAAGTAAGACAACTTAAACAATCAGTAAATCCTAATTCGCTAAAGATTATATACTTTGCTGAATTCTATAGTCACAATTGCGACATGGAATTCTTCTTTGGCGCTTCAGCTCTTCAGCCAATGATGTCTTCATTAAACAAAAATCAGCATTAAGATGTATGCGGGTATTAATCAATTAACATCCTGTAGAAACCATTTCGTCACTTTAAAAATATTAACTTTATTTCAATTGCATATTTTAGAAGCCGCCGTTCATATTCATAAACATAAACACAAAATTTCGCTTGTAATAAAGATTTACAACCACCTTCCTGATAGTTGGAAGTAATATAGTACAAATAAACTTTAAAAACTTGGTTGTCAACTAAGTGTTTTTATTCAATTAATGAGTACTTGGATTACTGTTTTTCGTTGTATATTTATTTTGAGTTTTGGCAGTTCCAATTTCTACTTCTTTTGTATAATTATTTCGACTTTTCTTTTTGTAATTTTACTTACTACATTGTTTATTTGTATTTTGTTTTCTTTTTGTCCTAGCGGATTGCTAAACTTTTTCTATTGTGTCATTTAGCATTTCAGACAGATTTCGTCATGAATGGATTTTATTTTATCGTTATGTAAACATTTAGATATAGGATTTTGAAGAGCATTTTGAAAGAATATAACAGCAAAGAAAAAGGAAATGAAATGCATTAGCCTAATTTCTTTTAAATAAGATTAACAAAACATTAATGAACTAACTTACAACGAATAATAAAAAAAAATAAAATGAACGTAAATTCTGTGTAAGGCAGAATATAAATTGAATCGAGTCGGTAATTTAAATAGTTTTGCTACCACCCGCTTCACAGTCTGTGGCGCAAGTGGTTAATAAAGTTAACTAAACGAAGAACTCTGTAACTACAGAGAGATATATTTGGTTTGAATCTACACTAGAATAAATATTGAATTATTTCTCTTGTTTACTTTTCTATGTAATTACTAGTACTATATTAGAAAAAACATAAAATATAATTTATTATTCATTGTTTACGGTGGAAATAGACGATAAAGTTCAAGGCACTAAAAAAAACCTCACGAGTTTGCAATAAATGCAATATATTACACGTCTGAATATACTTGAAGCTCGGATAAACTGAATAAAATTCGTAAAATCCGATGCTGCCACGTTCCGAAGCAACATCAGCGTTCGATTCACAAGTTAAGCCAATATCGCCCGGCACTCTAACAAGTTATAACGCCCTTATGCTATCTCGTGAATTCTGACACATCCATCGAAATTGGCCGTGAGAAAAGGAGGTCGAATATACCAACCTTCGTTGAACAGTCTTTTAGCTGTAAGCAAAATCTTTCAGAAAAAAAGAACATATTCTTTGAGAAAGATGGTGCTTATAGAGTAGGTTGTTAGTGTTTTAATTGGGTTTATTCAATGGAGAATATTAAACTTAAATGATTTTCGTTATATTTATTTTTATGTTTAATGATAATAAAATGATTAAAGAATTATTTTTGTAATTAGTGTAAATTACTGTGTTACCCACATATAAATTTCAAGCCATGCTCTGTTTCTTGTTATTTATTATGGAAAAGCTTTAGTGCTTATTTGTGATTACAAAACGTCAATTGTCCTTGCCATGGATTTTGTAATATCTTACCTTATCGAACCTCCTAACCAGCGTTGTTGACGCAGTCTTTGCGTGCTGGAGGTTCGCCTGCAGGATCTGTATCTACCTCTTCCCTATGAAGAGGGTTCTGGGACGGCTTCATCTCCCACTTTTCTACCTCCATTGGATCAGCCACCCTCGGGACAAGTTGCCGTTTGAGGGCTTGGCGGGTTCCATTCCCATAGGTACAATGCCTTGGGGATCCTGTTGGCTCATTCAAGCAGGTGGCGCTACACTCGCCTATCTGCTCTTCTCCAGCTGCCCTTCTTACACCCGAAATTTTAATGTTCCTAGGCCAAAGTACGGCTGGAGATCTAAATTCTTTAACTCCTCTGCTGACTCTTTACCTGCGGAGAAAGTCCACAGTGTTTGACAGACTTTGTTTCTTTTGTTGGAATTCCAAACGGTCCAAAGGTTTGTGTTAAGGCGTCAGTTACCCACCTTTAAACGGCTTAGAACTTCTCCATCGGTACTTTTTGTACGTCATCCTGGCCTTTTTGCGCGTGCCGGATGAAGTTGTCTTTGATTACAGTTTTTCGAGCTTCGATGTAAATTTGACGCTGCTTCACCAGCTTTTGCACTTTGGCCCTAGATATACCCGACAGTCTTGCTGTTCGGATTTCATTGTCGGACATTGGATCAACGCCTTCGACTAAGCCTACCTTCAAGGTGATCTTTTTTGTTGTGTCGTATGGACCAGGCGTGGGTGACCTTTGGTACATGCCCTTTTATATTTTTTTCCCTGCGTTACGACTTTGGAAAAAGGTGTTTTAAAAGTTTTCTGGTCATCCATGAATGATCCCCATTAGTCGCTAGGGAAGGGTTGGTCCACTTCAGCAGAGCCCCGCAGTACTGAAGTAAGGCATTTAATCAAAGCACCCCATAGATCATAGTATATTGTTTCGCAAATCACATACTTATGGTATAAGAGGAAGAGCTCTAGATTGGATCGTTTCATACTTGAGCAATAGAGCTCAGTTGGTAGAATTAAGTGGCCGCAAATCCGATTCCCTACCTTTCCAGAAAGGTGTTCCTCAAGGATCAGTTATTGGTCAGTTGTTATTTACCATTTTTGTAAACGATCTACCTGTTAATACCGCAGTTGATAGTTTGGTTATGTATGCCGACGATAGTAGCTTTATTATATCTGCTACCGACAATGACAGCCTTAGCAAACAAACCCAAAGTATGCTAAACACTTTTTCCAAATGGTTTGCAAACAATAGATTGCACTTAAATGTCGATAAAACATCGTTCATACGATTTACACCGGGTATTACAAAGATTAATGAAAGTCATTTGTTGAGAATTAATAATAAATCCATTCAACAGGTTTCGTCAACTAGATGTTTGGGGCTTTCTTTGGATAATAGCTTAAATTGGGCTTCTCATACACAAGAGTTAGGTACTAAACTTTCGTACGTGTGTTACGCAATCTACCGATTAAGACAGGTGGCTACGAAAGATGTTTTGCATCCGTACTATTTCGCATGTTTTTAGACAAGGTTATCGTACGATATTATATTCTGGGGAGCTTCGTCGTTTACTGGTAAAATCTTTCGCTTGCAAAAGCGTGCAATTAGAAATATGGTTGGGTTAAATATAAGAACATCGTGTAGACAACATTTTCGGAATTTAGGAATTTTGATCCTTACTAGTTTATATATACAGGAAGTTGCTACCTTTGTCAAAGAATATGAGGATTCATTTATCACGCAGAGTGACTAGCATGCATACAGCACGAGAAATCATGAACAATTTTGCACACCAGCGCATAGTCTGACCACGTTCGAAAGATCTCCTTTATTTATGGGTATAAAAATATTTAATGCCTTACCTTCTAGAATTAAGAATCTTAGTTTAATTGCGTTTAAGCGAGAACTTAGAAAGACTTTATTAAGTAATGTTTTTTATGGATTACAAGAATTTTTCGAGCTTCCAGTAAGTTAGTGCCATAATTACCTTTTGTTATTTTGTTGATTTAATTATTTAACTATATGTATATTGCTTATATATGTTAACTTAGTCTAAGCCGTAAGTTTATAACGAATGTAATATTTGTTCGCTGTTCTTTTGTTATCTGTTATTTTGGCTGATGTCCTTTGATTTATCTTATACCTTGTATAAATGCTCGGTGCCCCAAGGTTGGACTAGTTGAGAATGGTAGAGCTCTTCCTACACAGTGGTACCTCGACTAGGGATGAAGTAATTATACGATCTGCAGCAGGAGGAAGCTATGCCTAAAAGAACTAAGTTGCGCTTAGCCTGCTGCTGGGTCCATCCATAAAGTATCTACAGATTGGCCCCCACCACCACAAACTTACTCTAGCATTTTGACAGACTATTTAACACTTGATAATTGCCTAATGTATTCAGTAATCACGTATATTACCTATCAGGCAATTATTAAATAATCATACTGAATGTCACTTATGGCCGTTTACACCAACACGTTAAGCTTGGTTTAATTTTAAGGGACGCTTTGAATATGACGTTCGTTATATGCATAAGATATGAACTATCACCTTCAAAATACCACTTAAAATTAAACCAGGTTTAACATGTCGGTGCAAATGGGCCTTAAACACTAACCAAAAACCATTAAATGATATCTGACATGCATATATGAAACTGGGCGAAAGTAAAAATTGTCCGTTTTTTATTGGCCAAAACAGTTTTGGCGTCTTAGAACATAATTTGAAATTTTTTTGTTTTTTCTTTTTTCGTGAGTTAGCGGCTGGTTGCTATATAATGAATTAAATTTTTTTAAACAATCAAACTCTTCATTTTACGTTTCGACAAACTTTATTACTGTTGTCTTCCTCAGTAAATTATTTATTATAACTTAAAGTTTTTTTTTATCTAAAAATTAATAAACGTTATTGTCATTACATTATAGAACTATTTATGAGTTTTTTACTTACACATTTAGGGACAATTACACTGACATTTTAAAAATTTATTTAAAAATTACATTTTTAATAAAATTACTGAAACATGTTGTTAGTCAATTTACAAACTACTATGAACTGAACATTTTAAATTTAAACTGCCGAAGATTACATTTAAAATAACACGCAAGGCGAGCTCAGCGATGGGCTTTTTTTTAAATTGTTATACTAAAAATTGTTGTTTATTTATCTCTTTACCTACATATATTAACGACGAAAAGTATGTTTAAATGATTGGTGCATAAAATTTTTGATAAACTTTCTATTTCTGTTTTATCGTTTACTGCGTTTTTATGTTTGTTTATTTAGATCATTTCTAATATGCATCGCGCTTTATAATTTCTTTCCTTATTTAAAATACTTGTATTATTGAAATTGAATGTATGACCTGTGTTAATTGTATGTTTTTTTTAGAGCCGTGAGATTATTCTGATATTTATGGCCTTTTATTCTATTATGAAGTTGTTGTGATGTTTGTCCTATGTACACACTATTGCAATTGTTACAGGGGATTTTGTAAACTACATGACTTTGGTTTTGTAATGGAATACTGTCTTTCAATTTTGAGAAACTAAATTTCAAATTATTGTGGTTTTTGTGTGCAAGTTTTATATTATGTGGGTTAAGTATTTTATTAAGTTTTTCGGACAAATGAGGAACGTATGGGATGCTAAGATATTTGAAGGTATTTGGGTTTGTGTTTTTTGTGTTATTGACTTGTCTGGTGTTATAATATTGATGTATTTTGTTTTTAATGGTTTTTTGAATTAACGTTAAGGGATAGTTATTTTTTTGTAAATTGATTTTTACTGTGTTTAAAATTTCTTTCTATATTTTGGATTGGTTAATGTAATGGCTCTATTGATTAAGGCAGACATAACATTTCTTTTATAACTAAAGGGTTGGGCAGAAGGAAAATTTAAATAACGACCAGAAAATGTTGGTTTGCGATATAATTTTGTCAGAATTTTATTATTTTCACGAATCAAGGTAAGATCTAAATAATTTAACATTTGATTTTTTTCTATTTCAAGGGTAAATTGTAATTTCGGATGAAAGTCGTTGAAAAACTGATGAAATTTTGTGATTTTGTCTTCCGGAATACACACTAAGCAATCGTCTACATACCTTTTATAAAATGTTGATTTAAATTCTAAATTAGTAATTACCTGTCTTTCGAGGTCTTCAAGTACTAATTGAGCTATTGTGCTTGATATGGGTGAGCCCATTGCGCAGCCATATATTTGTTTGTAAAATTTATTTTGAAAAGAGAACTAGGTTGTTGACAAGGTGATTTCAAGTGCATTCAAAAATTCATCTAAAGGTAATTCTGCAAGTGGTTGAAGTTTTTTCCAATTTTTTCTTACAATATTTAAAGCATAATCTACTGAGATATTGGTGTACATAGAGACAACATCAAGCGAAATTAATCTGTCATTATTTTTTATTTCTGTACTGTCAATAATTTTTTTTAAATCAAATGAATTTTTCAAATAATATTCGTTGTTATTAATTATGTTTGAGATTGAATTGGCAAGATATTTTGATATATTGTAAAAGGAACTTTGGATACAGGAAACTATTGGCCTAAGTGGAACATTTTTATCATTTTTTTAATTGTTTTTACTCACAAATATGAAACCCAAATGTTGAATTATTTTATTCATTAATCATTGTTTAACACAAAATGAAATACATTAAGTCGTTTTTTGCATAGCATGTTGAAGGACTCGAGCCTATTGGTTAGAATAATATAATAACTAGTGCAACTGGTTGCCTAGCCTAAGCATCGATAGTTTGTTTTCTAAAGTTGCACAGAAAAATGTATGTGTACACCTATAATAATAAAAAAAAAATTGGCGATGCATATTTTGTAGCTTTATGAAGGTTTCATATTTATCATAGTAACTTCCAGCTTTTTTCTAGCATCTTGTTTGCTATGAGGTGATTTAATGAAAATGCTTAAACTAGGTAGTATGATTTCTCCTGAGTGTAAGCGTGATACTTAAACATGAACCATTCCTCAAGTACACATTAGGAATTACGCTCAATGCACGTGCGTTAAATCTAACGAACGACCTGCCAAACGAGCCTGCAAGCTGCCGACGAGACTTATTTTCGAAATCAAACCAATTAATCGCGAAATATTTGGCAAATATGACAGCGACCGGTCGCGCGCTATCATCCCGAAAACTGGGGTATTCCCCCTCCTAGAAACGCCGTTGCGGTGAATGTTCGTGCCTCTGCAAGCAGTCAACGGTAATTTAGGAACAAGTAACTAACAATATAACAAAGTTAATAAACCGGGCCTGCGGATCGCGGAGGGCGGCTGTCATGTGTTGCACGAGCGTCGACGTTAACGTAACTTTATCAGAATGTCACGATTCCCGATTTTGACTCTCCGCGCCATCATCATCGGCTAGGGGTGCCGTCGAAGCGAGGCCTTGAAGGGGGAGCAGGCGAGATGCCGGGGAGCGAGGACTTGTTAAGCCTTCTTGTTAGCGTTAAATTTTATCTAAACACATTATTGTAGACTCGATTACGTCGTTGGCGACGTTCCGTTACAGATTAATTGTGATCTTTAGTGAGTTTGAGCGGATTGCGTTAATTTCGACACAATTATCACTCAGACGGGGTATTTCTGAAAGGGAAAAGAATATCTGCAGAGGATGGAATATAATTAATGTCTTGTTTTTCAAAGATCCGTCGTTATACTATACTTTTACGCAGTACTTATCGCGTTTAATTTGGAGGTGACAAATATCGCATTAACCAAACAGTAATTAAGCTGGCTCACCAAGAATCTAAAAACGCCCGTTTTTCTTGGCGAATTTAAATTAAAAGCCAGCCTATCAAAATGTACGAGATACAAAAGCTATACTCAGATAAGCTACCGAAATCGGCCGTTTTACAATTTAGGCTACTTTTATATTAACGTCCAAATTGAGATATCAATGTTTAGGAAAATAATAACAACTAATAATAATAATGCAAACTTTATTTCCAAGACAAGATATGAAATGCGGCACAAAAACTTACAGAAAAATCATTAAATACAAACTCCAATGTGATGACACAAAGAAAACTAAAAACTGTTGAAAAATTAAATTAAAAGCGAATATACTAAAAATTATTGAATTCCAAAAATTCTGTATAGAAACATTCAGTATGCAGCCACGATTTAACTGTTTGTTTAGAAGTAAAAGTTTTCCAATGGTTAGGTAGATGGTTATAAATTTGAATTCCTAACACATCTATACTTTCAATTCTAGACTTCAGATGATGCTTAGCAGAATTAATTCGTGGATTTTTTAATTTAAAATTTATGTTCGTTATTGTTTTTGTTAATAAAAGGGCTTCTGTGTTTATGTACATAGCAGCTACTTTCCAATATACAGGGTGTATCAGATATAGAGGTAAATATAATAATATGTAGCAGCTGTAATCATATACAATGAAAAAGTCTTAATGCATATTTTATAAATGCCGTGGGCCAGAGCCGCACCTGTGCTCAACCTAAATGCTGTCCCGAGCGGGGGTATACTCGGTATACATACCACTATCATTCAGCCCATGATACAAGAAAATAAGGTATGCTCATCTGAAAACCAAAACTGGTCTTTTTTGCACATGGCCCTCAGATACGTCATCACTCGGCTGTCGCCATTGTTGTTGATGTATTTACCAAATTACTATATTTATTTTAACAAGTTTTACTTTATTTTTAAATCGATTAGAACACTTAATTTAGCTTTTATTTAATGTTTTGTGTCAGCTTATGCCTGTAGTAGTTTCGATTTACGTGTATAGTAATTTTAGTACGTGTTATAAGTTCGTTTTAGGTTTTGTGTGGATAAACTGTTTATAAACGTTGTAATGGAAATTCTTGAGTGACTTTCATTCGTTTGAGGGAGTAGAATAAAAAGAATTGATAAATGAATTTGTGAAAAAAAAAATAAACACTGCACTCAATCATTAACTCGTTCGTTCTTTTTTTTATCTGCATTTTTTATTCCAACACTGTCTGCATTAATGTTAGTACCAGACCAATTAGTGAAATTTTAGCACGTATAAGTACAAACAAGTATGAATAAGGTAAGAGCAAGAGCTAAAGAAGTGCAGAACATATTCAGTTAAAATAAAGCTTAAATAAATGCTTTATTTGCTTCATTGCACTAAAATAAGCAAACATGAAATGTTATACAAAAGGCAAAAAATACTTTGCATCAACAGAATCACTTATTACAAAGCAATAACGATTTTGCATTCAATTGAAAATTACATTTAAAATATGAATTATCTAAAATTTTGTTTCAATGCAAATTTGATTGAAGGAAATGGCAAAAAAACAGTTTTATTGATGTTAATAGGATAGATTTAAAAAAAAATGGGAGTTAATTTTCTTTACATTGGCGATATCTATTAAATTATTGGATTAGTAGTACTGTTTGGCCCTCAAATACGTCACACCTAGATGCGCAAGAGATTTTCTTGTATCATGATTCAGCCATTACCGCTGTTAGTTATGTGTGAATCGTCGCTTGGAGTGCAAGCCACTTCGAACATTTTATTTAAATTCTTCCCGTCTCGAAAAAACGAGCCTTTTCAAGACCATCATGATTGCATATAAAGGAAAATCGAACCTTGATGCATCGGCAAAAGCGCGGGAATGTATAAATTTATTTTCGCACGATATTATAGTAAAAAGGGTGTGTTTCCAAATTTTCTTTATCTACATCTGTTTCTGTGTAATTCGATTCAATTCATTTTGCGTTATATGATTAAATAAATCGAAAAGAAATAACTCAGATTCATGTGGTACCGTTTATTAACAACTAACTCTCGATTCGACAAAGCAAAAGAAAAATATTTACGTTTTTTATAAACTACTGAAGTCGCATATCCGGTGAAACTCGAACGTCTTATTAAGATATTAAAAATAATACTTTGTAGACTTACGTAGAATGCTCTTAACAAAAAAGGAGTGTTTATTTTATAAAAAGAAGAAATTTAAAATGCCTAAGTTTTGCTTTTTTTACAAGGGCCTTTATTTATTCAGAATGACGTTAAATGAACTGACGGCATACCATTAAGAATAATACTAAATGAGTGTAATGTATTTATACATAATACCACGTTTAGCGGGTGCTTAACATGACGTTTCCTTGCATCAGGCCCGGACTAAAGAATTTTTGGCTCTAAATTTAACTTTTTTTTATTCTTTAACGATGAAATCCGGTTTCGGTGGGTTTGTGCTTTATATGTCGTGTAGTTAACACCCAAGCAAATTGATACACCCTATATATATAATTCACAAAGTGTTAATATTTCCAAGGAAATGAAATAAGGCCTACATGACGTCAATTGAGTAACACCGCTAGACATCTAACCGCTTTTTGTTTAAGAAATATCTTTTTTGCAGAGGTACAAGATCCCCAAAGTAGAAGTCTGTAGAGTAGGTGAGAATGAAATTCGGCATAATATACTTGTTTCGAGATATGTGGCTCAAGTATATTTTTAAGTGATTTTAATTAAAATAGATTTATTCAAGGTCGATATTAATGATCGGCATTGAGTATCCCAATTTAAGGTGGGTGTAAGAGTTAAACCGAAAGGGTTACCGATTCAAAAGATTTCAATTGCTCATTATTAATGTGTATTAATAAATGTGTATCCAACCTTTTTTGCGAAGTATAAAAAAAAGATGTATTTTTTTTTTTAAATTTAATGATAGCTTATTAGCACAAAACCATGCAAAAATTTTGTCCAGCATAATATTTGTAAGGGCTTCAATATTGTTTCCATTTTCCGAAATTATTACGGTGATATCATCGGCATAGCATGCAACCATGAAATCGCAAAGAAATTCAAAAATGTCGTTTAAAAACAATAAAAACAGCAGTGGGCCAAGTACAGACCCTTGAGACACCTATGTTATTGGGCAATAAGGGTGATGTCACCTTGTAGCTCGTTTTAGCGTTGCTGACATTTATTTCCACGCACTGTACTCTGTCAGAGAGGTATGAGGTAATCCACTCCAACACTTTACCGCGTATGCCTAAAGAGTAAAGCTTTTCACATAGAAGATCATGATTAACACAATCAAATGCTTAGGGTGCTACTAGGTGGTTATCTTCTCTTCAATCCAAGTACGGCTTACTGATTTCGGTCAGAGACCATCATCAGAGCCATGTAATGTACACACAAACTAAAAATACATAGAATATAAACTATATAACAAAATTTGAACAAGATCAGTAGGCAATATTTATAGTTTTCGAGTAACTAACTGTTAAGAAGAAAAATTCGCTAACCTACACAGAAAAATACAAGCATTGGTTGAACAAAACGCTTTTTGTTATTTTATTTTGGTTGATATTTGTTTCAATATTAATGTCGACAAAAATGCGTTGGTAAAATCAACATAAAATTTATGTTAATTTTTTTTTTGCTGGAACATAGAAATTATAAAAAAAATGGAAACAACTGTTGGAGTAAATGATATTGTGAGTTGGGTGCAATGTGCGTAAAAATCTGACATTAAAACTATGTAAAAGTGTATTGCATATTGCTTCTGGCGGTCTTTGAGATGGGAAACCAATTTTTTTTAACAAACATGTCGGCGATCCGTACACAATTAACTTTTACTAATGAATTTTCAAACTGTATACAACAAAGTTTATTAATTCTACACTATCATTCATGATAAAAGATGCAAAACAGTGCTGAGCGATTTGCGAGCGCCATCTACTTCTTTTCAGGTTAACCGTCGCATTTTGTAACTACCGGGGAGTGGTACTGACTACCTATCGATGTTCGAGATGCTATTATAACTTAGCCAAAAGATGGTGCACAATGAAACTCATGACTAAAGTCAGTAAATATACAGGGTGAGTTTTTTATCTTGAAACAACGGAATATCTCTAAAACACTGCATCAAATCAAAAAGAGATCTTAATAAGATTTGTTATAATACATACTTGATGGCGTAAAATCCGAATCTGCAATACAAAATGGGGGTTCCCATTTAAGATTTCTAAGTTGTCCCCACTCTGAGGGGAGATAAAGTGGGGGATCAAGTTCGGCACCATTCAGTGAGCCCTCTACATTATAACAAATCTTATTAAGATCTTTTTTTGATTTGTAGTACTGCAAATATGCATGTATTTTGGGTTCAAAAAGAGACGCCAATTTTAAATGTTTTGCATGCGCTTGTCAATGTGTCAATATTAAAGAGTAAACCACGGTACAAATAATACGGTATGCTTACGGGCATATGGAAGTACGTCACAAGGGGAGCATAAATTGCGCCACATATATAATTATTATTATATTTAAATCGATTTCAACCGTGAGGGTTTTGTTAGGGCGAAAGATAAGTTTAGAAAATCCGGACGAGGTTACGGAACATATTTTAAAAGCGTTAAGGTGTTTTCGGGATTCGATTTTCTAGAAAAACCACGAAAATACTTTGTAAACACATAGGAAATTCCCTAAGATTGTAGAAATAAACACGAGCGCTACTAGATGGCGACAAGATAGATAAAGTAAATTTCAACTTAAACAGGCTTTCTAAAGCAAAGCTGCCTTTTAATTACATTAATTGGTGAATAACTTGGATTTTAACATTTTGCTATTTACCATACATATATTTTATTGTTTTCATTTGACCGACCCTATTTCTGATTTCACTCATAACTAAAGCCCGGCGGAAATAGTTCAAGGACGTAGAAAGAGCCCCCACTCAATTCCTCAAGTAGGCAGGGTATATACGTAGTCAGAATAGCGCCAGATACCGATTGCAAATGCACGGCAGTTGAGCGATACGACCCGACGGTAAAACAACTTGCATTTTTATGTATGCAAAGTCGAACTATTTGTATTAATAATCGCTAACATTTTTAAATCTTTCGGTGGAAGACTATGTCGCTTTGGCGTTAATAAATCTTTAAATAGCGAAAATATCCTTTCAACATCTACACTGCTTAAACAGTTTTCCTTCTATACTCAAGTTTATTAATTTTTAACATCATTTCGAAACTAGTCTCATTCTTCCTTCGTGTTTCTAAATCTCCAGTCTTTGTTAATCCTTAGCGGAATTAAACACTTTTTTTTAGCAAAAGTATAAGCAATTACTTATGCTAGCTGTAAGCATGGAAACCTTTCAAGGTAATTGCAATGTCTCAATCTTAAGTAAAAGAGTTGTTCTGCTGTAATGTGCAGTTATTTGAAGTAAAGCCATCATGCGTATCAATGGGAGCGTATATGCACAAAGAATGTACACACACGCAAATATTCTCTAGTAGCAGCGTTAAAAAAGCGTTGTCTGTATATCAGTTTATCGAATAGTGTCCATTGATTATAAAGATCAGTCTGTTGGTTTTAAATATTGTTGTTTATATTATTTTTTAAATTTTGAAAGTTTATATCAAGCCATCAAATGCGAGAAAAATGTTAAGACCTTAAGACGGTTCCTTTATATGTTAATCACCTCAATCGCCGATTTCCATTTTAGGGCAAGCTTACGTTAAAGGGGCTCTCTTTGAAGTTTCGAACTCAACTCAAAAAAACACCGCTTAAAAACGAAATAGCTTTGACTTGCGTGAATGAAATTTAATATTCTTTTTTTTTTTATTTCCGTGCTTTTAAACTACAAATCTCTAACGAAAGACATCTCGCAGATTTTTTTTTGCACTTTCACACATTACCGTAATTGGAGCTCTGGCTAACACATTTGTGCGTACTGTCAGAAGGAAAAATATCTCAGTGGACTTAGTAGCAATTCGGGGCACAGTTGTATTTTTGATGAAAGGTGAGCACAATCGATTTCGTTGATGATTAATTTTTGCCTATATAATTTACGCCTAGAGGCTAACGTTTTAACAATTATGTCATTCATAATGTTTTGTAAATCGGCTCTATATTCCATTCAATTTTCACGATATAAACCTTAGGAAGTTGCGTTGAATCCGATCTAAACTTTGGATGTGTGTAACCGAACATTATACCAGTATACATATGGTCAAAGAAGTGTTCCACTGGCGTACTATAGATGGCACCACAAGTATTCTCTTATGGAAATTTATCACTACTACAAATGCACAACAATAGAAAATGCTGGTGGTGTCATCTATAGTGCGCCAGTGGAACATTTCTCTGACCATATGTATACTGGTATAATATTTGGTGTAACCTCAATGGAATACCATAATATACTGGCATATTCTATAGTTCTGACATTAGAAAGACAAAGTATAGTGTTCTTATGAAGGCGGTATTACCAAATTCCTTGGAATTTCTCATTACAAATCCTAAAACCTTTGATGTGGACTGGCATACATCTTTAATGTGTAGCAAGATCACATATTCTAGTTCTTGCCATTAAAGGAATACCGTCTATTATGTAAATATACATATTTACATTTGACTAGTTTTTTTTTTTTGTAAAACTTAGTTCAAAACATTTACTAATGTTTAGACCAAGTTTGTTGATCTCACACCATTTGGATGTTACATTAAGGTTAAGTTGCAACATTGCATCATCAGCGCCCTCTGTTGCTCAGTAAATTTTGAGGTCAATAACATATGATAATCCTTTTACTTGAATTGAATGGAATATTATAATTCAAAATGTATAAAAAAAATATCATAAAAGATACGTGCTGGCAAATAAGAAAAAAAAACCCTTTTGTATAATAAATTTTATTTCACATTTAATATTAAAAATCTCACTTAACTAGCATAGAGGTCCATAACAACTGCTCCACCCAAATTTATTTGTAAGGAGAATATCGATCAAAATCCTCCTCACCAGACTCTCTTCCCAAACGTGGACTGAACGCAGATTTGTTGGATGAGTAACATTTCGACTCGTATAAGATAAGGAGAAACCTGATAAAGGATTCCATTTGTTCGCAATTAAATTGACCGAATGTTTCTTGATTGATGTCGTTTGAGGATCTCTTATTTCGACCCAATCTTGGCCCAAACCATAACGGCAATTTGTGCTGGGGATGTGTTTTTATCCATTGTGAGCGTTGTATATGTAAATTGCTGGGTGTATTTTCAACATTCTGTAGAAGAAAGGTAGTTAGATTAGTGAAAATTGCTTTGTAATTACATATTGTCGGCAGATAATGAAATGGAGACTGTAATAAGGTTATATGCCAATGTAATAAGGAGGGAAAAACAATAGATAATCTATTAAAGTACAGCTGAAACTTTGATATTGCATTTACTTGATTTTGTTTTGAAAAGCATGTAATATTTATGGAAAGAAAAAAGGACAATATTCTTACTTACACTGCACGAAACAACAAAAAGTTGCAGAATCAGGAGGAAAGCACAACATACCAAAGTGAAATACTGCATGTTTCTGTTTGCATCTCAAGTCTTCCCCAAGTTATATATATACTCAGCATCCCCTACGCAAATGGCCATAGGAGGTCGCCAAATTTAGAAAAAGACATCCCCCGTGGTTTAACAAATGATGTACGGATATTAAAATTAACTATCCAGTAGGTCATTTGGTTTGAAATGCAAATCATGTTCGCATATTCTTCTTATACACTGCTGCTAGCGGAGTTTAGAACAGTTCTGTGATAGTATCTAAGGGTAAGTAAGAGTAGTAAAAAAATATAAATAGGTAGTACGGTATTTGGCAATTAAATATAAATAAATAGTAGAATATTAATATTGTACACTGCAGTACAGTCAAAATGTCCATGTCATTGTAACTTGTTAATTAATTAAGGCTTGAGATATGTGTGTTTGCAGATCTGCTGGATATTTTATGCAAGTATTATCCATGTCACATAAAAATTATTAGTTTTTGAAATGACCAGCTATAACTAGATAATTTACAACAATGCGAGTGTATGTGTTTAATTAAGTTATCTTTTGCTAATATTGCGGCATCCTATAACGTTTGCCAAAACCAAATCACACTAAAACATTTTTGATATTAAATCGTACGAACCTATACGTTTCTAGCAGATGATTTAAAAAGTTTTCTATTTCCTAGTAGTTTAGTAGTAGTGATTGTTGGTGTCTGCTAACTTTTACTGCATTTCTGAAGTGGAACCTGTAACTTAAAATAATTATTAGTAGAAATTCTAAAGCTTTTGTAAATTAAATTTGTAACGTTAGGATTCATTTAATTTTTCCATATCCTTAAATATCTCTAGGTAGTAAAGAAAATAACAAATAAAGAAACCATTACCAGAACAAGAAATGCTGTGGTAAAAGACAGAGTAATATTAAATAAAACAAGAGTAAGCTAATATGTTAAGAGGTGTTCAAATAAATTACTAATTGAATTTTATGAATTATTTTAGTTAATTTTCAGTTATTACTTTCTGATATTTACAATAATAAAAATAAAATAAGTAAAAATAAAACAAAAGAAGCAATTATGCTTATAATTTGATTATTTTTAAAAGTTAATCTAACCACCAAATCATGTTCTTCCACGTGCAGTTAAATCAACCTTCAATTTATAGCAAAAATAAGAACGGTTGTGTAATGATGTGAAAAAGCCACAAAGATAATGTATTCGAATTATAAGTTTTGAATACTCCCCAAAAATCTTGCCTAGGAAATGTTACAATGTCAACATTTTACTTGGCTGTCTTTTAAATAAAATGGGCTAGATCGCAAAATTTATTTCACCAATTCATTGCTTTCCTTATGGTGTACACGGTGTTTTTTTTTAGAAAATAGCAAGAAAAGCTAGCGCAATCTGCTTGTAGTTTTTTAAAAACCAATTGCATTGAAAAATGTGCATAATAAAAGTTGTTTGATAATTTATTCCCTATTCACTGATTGTCTTACCACCATTTATTGATAAATTAAAACAATAGCAAAATATCCTTAAACCCCATGCTCCACTCAAAGGCACTACATGGGATACTACCTGCTCTAATTATTTTGTTGCTCCTAACATTGCATTTGTCCCTATTCTAATTAACTAGTACCTAATTACTATTGCGGAACTAGTGATGATGGTATTGGTGATATTGCGCCCGTGGAGCGACTTTATAGATCTCTCAGCATTCACCTACACTGAAAGAAACTAAAAAAGTTACTTCAACACATATTAACATGCATTTAGTTAACTAAAAAATAGTTTAAGTGAAGATAATCTTTCTTTCAGTGTTTGAGCAAGGGAAACCACGAAAACCTTACTGTGAGATGGCAATTATCTTACCTTCCAAATTTGGGTTTCTATAGCAACCAATGTCTTTTTTAAATGGCAATTCGTATTTTTTTCCCTATAGTCTGAAAGGTGTTTACATCTTCTATGCAGCCACAAACTCATCTATCCACATCATTTTACCACACAATTTACAAGATAATCAGTAAGATAATTCATTGATATGGGTGATAGGAAAATATAAAATCTGGTATACATTGTTGCCTTATACTAATGGATTTGTTGAGGGGATATTTGAAAGCTAAAGTTTAGATTAGCTTAGATTAGGTTTAGGGTGACCTACAGACCTGCTTCACCGCGACCTTTCCGATCTTTTGTGAGTCCCTTTTTTCTTAGAATTGATTATATATAGAATAATTTTGCCCTCTTAATGAGCGCAGCTTTCTTGTATAACTGCTAGCTGTGGAGTTCTTCACTCCCATTAGTAGAAACCTTGTCCTCGCCAAGCCGTCACATTGGCACGGCATATGAACTGGTGTTTCTTTCTCATCTTGGCAGAATCTCCAAGTACCATCATCTACCAGGCTATGTTGACTACATTGACTAGTCAGCAGACCTACTATCATTTAGACAGTCTTCCTATGTTTACTCAATAGACCTTTAGTAAATTCAGCTTTCTGTTCCTTTAGAATCTATTTTGCCCGTCTCTGTCCAGGTGACTTTTCCTGCCATTCTCTGGAAACATTATGTATCCATTCATTGATGTTTTTTTTTAATGCGATTTGGTAATGCCAACAGAGGGCCCAGCTCCAATGAATGACCTTGACGAATTTCGCCTGGCCAGATCGTTCGCTGCCTCATTTTTCCTCACGCCCAAGTGGCCAGAAACCCAGCCCATTATTAATTCCCTTTGGGTGCCAACCTGATTCAGGATGTTTACATAGCCCCATATCAGCTTAGAGTCCACACTTACGGAACCAATCGCTTTAAGTGTGGACTGATTGTCAGAGAAGATAGCGACGCTTCTACCTAGCTCGGTCCATCTTCCTATTTCTCTTAAACAAGGGTGAATTGCAGCTAAAGTTTAGAAAAATCTATTGTAAAATGTAAAACATCTGAAAACCAAGACATCATATCACAGACATACTTTTAAGGAATTAAATACTTTTGCTTCTATTGCTTCAGGCATAGCCTGGGAGATTTGGCGCCAATTTGAACCCGTTATTAATTGGAGGGTTTTGCAAAAAATCTTAACCTTAAAACTGCTTTTTTCTACCCATTAATTTTCAATGTTAAATTTGGTTTTTCATCTTGTTTTTTCATGGTTCCTTATCTTGTTTCATTGCTTTTTCTTTACTGCAACTTACAACCACATCAAATTGCTTATTTGTTCCTGTTCATATACACTCTTTACTTTAATATCATTCATCGTCTTATATAAATTTACATGTTGATTATTATAATTTAATTTGGTCAATTTGATTTTTTGGCAATGTGATAGTTTTAGATAAAAAAAAAACGATAACATTTGCGAGAATTTTATTAACAAGTGATATGAAAAAAAAAAAAATTAATAATGTGTGTGCCGACCCCGTAGCTGAGTACACTCCTGTACACCTCTAGCAATTGACAAATTTGAGATGGTCGATAACTGCTTGTGGCACCTCGTTCTAAATAACTTGAACTTCCTGGATTAATTGTATCAGAGTCTATGAAGGATGGTGCAAAGTGGGCAGTTTCCTCCCCATGATATCCCACACATATTCAATGGGGTTTAAATCCAGTGAACGGGGTGACCACGGAAAAACATTAACGCCTGCTTCTTGGAGAAAGTCCATAGTTCGAAAAGCAATATGAGGACGTGCATTATCTTGCTGGAAATGGATGTGTGGATGGTCATCTAGATAAGGTAGTAAAGTGGTTTGTAGGACATCATCAACATAACGCACGGCTGTCATACTGCCTCGAAGTGGTGATCGGCTATCATAGGTAATAGCCCCTCAAACTATTACTCCAACAGTCCTGTATACATTCCTTTCAATAGCAAACCCATTATCAAGTCGTTCTCCAATCCGGTGACAGAATCGCGATCTATCGCTAAAGACGGCATTATGCCATTCTGCCTCCCAATGCTGCCGTTCTCTGCACCAGTCCAAACGTTGACGACAGTGATCCGAAATCAAAGGAAGCACTAATCGTGGATGGTATGAAAAAGTCCAAAGATACTAATGCGACGATATAGTGTGCACATAATAAGAAGTCGACCTTCTCCTCCAAACCACTGCTCAGCGATTTGACGCGTAGTAGTAAAACAGTCTCGTAGAGTTAGTTGTCTGAAGTGCCTGTCTTGACGTTCCGTGGTACGCCTCGGTTGAGCAATTGGTCTTCTTCTTGTTCCTCTACCTTCTTCTGTCCACACACGACATACGTGCATTACCGTCATTGCAGTACCATTAACACGGTGGCCAATTTCGCGAGAGGACAAACCAATAACTAGATAAGCAACAATTCTGCCCCTGTCAAAGTCACTAATACGGTGATAATTTTGACGTCTGCCAACTCTAGGCATTTTGTTACGCTTAACATTCGTAGACGGATGCATAATAACTAAACATTTCTGTAATAGTCAGCTCCCATAAACAGGTTTCTTAACGACCTACTAAGAGATACTTATTTTCGCAAAAAAAAGATAAAGAGTCCACATTCTTCATAGCCTGCTTTAAATATAGACATTCTAATGAGAAAAAATCTAGTCGAACAAATTATACCTTCTGAGTGTAACACTTTTAATGTCACTGACTCTATCATGAATCTTTATCGTCTTAGATAAATTTACTTGTTGATAAAGTGAACCCTTTTACCAAATTTGAGTGCCATAATCATATAAAGATTATTCTATTGTTTATTTCTCAGAAACTTATTAGCAAATTATCTAATCTTACAAGCTTTATAATAAAACTAAAAAAAAACAAATACGCATATGTAATATATACGCAGTATAGTCAATACTTTACGATCATTACCGGAGTTCGTTTGTTTCTCCACAAATACATACATATAATATTAAATATCCATATTTTAAACAAGTCGACAAGACGCAGCGCGTCCTCGTCGGACTTCCAACAGCACGACGACAAGCGTCCCCGTAATGACATATAATATATTCTTTTGATCACATATTAAATTTTTCTGTGTCGTTAGCGGCTATGATAGTCATTATTTTTAAAGCGGTATCGTGTGTCACGTTCAAGATGTCCCGTTGGCGGTGATTTGCGGCGGTTTTCTTTATTTATAAGTGCTTAAAACATTATCGGATTGCCTTTGTTAGGCGGGGGAAAAATCCGTCTTGTTGCCGCTCATCAGGATGGGTCTTGGCTTGTCAGTGGAAGAATTTTACCGTGATAATGGGCATTGATGTGTTAGAAAATGTGTAAAAAGTTAAAATGATTAACGTTTTCTTCTTAATGAATGTAACGATACTGAAGAGAAGGTATCTGTAGTCGTTCTCTTTACTAGTTTTTAACCGTTTTACCTTGTATTTCTTTATTTTTTATTATTCATTTTACACTCCCGATCAAACCAGTTTTGTCATTTTTCTTAGGCTTTTGTTCTTTTCCAATAATTTCTTGTGCTACCTGTATTATAATGGTTGATAAATTTATCTTTAATATTGTCTCTTGTCGTATTTTTTTTTCTTATTGTGGTTTAATATCGTCTTTATATTCTCCTTTTGTGGAGTGTAAGAGATTTCTCTTACACTCTCAGTCGATGTATATTTGATTCCCTTTTTGACATCATCAAGAGGCACAGCTAAAAAATAATTAAACCAATATGGTTGATAATTACTAAATTATGAGAAAAAAATTTCAATTTATAGGACTAATAAATATACATCTTAAAATCCAAACAATCAAGATAGAATAAAATTGTTGATACAAGACAGACAGTAAAAGAAAAAAAAGATTGTTTAGAATAAACTTCATATTAAACGTCATATACACCTTATTTGCTGATCGTCCATGCATTCGTCCATAAGGATTAGTGATAAATGAAGTGTTGTAATAGATACTTCCTAATTAATTCAATTTAAGATTGTTATGATCAATTTCGAAACAATAAAAGAAAATAATAATTTTTAGTATGGTGCCGCAGGCGCACCCTCTCCGAACATGGTCTCTGGAGAAGGTGCCCTTCTGAAAATTCACATTTTAAATTTTTGCCTAGAAATTGGCCACTTATTTTAATTTTTTTTTTTGGCTGAATTATTTGCCCTCTTCAGGCAAATAATATTCAACCGCTGGTGAAAGAATAATTTTAAGGTAGTAAACAAATTACAATTTTGAATTTAACTAATTAGGAAGTATTTAGTACAAGTAGTTCCGATTTCCATGAAACTTTACGGACTGAAAGAGTACCATAGTAGAAGCACAACGCAAGTTTTTTTCTGCGGAAACGCTCGATTTAGGGGTACAATCTCCTCCCAAAGTTTGCGCGATTTTTCATTTTTTTTTGAATATCTCTAAAATTATAAAATTATATTAAAAAACGTGTTTAACATAATTTGCAGCAGATTACCTGCCCTCAAAGATGACGTAACCTAACCTCGCAAAAATCTAATAATGGGAGGCGGAGCACCCCGTCCCCTATTATTCCCCCAAGCTGCAATCCTACCTTAACCCACGATCAGTTTTCTCCACCAAGATAATTCGAAATCTCCAAATATTCGTGATATAAGAGTGGATACGTGGATGAAAGACCTGGAGCCTTTAAAAATCCTGTAGAGTTTTGTTTTGCCAAAGATGCAGAGTCTACACCCTTGTGTAGTATTTGTAATAAACCCGCAATTGGGCGTTGTTCGTGGTGAAAACAATATCTGTGTTTTGAGCACTTTTACTACTACTAACTACTAACTACCATTATTATAATAACTACATAGCTTAATTTTTAATACGTATATGTATTGTAATACTGTTCGCTACTGTAATATATATCAATAAAATTGCATTACAATATGTAGCGTATTTAAGCATTTATAAGGATTACAATATCTCTCTAATTTTGTTCTATTGTTTTTCGAAATTATTATTGTTACATATATGTTAGCTCTATTTGTGCTGATTTAATTAATTAAAATGAAGTATAAATGACTACAAAATTTTATACTTTTTTAAGAAAGTGGTATTACAGAAATGAATAACATTTTATATAGTTGTTATACAGTTTTGTAACATATTTTTTGGAACATTTAATGTAACTGTATTGTATTGCGTCACAAGTAATATGTTCAAAATATTAGCTATGCTAACTGGCATTGTACTAAACTACAATTTACACGAGAAATAATACATCATTCGGAACCATCGTCTTGTATATATACCAAACGTCTACGTGCCTTTTCGAAGGTTCATGTTTTAATAAATCTTGATATTGATTAGATTATTTAGGTCTTTGAACGAAATTAATTATTTAAAATATTATCCTACTTGACGTATGCACTTCAACGCATACTTGATGATCTACGTGCCAAAAAGTCACAGAGTATCAACTGTAAATCTACATATACTGCATGTTAAATATTTGGTTCTTTGTCTCGTGCGCCAAATTTGTTCGTAGTAAACAGCAATTCGTAAATTTTGAGGTATGTCCAAGATCTTGGCAGACCGGTGTCCTTGTTAACATATTAACGGAAATCAGAATATATTAATTATAGTAAATTAGTTATTAATTCGATCCGCGAACTAGTTTATAACTTTTTCTCACTCCATCATATGCAATTTATTATATTTACTAGTTATAAAATATTGTAAAACATTTCATAATATTTTCTAGAAGATTGTGCTACAATATTTTCTAAGAATTTTATTGCTTTTTTTGTAACTGTGCTATACAAACTCAGCGACGTTATTTAAAAATTTTGCACAATAGTAAAAATTCTTATAAATTCTACAATGTTCGTCCAATAGTGAAGTGTAAATATTACTATGCAGATTTTTCTACTAGTAGGTTTTGTACTACTAACAGTTAATATCGACAAGTCATTCTCTTCATGTTCTATTTGCTTGTTGGTTTTTGTGCTTCACAATTCTCGTTTCTATGAACAAAGCCAACAGATTCCTGAAACTTGTTTTATGTGGTTATTTTACAGCATACATCCTACTTGCAAGAAAACAATACTCTTGAAATGTTCCGCAAACTTCTCCTAGACCCCTCACCACAAACTACACTAAACTGCGCGTACGTTTCAATAGCAAAGCTATCATCATCAGCAGAAACACTGCACTGAAGTTTGGAAAAGTAGGAAAAGTTTGCAGTATTACCAGTGCCACAGTTTGGAGTATTTTTGTCATCTTAAAATGTTATACCTTTACACTTTTCTAACATGCTTGCATTTCACAATACCTACAAACATGTCTATTTCAATAGTACATTTTGTACACAGTTTGCGTTTTATAAAAAAATGACTACAAATGACCATATCAGCAATAATTTTTCATAATTATTTTGTTTATCTGTGTACTGTGCAAAAAAAAAGAAATCTACTGCCAAGCTATTTCAAGTTATAAAAATATGGAATTAAACCAATTCTAAAACGTTTTACTGTCATATTTCAGAACTAACTGATCACATATGACGTCAATAACTGTTAAATTATTTACACCAATGAAGCGGCTTCAACTCCCCGTTGCTTTCCGCTGATTTGGTAAAAGCTTCCGACGATTAAATATTCATAAATGCATATGAATCGCAAAGTCTATCGTATGTAATACTTTAAGTCCTTTAAATCTAGCTGATAGTTCAAAAACTTAAAATCCTCTTAAGCGCATCATCACCAAGCAGAGACGAAATTATGGCTTACGAAGTAGCAACGAGACTCCGGTCGCGTTAATGGGTTTAGCATCTTCAAAATGTAAAATATGCATGCATGTTGAGGACCGATGCAGAAACGTGTAATGCACATCACTTTTTTTTACCCTATTAAAATTAAAAGGAATTCCATTTTACGCCTGTTAATTCTTCCTTAACAAATGTCTTAAGGGAAATTAGAAATTTTGATATTTCTGACTTCTACATTATTACGATAACGAGTCGCAGTGGAAAAAGAAAAATTCGACACAAAAGGGGGGAATAGAAACGATTTAAATGAATCGAAAGAAAAAAGAAGAAAAAGAAATATCTTTTGCGTATAGAAGCGTCGAAAGTGTGCGGCGGTTTTGGAACTGCTACCTACCTACATTTAACAAGCCTACCGCGATCCTGACACGAGCGGAGTTCATTTCCGAAACAAATGATTGTAATTTAATATCCGGTTGGAGGTGATCGGAGGAAATAAGTCGAATTAGAGATCGACCGTGATCAAAATGCTCGGTCGCTGATGGCTGTGCGCTCCGATATTCTGCTCTTCCGTGATATTATTGCTATAAATGGTGTCCTGATGTGACATTCGCCTGCTCGCGTTCGTAACAACGTTTCGTACCTGTTTTATTCTGTATCGCCTTTTTTATTCGTCGTTTTTCCCTCATTATCACTTTTCCAGAGAAGCGGCTGCATCTCCCGGATATCGTTTATTGCTTCTATAGAATTATTAAACGAATTTGCTTGAGCTGACGTTTTTTCTTTGTTGAGAATTTTATATAGGTGTGTGCTTCAATAAGTTTAAGAAAATTATTAAGCTTTACACAGATCTATAATCCATTAGAAGATATTTTACTATTGTTCTCTGTTATTATATATTTAATACATCATTATAAATGGAATTCCATCTGAAGTATTGTCTCGGTCATACCAGCACATAAGAGAAATGATTAAACTAACATGAAAAAATTTAGACCAGTATCGCTGCTTAATTGTTTTTCCAAAGTTATAGAAAGTAAAATAGTCTATAACCAAGCGATAGATTTTTATGAAAAAACATAATATATTGCGCTGCCACCAGCACGATTTTACAAAACAAAAATCAACAGAAAAAGCACTTTTTCAATGTCTCGAATATATCTGTGGTGGCTTAGATTCGAATGACTTAGTTTTATACATAGTATAATTGGTATCTTCTTCGACCTAACGCGTGCTTTTGACTGTGTGGGTGAGGAAATTTTATCGCAGAAGCTATATTCATTGGGATTTAGACGGTTTTCGTTGGATTGGTTGTTATATTTCTTGGAATATAGGACAATATATGAAATGATTGTTAGATTGTAGAACGAAAAGTCTCCGGAATATGATATCGACTATCGACTTGGGCGTACCGCAGGGGTCTGTTCTGGGGCCATTACTGCTTTTATGCCTGATCAATAACTAATCGGAACATATAATTTTGTGGACTTCTCATTTTATTTTTCGACGAGGTTTAGATCATTGTGAGGTCTAGAATACTACATTTCAATGATAGTGCAATCTTACTCTATGTGATACTTGACAAAAACCTGAAATCGGGGAACAATTTGGAAAATGTGGTAAATTAAATAAAGCCTATTATACAATCTTCCAACAAAAAAATGTTTTAATGGAAATTTACTATGAGCTGGTGTATTCTTTGATTTCTTATAATGTTATTATTATACGTGCTGCAGTCGACTGGGATAGAGTATTCATCTTGCAAAAGCCAGCTGGACGTTTACTTTTCGGTCTTCATTGCAAAAAAAGCTGTAGGAAAACGTTTAAAACTCAAAAAATAATGACATTTATTATATATCGGGCAGTAACTTTTGCTAGGGCTCATGCGGATAAATTTGAGACATTTAGGACAATGCACCAACACAATACAAAACTGCAAACAGATTGGATTACTATTTCAAAACATAGATTATTGTTGACAAAGAAGTCACCAGTATTGTTAAGTTTGAGGCTGCAAAATGAGCTGCCAAGCGAGATCAGGTTTGTTAATTGCTTTAAGGTGTTTAAGCGGTGTGTTAAACACTTATTACCTAATAGCTCTTCTTAGTTAATTAATACATTTATAAATCCTGCGGAATTTAATTGATATTTAATATTAAGTGTCGTTTGGTTTCTTCGTCTGTAGATATGTCTTATATATTTATGTATATCTATATTGACAATTTCATCCAATGTAATGTTGACTTATTGGAAAAATCAACATTATTATTATTATCGTGATTAAAACAATTTGAAAAATAGAATAAGGCTATTAATTTACAGTACTGAAACGGTAGGTCTTCTACTGGTTAAACCTCTAACAATTGAGACTCCTATTTGACGTAAACATTGACGTTTGGTTTTGGTTAGATGCACTGATACGTTTGCAAGTTCGTAAACGATGTTATCTACCTTAGAAAAAGTCATTTTAGTTGAGTACTATTTTCGCTCATAAAGTTTAGGTACACAAAATAGTTTAGGCATTAAATTCTTCAGTGATCAATTATCGGAGCATTTTAATAAACGGGCACCAAGTAATGCTATTGTACTGAACACTACAACCAAATTTGGAAGAACCGGAAGTGTGCTACACCAAGGAAAAAGTAAAGCTGGACGAAGAAAAACAGTGCATACGAACGAAAATCACGAAAGAGTATGCAATCAAAATTGTAAACTCACCACGTCGTAGTCAACAGAGATCTGCTGCAAAATTGAATATGAACAGGAGGACTCTTCAGAGAGAAACAACTTAATGCCCATTTATGCGTTATTCAGACGACCCAAGAATTGAGAACGGGTGATCACGCTGCAAGACTTGAATCTTGTGTCAGAATTTTTTGCTCTGCAATATGATAATCCCAGTTTCATCAATAACACCTAGTACAGTGGCGACTGTCATTTTCATTTGTCGGGACATACAAATAGGCGTAGCAATAGATTATTAGGTTTCCAGCGTTGCATAGTGAAGAAGTGATCGTCTGGTGCGCAGTTTCTGGACGAGGAATAATTGGGCCTTACTTCAATAAGGAAGGGGGACGTCCAGTAACTGTTGATCAACAGCGCTACATTATTCAAGCTCTCATACCGTTTGAAGGTGATCTTCGGAGATCAAAAAAACTTAACTTTCGGCAGCCAGTTTTTTTTCAGGAAGATGAGACAAGTTTCACCGATTTTTCTTTTCTATCTCACTCTTAGGATTTAAAATTGGATGCATATGTTTGGGGTGTAAAACTATGAGTTTTCCAAGATAACCCTCCATCTACAATGCAACAGTTAATAGAAAAAATTACAGAAGCGATATGACAGATGCAACAGCCACTATTTTTAAATATGGTTACAAATATACAAACTGTGCGTTCGACGTAATGAATGAATGATGATTGGAACATGTTATTCGTAAAGCTAATATCCAAATAGTGATAAAGATGAATTTAAATTGGGTTATAGTAGGTCGATTAAAAAATATCCAAAACCAATTGATCATTATATTTATATTAAAAATCGATGTCGAAATTTGGAAATATATCATAACGTATTAGTGTAATTAATTAAATATAAACGTTAACATGTTAACGTGATTTGTGAATATTGTTATATGTTGTACCACAGTTTTATATATTTTAAATGTTTAGTTAGTTGTTTTGAATTTTAAAATTGCATTTTGACGTATCAAAATTTGTTGATGAAGTTTATGTTTAATTAATTACATTATAATATAAATCCAGTTTCGAATATCTTAATTGACGATATAATACTTGTTTATATTTATTGTTTGAATGTAATAGTCTTCTCACATTTGATTTTAAATAATTTATTAAAATGTTCTCAATTTCTCTCGGCCTAGATAAATCTAGATCTGGTATTTACATTTCTCTGTCCATTGTAAAAGCACTATAATACAAAATGGAATTTGCCGTTAGAATGTTGTAAATCCTAGTAGTATTGGGGAGTTGGTCGCAGTGACCACCCTTAGTGTGCTGTTAAAGAAATCGTCCTTTCAACGGCGATGCCTCCAATCAGATGTTGGTCTAGTAAATATACCAGATTAGTATGTTACGATCGTAGTTTCCAGCCTATTTTATGCAAAATATTATCTGTTACTGGAGTGAAATAAGTGCTGCGCCATCTGTACGGCAATTTCTCTACTACACATAAGTATATCTGCTACAATAGGCTGGCAACTACGATCGTAACGTACTAATCTGGTATATTTACCAGATCAACATCTGATTATAGGAATCATCGCCACTTGAAAGAACGTTTTCTTTAACGGCACACTAGAGTGCTTAGGATGGTCACTGCGACCAACTCCCCAATACTACTAGGATTTAAATCCCTCCTTAGTGATCACGGCATTTTATTGTGTTCTAAAATGAACAAATGTTATAAGAAAAGGAAAAACCTCTTCAATCAAAATGCTTCGGTTTTCTGCCAATCTGCATAGTTTTCAGGTTCAAAATAAAGAGGACTTGAATCAACTATCAATATCTTTCACTTAAAAGAATAAAATGTTTCAACGAAAAATATATTATTTCCGAATAAATGCCTGAATTTAAAATTATATTCCTTTTCAAGGAAACACCAAATCATGTTGGCCATATAGAAAACGCAAAAACTTTTGGTTAAATGCAATTCCTTTTAAGTGAAAAGGATATTTCTCTCAGTGTACTAAGAATTAGTGTGATAATTCAAAAATAATAAGAAAACAGAACGACGCGTGACCAAATACCCATGACAGTTCAAATTCAAATTCAAATTCTTTATTTCTGTTTTAAATGTAAACACAGAAAAAAAATACTGTATATACATAATAACAAGAAACAGGCGTCACTCAGAAAAAAAGATATAATTAATACATATTAAATTGTATAATATATAAATAAATTCCTGGACAGTGTATGGCTCCAACCCACAAAACAAATTAAATACTTCATTTTTAAAATTTGTTTATACATTTTTCTTCTTTCATTTTGCTTGGCCACTAATTAAAGAATGTTATACTATTGTTATTGCTTTTTGGGTTAATTTATAGTATGGTACATTATAATCATTTTTAAATCTTGAATTATGAAATGTGATTTTTCTCATTTTCTTCAAAAAGGTGTTTGAATTTAATATGAAAACCAAGCACTCATAGATATAGAGTTCATGCACTGTCAAGAGATTATTTTCCCTCAAAAGGGTTTTCAGTGAGGCATTTGCTTTAAGACACAGCAGTACCCATCTTATTGATGTCGTTTGAATTTCCCCATATTAGAATCGCATAGCGTATAATTAATAGTATGGTAGCATGATACACAACTTTCATTGTCGCGAAATAGGCTACAGAACTTAAAACGTTGAGGCCATAAAATGCCCTGTTGAGTCTCTCACACAGTAATCTTATGTGTTCCGTCCACTTCAGCTTATCGTCCACAACTAGGCTAGTACTTGCAATGTTTATCCAATTCAATTTTTTCGTTATCTAAATGTATATCTATTATTGGGCGTTTCCATGCTTTCATTAATTTTTAAAAATACGCATTTTGTTTTTGCTGAATTTAATATAAGCTGATTGCTTTCAAACCATTCTTTTAGGTTTCGTAGTAGTAATGAACCTGTTTCTTTAATGAAATGAAATCTATCTTGGATTATAATATTTGTGTCGTCCGCAAAACTAATGATTTTCTGGTTATTGTTTTGATTAACTGGAAATAGATGTTTAAAAATATAATAAACAAAAGTGGGCTGAGCACACTACCTGGGTGCTCGCCGATGTTAGTGGTCGTAATGTTGGAATATATATTTCATTTACTGTATGTAGTTTTACTATTTGCTGGCGTTTGTGAGGGTACGACTTCAACCAATCATACGCCACACCTCTAATTCCATAAGGATGGAGTTTTTCTAATAGTAATTTATAAGACATGCTATGAATGCCTTCGTAATGTCAATAAAGAGACCACAACATATATCGCCGTTCTCAAGACATTACGAATTTCCTCAGTGTATTCACAGAGAGCTGTGTTAGTACTTTTTACCACTAAGAAACCGTGTTGATCTTGATGAATTAATTTTTTTTTTTTTTAAAAAACTAGTACTTGGTGGTATACAATTAATTCGATAATTTTTGAAAATGTATTTAGCAAGTTCTGCCTACATCTGAATTAAACCAGAACAACTGTAAACTTAGAATTACGCATGCGCCGCCTTGCTTATTTCCTTATCAATTGAAAATTATAATTTTTTATAACTGTAATTTCCAAATTTATATTCATACAAAAATTAGTTAAACTAACATTTTAACATTTTCCGTAAGCCTCTGTACATTTACCCCATTCAGTGCGGAAAATTTAAAAAAAAAATATTTTTATCAAAAAAAAATATCCTAAATTTTTTTAGTATGTATTAGTTTATGAAATCTCGACTTACACTGCTTATTTACTGCATTACTTGATGGACACACATTGATACATGTCTCCAATTAACGCAAATTTTTCGCCTTATCAATAAAATAGTGCATATTACGCAAATTATGTCCCGTCATATTTATTTATATCAATTGCTAACGTCATCGTTTGTCCCGGCGACGGCGGAGTCGTTAAATTTATTTCCGATCTCTTTCGTTTGCATTATTCAGGACGCATTTTCGAATTCATATCAGCCGGGTACACATTGGAAAATCTCCTATTAAGATCCGTATCGTACCGCGAAAGTTTTCCTCATTACGTGGTACCAACGACATCTGTTCAATTATCGACATGGAGGCCTTCGACCTCAACATACACCGATTCTCCTCTTAGGTAAAAAGATCCCTGCAGATCGCCAACCAGTTCCGGATGTGGTGCGCTTGGAGAGTCGAGGGAAAAGGACGGATAACAAAGAAAAATTACGATATTTACTCATACATATGTACACATAAGGATGTATATGCAAGTGTTGGGGATAATCTTGAATGATTGTTATTGACTGTACCTGTACGGTCTACCTCTGACTGTATAGCAAACACCTGGCGCTGTCGTACAGCCTGAACAGTGGCCCTCATTAACGATTTCCGTTGCGAAGGCGCCACTTCACAAATTGAGTAAACTGCACATTATACAACTCTGACTCCTTCAGAATGTCAATTAAAGAGTGCGTCGTCCAATCCGGACGATTTTTCTAATGTATGCAGCCCCAATGGACATTGACACCGAGCGTGGTGGGTGGTGGCTCTGCTGAAACGCCGCTAAAGGTGTACGAAGCCATATATTAAAAATCATGTAGCTATACTGTGGAGATTATATTTACAGACCGTGTGTAAAACATGACGACCGCAACAATATTGACAGAGTCTTTTCAAAAATAAAATATTGGGGATGGCCAAAAATTACTTCACATTTTTTTCGTTACAATTTTTTGCAACTTTATATTTTAAATTATCATGGGTGATTCTCAATATATGCGACAACTTTAAGCGCTGATTCCTGAGGTTATTTTGATCATAAAAAGTTCATAAGAGCAAATGTCAAAATCGCTTAGTTCTAAAGTTGTACAATGTTATAGTAAGTTAACATATATTAATGTTTTTTTATAAATAATAATAATAATTAGTAAAATAAAATTAATTATATTAACTGTTGAAAATGAGCCGCCCCCAACTGCATACAAGCTTCTATCCTCCGTCGTATTGACTGGCGAGTCCGTTCTAACATACCAGGGGTATTTCGAATTGTCTTGAAAAGCTGCGATAATAGGTTTCTCATCTTATCGACCATTTTCAATGGGAGTCGTATAAACTAATGATTTAAGGTGATCCCAGAGAAAAAAGTCACATAGAATTTTAAGTCTGGAGACCGAGGAGGTCACGGTTGTGAAACCTACCCGTCCTATCCACCGATCTGGATACGTATTGTCCAAAACTCGCGAGCAATAAACTAAAATGCGCTGCGAGCACCGTCATGCATAAAATACATTTGTAATCTTCATTGCAAGCGCACTTCTTTGCAGCAGTAGGGGTAGCTCCTCTTCAAGAAATTGTGGTATTAACCTCGCCATTTACACCGCATCGGTAAAAATGTGGGCCTATCAAGTGATCTCCACAATTCCGGTCCACACATTGACAGAGAATTGATGTTGATGACGGGCATTCCTAGTTCGTGCGGATTTTCTTCGGCCCATATGTGATTTTATGAAAATTAATAATCGCGTTTCTGGAGAATACGTAGCCTCGTTGGTGACGAATATTTGAGCCAAATAGTCACGATTTTGTTGTTGCATCCATTGACAAAAGCCACTCTTGCGGAAAATCTGCCGGCAAAAGTGCCTGTACCCGTTGAATGTGATATGGATACAACAGTTGATCTTCAGATTCTCCAAAGTGTGGTCTGACTAATGTTTAAGCAAACGCAATTTTTTTTGTGCTTGTAGTAGGATGTTCCTCAATTTCACTTAGTGCCATTTTTTTCAACTTGTGGAGTTCTCACTGTTAGTATGGGTGCCCGTTTGCCACGTTTTTTTTAAAATTTCCCGTTTCACTAAGACGTTGGTGAAGACGGGCAAATATTGAATGATGGCGGGATGAATACGGTTCGGGTATCGTTTTCATAAAAGACGTCTAGCGAGCAGCGCATTTCCATTGGCAAGACCGTAACGAAATGCATATCACACATCTCAGCATTCGTGTAATTCATTTTAGAAACACAGAAATGGCAATAAACCGAATGAATACTCTGACAACTGTTGACAATATTGAAATGACAAATAACAATTCCCTCTCAACACAATAGTTTTGAAGAACCAACTTGTGATATTATATTCGTGTTAGTCATAGTTCATAATTTATTATTAAACATTCAATAACTCTAAAACCAAGCCGTTTTGGACATATACTCATATGAACTTTTATGATCAAAATAACCCCAGGAATCAGCGCTTAAAGTGTGTCGCATATATTGAGAATCACCACCATGTATAGATATACCAGGTTCAATGCACCCAATGTCACATCTTGAGGTAAAATCCGGTATATAAACGGCGGAAATGTTTATATTACCAAGGGTTAACTCCCGTTATTAATAGACAAACAGATAAAATATCCACGGAATAAAATGTTGTAATATATTTTTCCATATACAAGCTGGGAAAAATAGTACTGTATATCGCTTGCAACTTGTGAATGGGAAATTAAATTAAAAAATATCACGAAAGATGGTTCTTAAAACCATTGTCAAGTGTAATGGCCAAATAAAAACCATACGTTAATTAAAAATACAACAAAGAAAAATAAACTTTTTTTTTTAAAATTAATTGATTAAGTGCTCAAAATAAGCACCATTTACCACCGAGTCGATCCCTAAACCTCAGCAAAACATTTCGGAGTGAAAATGGTAAAATCTTATTGACTATAGTATGAATTCTAAGTTATAAATCCCAGAGATTATTGGGTCGATTTCTGTACACTTTAGTTTTAAAATAGCCCCACATAAAAATAAAGTCGAAGCATTTTAATCTGAAGACCTTTTCTACCAATTCAAGTGCCAGAAACACCTTATTTAAGTACTCTTTAATTATCTTCCATAATAAGGTGAAGCATTTTCTTGAAACTATATGACCTCAAGAATGTCATCATTTATAGGAAATAAGACTGCACAAGGAGGAAGTATTTGGTTTTGTAATAGATGCAAGTATATTCCTTTCAAAGGTTACATTTCCTTTTATGAAGAACGGGTTAATAATTTTGGTTCCAATTATGTCCACTCAGCCATTTATTTTTTGGGGTCGTTGTGAATAGACTAGAGAAGCACATTTTGGCAATTATCTCGATCCTGTCAGGCCTGTTTGTTTATTAGCTTAGGTCCGCCCTGCCTGTCCTATAGCATTTGCCAATCCAGCCTGCCCAAGCCTAGATTCGGAAATTGTCCTTCCAAAAAGACAACCTTTCCTGCTTTAGGAAAACTATTTTAATTGAAAGAGTTAGCGTTTTTTAGATGCAACGGCAAATATTGATACAGGAGTTGTAGCAACTAGTGCTGGCGAACATGAATAATAAAGTAGAATAGATATTTTATTTAGGGTATTCCTCGTAAGTAGTTCATTAAAAGTTTATGATGTTCTATTATTTACTTATATTTGAGATTTTGGCACCATTATCTGTTCGATTGGAACTATAAATTGGAAATACTTTAATCAAAATATCACTTCCAGTTGACTGGAAATGGACGTCAACTTTGTTATTTTAAATAGAATGATCTAATTTTTTGTTCATTTTTGGATTCTACGACCATAAGTACGTCAGTTTTCATTAGCTATTCCTATAGCTAGATGTTGCCGTTTTTGAGTTATTTAAGTTTTTCTTTTTTTTTTTTAGTCATAATCATTGCATTATTGGGAAATTAATATTTCGGTTAATATTGTAAGTAGAGACTCCAAATTTGCTATGTTGTAAATGTAGATGTAATCCTAAGAAATGGTACAGACACTTTACATTCTAACATACAGGGTGTTCAAACTGAGGAACAAAGTGACATTTTCAAATGCAGAAAACTTAATTTTTTTTTAAATAGGACACTCTGTGTTTTAATTCGAAATTAGAAAGTAAATCTTATCCCCTATCATTTTCAAGTTTCAATAAAATATCAGTGTAATCCTTAAAGTTTTCAGACCACGTATTAAATCAACTCATATCTTCCATTATAAAAAATAAGACTATATAGATTTGAAGAAGGAGATTGTTTGATGTTGAATCCGATGCAAATTCTTAAATTTTCAATCAACTTCTTCGTAAAATACCATTAATGAGATCCCATATATAAGTACCTTTATTTCATTTTTTTAACGTTATTGCCGACAGGTTCACCTAATAATTGAGAGTCTCATCAATCTCATTATACAATTTACTATATGTATCTTGCAAATACATGACAGTCTGTTATTTTTTGCGATGTAAACAGACGAATACTACTGTGTGTGTTGATGTTAAAATGGAATTATGTTTTCAATTATATATTTTAAACCAGTAAAAGATTCGTATTAATTTTGATACTATGTGAACGATACTATGTGCGACCTAAAAAATAAAAATAAAACATTAACAACAAACATAATGTGTGCATTAATTTACAATGTTTGCAATGTCGAATAATGTGACCTTAGGGTTGATAATCTAAATTTTGTAACGCTTTCGGAATTGTACCAGGAATATATTTTCAGCATAATTTACAACATTCTTTTTACTAAAATAGTAAGTAACACTTGCCTCACTCTAATGTAAATAACTTCTCTCCTGCGAAAGATCCCTTTTTCCCAAAGTGCTGTTTGTTTAGATCATAAAACATACGTGCTTTAAAGGAATTATAATACCTATAAAGTTCTGATTGTCTGTGGTACTAAATCTATCTCTGTGAGAAACAGTGGCTTAAATAAATATTATTAATTAATTATAATAAGCTGCAAAACAAATTTAATTCGGTCCTCACAACAGTGAAGTCTTAATATTTCAACCAAGACTGTATACGTCCACATAAATATGAATAAGCGCGTTTGCGGGATATTTTCCCCTCTCTCTTTTTTTCACACATTTTTACTCTCCTCTCGCTCTGCCTTAAACGAAGCCGACGACGGTAAAAACTTACCCTAATGGCCGCGCGTATACGGGAAGGGTAAAGGCAAGGTGCGAATTAATGACATAACAGACATCAAAAGCACTGGCAGGGCGCGATTTACAATAGCCTCGTTTTTATATGCGAACAGGGTAGGTAGTGCCGCTATAACTGGCGACGATTTTATTTAATGTATGTATACACATATGGGAATATAAACGCTTGTATGTGTGCATACGTGGTAAAGATTTAGAAAGAAATTTTAATGATGTATTGCTAACATATGGTTAGATTTTTTTTTATCTGATCCGTAACGAATTTTCTTATTCGTCTGGATTTTATTATGACTACTAATGGCAACTGATTTTTCTATTGTTATCGTAGAAATGTGTAAATGGGTGTTGGTTTATGTCAAATTTTATGACTTTTGTTAACATTAGCTAAAGTATATGTAAGTTCTCAAATTAAATGCAATTCATTTCAAATGAATAAGATTTAGGTAGAAAACCGTTTTATTCACTTTATAATTGAAAAGTTTGATTTATAACAACGGACAGTGTGAAGGGAAAGTGAATGCGTTTCAATTATTCAATTCTTTCTAAAATTACTACAATCCTTTACTCATTAATTGATTGTACATGGAATTAGTAAAAAGTAGGGTTAGATGGCATGATATCCAAAAAGTTTGTGAAAAAGTTATATTCAGAATTTAATTTTGGCACCATATGCAAAAGGAACTCACAATAAGTGAAAACAAACACTGATGGAAGATACACCGCTACATTTAAATCTTATGATTTTAATTCATAATAAATAATGTAAACAATTCTTCGACTTTCTTTTTCCATTAATAATGAAAGCGTATGTAAATGTAGTATTATTAATGTATCAGCAGTTTATGCGGCATAAATAGCAAATGTGAGTAAAAATCTAATTTATAAGAAAAATTTACCTAGAAAATTTTAATACTAACAATAAGTAATATACTAATAGCTGCTTTCCATTTGCACCAAATCCTCAGTTCCTCACCTTACTTCACCTTAGGTCAGTTATTTGCTTCTTTCATCTGCCAGCAACTGAGGAAAAATAACTGAGGCATTTAACTCCTCTCTTATCGATGCTAAGCGAGTTCATAATCACCCTCAGTAATCAGGTTCTTTACCTCAGTTCATATTTTGAGGTTAGTTTACTGTTTTTGTCATTTTTGTTTGTTTGTTATGTTTATGGTTACGTTTTTCCTTAAAGTTTTTTCCAGTATGCCGTACCAAATTGTGAGAAATAGGTCTGGAGGGATAGTAAATAAATATAAATAAATAAATATGTGCTAAGTAAGGTTAGATACATCATACATACATATGTCAAGTAATAAATGTAGAACTGGCTCATTTGGCTGTTCCATTTGCACTTGAAAAAGCGGATAGTAAGGTGAGTATTGCATACTCAGCTCACTTATTTTTTCCTCGCTTCTTATGCAAATGGAAAGCAGCTAATAATTCTACCTAATTACCGATTTTTAGGTAATGTAATTAATATAAATGAAATACATCTTATTTTCTTTTGTCGTCGAATTAAGAGGCAATAAAAGAAGGCAGTTGAACAAACAAAAAATAAATAATTAGAAACCATTTTAATTGAAAGAATTAAGAAGAAAATAAGGAAAAACTGTCAAAAGAGGAAAGAATGCTTCAATTAATAAACAATATTTTTGGGCGAAATTCCGAAATTCCAAAAGTATGCTGGCACCTATGCTAACATTTCGCACCCATGTGAGTTGATATTGGATAAAAGAATAATTCATTACTGCACTCCTACTTTCCCATATTGTAAATAATAATAATTCCTGGACGACGATGTTAGAGCTCGTTAGAGTCCACCTATTTTTATGCAAAATTAATTTTGGATGCAATTTCGTACTGACAATCTTAATGTAGCTGCTGTCACTTAACCCAACTTTAAAATATCTTTATACAATTATTGAATCATTTAATGAAATATAAATTTCCTGGATTGCTAGGGTTGCTAAAAATTAATTGTCATACTCATTAAAACAACCTTTCTCTAATTCAAACTCTCTGATGAGGCAGAAAACATAATCTGTCACTCTCGACATTACAAAAGAAAAATGCGTTGTATTTTATTTTGTTTTATTACAAAGAAACTATCCGCTAAACAAACAAACTCATACCTTGTCTTTATAATATCAGCGTAAAAGTGATAAGTGAAAGATACATCCTGACACAAAGAAGCATGGTGTCGTTTGAAACATGAATGATAGACAACAAGGCAAAGAGATACAGTATAGGAAAAACAATCATTGGACGGATAAAAACTAAACCAGTTAAAGGAAAGGTGGAAGTAAAGTGATATCGTGAGTATGGAAGAAATTAAAGATTTTGCTGCAGAAAAGGGATAGCATCATTTTTTTTCCATAATTAATATAAATTATATAACTGATCATTTTGTATTGGTTCGGGCAAAAGCGAGAGGACTCGTGATTTTGTCGACTTTAAGCAAGGTCGTCGATTCCTAAAACTAACACCTCAAAACAAGTCTCAGACGTAGCGCCAGGAAAATTAGATCCAGGGATGAACTCAAAAATCATGGCTGGATGTGGATAGAAGCAGTGTTATGAAAAAAAGTAGATTGGAAATTAAGAAATTAAATGAACTTCATATGCTGCTCTTTCGTCTATAAATTAATGATGATTGAAGTGTTGAATGAGTATTTCCTAATTAGTTTGAAATGTAATTTATTTTGCTAGGTTCAAATTATCTTTTCACTACAGTTTCGGCACATAATTGGCTTCATCAGGTGAAAATAGAAATAATTAGTGTAATTAATGTAACAGTCAATGAAAAGCTAGATACTTATTCAACACTTCAACACTTCAATTATCATATAATGACTTACATACAAATTTAGGGTTAATTTGAATGCTTTTCACTGCCTTTTTAGTGTTCCTGGCGTTCATTTGCTTTTACCCGAATAGCCAACTATATTTATTTCATATTTCAGAAATATTTAGAAAATATTGAATCTTTTTAAATATTAGTTACATGAATATAATATGTATAAAATATATTACAGAAAACATATTAGGAATACGTTTTACAAATATATCTGTTATGTAGCATTAATTATATGTTATTGCAAATGATTTCTCAACATATTTTGCTTTGTATTTCTGTAAATATTTATTTCATATAAAAAAATAACGGTTTAATTTTTGCTTTTGTGTATTTCCCTAACAGCCACAAATATACTATATAGAGATATTTTTAAAAATATATTTGATAAATATTTTTTTGTGAGAGGTTATATTTTTTATATTTTATCTAAATATAAATAAAACTTACAATTGAAATATTTACTCTATATTTTAAATCAATGTAAGTTTGATATTTTTTAAAGTATTATTTATATGAACATGGAGATATTTTATGCACTCATACAAAGCTATTTAATTTGCCAGAATTTTTTTGTGGACACCTCTAGCTATGTTGTTCTTTTTATTTTCCCGGAAAGTTTCATATGTAACCAAGATATATGTTACTCTCTACAAATAATTTTAGTTCATTCTGGCAAATTAAATAGCTTTGCATGATTGCATAAAAAAATCTTAATTTTCATATAAATAATATTTTACAAATATTTTTTAAAAAATCAAATTTACATTGATTTAAAATATAAAGTAAATATTTCAATTGTATATTTTATTTATATTTACATAAAATATATTCAAAAACCTCTCACAAAAAATCCTTGTCAAATATATTTTTAAAAATATTTTTGATATATTTGTGGCTGTTAGGGTAGTGTTAAAATAAGGAGAGTAAGCAATTTTGATATCTGGAAGGCATTTGTGTTCAAAAATGAAATTCAGAAAGTGAGATAATTATTGATTTTTAGATTTTTTTACTTTGAGTTGTTGGAAATGTGTTGAATTCATTGTTTCCCCTGTCAAACTATTCCGTGTTTCGTTTTATCTTAAAATGTAATTTATTCCGATTAAGTTAATATAATTCACTCCATTTGCTCCCATGCATTCCCAAAAAAAAAATATATATATATATATATAAACATAGTGAATTATATAGAAACAAACCGATAAAAAAAAATAATAAATACATAAAGTGAAAAAGTTAATAATGACACCTAATTTGACTAAAAGTTACAGTTTTTGATATAATATTTTATCCAATTCGTAACACCAATCTCACGGAGAATATCTTTCCCGAAATTCTTTTATGTGTGTACGCAAGAATGTAAAATACGCTGAGGCATTTGAAAAAATATCCAACAGAACAATTCAATTGCTATCCATACCTCACACCCTTACAGGGATTATAATATTAAGCAATTTGTACGAATTTATAATTACCGATAAAGTTGTTTTAAGCCAGAGCAATGTTTTCTAAAATAAGCTAGCATTCTTTAGATTAAGTATCAAACTTAATTATATTTTATCTTAGTTTATGTTTGATATTTCATTTCTTGTCTTTCAAAAGACAAAGCACGGGCATTAGCAATTGAACTAACCAGCTTGTGATAACTGATCTTTACATCAAAACTTTTTTCCCTTTAACGTCCTCGTCCAGACAACGATACCAAAAGGGAACCAGCAAGTCCAGCGATAGACAATACTTCCTTCCTCCGAATCGGATTCCGCCCATTGAAAAATCAAATTCGTATTATGATAGCTTCAAACCTTCCTCCACGCCGAACATGGGAAATGAGTTCTGACACTCTTTCTATATATCAATACCGAGGTACCAAACGAACGACAATAAATTACATACGTCGGCACGTCTTCCTCGTACCCCGTGAAGCTTCCCATCCTACCAACACCACCCTCACATACGAAGAGAGAACGCCACCGTTACAGCACAAACGCTCTCCCACACACGTACACATTCAAATATACAATCAACATCCATCCTCATTACTATAATTGACGGCGTTGCTTGTTGTGACAAGCGATAGGTCAGATTGATCGGATTGGATTTCAACGTTTCGTGACGCTTTATAGAGGTCTCTCGATGGATGGTTGGAAGGATGGAAAGGTAGGTAGGTAGAATAGACGGGGAGGTATTATGAAGTGTTTTTTTTTTCACTACTCGTTCGATTGTTTTTAATGATTTTCTAGTGTTCTTTGCTTGTCGAAACACACGACGCCTATAAGCAAAATCCCTTTACGCTCGTTTAATGGTTTAGGGTATTTTTCTTTAAAACGGATGCTTACGTCTCCTGCAAAGCGAAGGGTTTGAATGGAGCTGGGGATCGTTTACGTTAGCGATTGTCTTGGGGTAAAATGATTTGCTAGAAGTATTAAGGATTATGAAGGGGCAAGGATATTTTGATGTTCAAATAGGCAGAAGTGAAAGGCGGTAGGTGGATGGTAGGTGGAGGAAGATAAAAGAAGAAATTAACAGTTTACGGATATAAAAAATAGCAAAAAATAGAAAAATCTAAATATTTAAAAAATTATAATATATTATTATGTAAAATATTAGTCTAGTCTAGACTAATATTAAGATTAATAATAATAATAATAATCTTTATTGATTCAAAGTATCCTAAGATAATGGAATCAGTCATGTAAATTTTGCCCAAAAGAAAAACACAAAAGTAATTAAACAGTACATATACCCTTAAAAATAAAACCAAAAACAAACATTAGAATAAACAAAAAGAAGAAAATATAAGTAAGAACATAACTACTACTATTGACAAACACTTATACATATTAAGATTATTTTAAAATTAGTTGATGAATTTAAATATTAGGGCTTAATTGTTGACTTAAATTTTCTTTGGAATAAACATACTTGTGGACTATGTCGTAGATTAAGACTATTGGCTAACAGATTCTTTTATTTATCGGATTTTATGCTACTACTAATAATAATAATAATAATAATAATTTATTGATGCTTTCCAAAGATTGCACATGTCAAAAAGAAATACATAAAAGCTAGACAAAATCACTTAGTCCTACGGAATCGTATAAACATTGATTATAATTATAATAGGACCTTTTGCCTAAAGATTTCTTAAAAGTTATTTTGAATTTCGAAATTTCCAAATTTTTTATGTTGTCAGGTAATTTGTTGAAAAAATTGGATGCCAAAAAGTTGATACCTGTCTGGGTTCTAGAGAGCCTTGCTAAATTTTGAGCATAAATGTTTGTTGTTTCTGGTGTCGTAATTGTGAACCTTAAAAGAGGTGAAGCAACCATCTAATTTAAGTTTAACGTGCAAGACATTATAATAAACACAAAGTGAGGGAAAAGGAAGTATTTTAAGAGATCGGGAAGCCCCTCTGCGGTCCTCCCTATAGCTCAGGCCAGCTAGGAATTCTACAGCACGACGCTGCAAGGCGAAAACTCTGTGCGCCGCAGCGGAGTGTCCCCAAACAACACAATAACACATGCACGACTGTACATAAGCGAAGTAAGCCGACACAAGTACGTTCATGGGAACTAAATCTTTTATATTCCCCAATAAATAAATCGCCAAGGTAATAGAGGTGGTGATCTTGTCCACATGCTGCTACCATAATAATTTCGAATCTAATGAAATTCCTAACGCATAACTGTGCCTCCTCCATTTATAGCTAAGGCTATTAATATTCACATCACTGGCTAGCAGATTAGTGTCGTCAGCATATAAAATAAATTTCATATCAGCGGAGCAACTTGAAATATCATTAATATATATTAAAAATAAAACTGGCCCCAAAACTGAGCCTTGTGGCACGCCTTGGATAACGTTTATGAAATTTGATGACATATTGTTCACCTCCACGCACTCCTATCTGTCTGATAGGATACAATCAGACAGATAGGAGTTAATTAAATTCACCACATAATAGTATAGTATAATTTATCTAATATCACGGTGGAGGAGACACAGTCAAAAGCCTTCGAAAGGTCTAAAAAACAGCTTGAACATATTCTCTCGATTCAAAGCCATCCTCATTGAGGGATACTAGATCATTTATTGCGTCTATAGTTGATCGAAATTCTCTAAACCCGTACTGCGCCAAGCTTAATATATTATGATCATTAAGATATTTAATAAACCGAGCTTTAATAACTTTCTCAAAAATTTTACCAAGGAAATAGGAATAATTGCAATAGGTCTAAAATTATCCAGAATATCATGCGTGCCCTTCTTGTGCATTGGTAAAATACGAGATCTCTTGCATCGGGGAAAATAGAAACTTTAATGAGCATGTTAAATAATTTAGTTAGTGGCATGTATACAATTTAGTTTTTTGAATTGAAATAATTATAATGTGTAAGAATTCGAAATTCTATCAAATGGAATTTATTGTAATGTAAAGTTTATTATTAAGTTGTTGATAAGTACTGTAGGATCTGCTCTTCCCCACAAAAAATGTAATATATTGTTATCATTGAGATATTTAATAAACCGAGCTTTAATAAGTTTCTCAAAAATTTTACCAAGTATAGGAATAATTGGAATAGGTCTAAAATTATCCAGAATATCATGCCAACCCTTCTTGTGCATTGGTAAAACACGAGATCTCTTTCATGCATCGGGGAAAATAGAAACTTTAATGAGCATGTTAAATAATTTAGTTAGTGGCATGTATACAATTTAGTTTTTCGAATTGAAATAATTATAATGTGTAAGAATTCGAAATTCTATCAAATGGAATTTATTGTAATGTAAAGTTTATTATTAAGTTGTTGATAAGTACTGTGGGATCTGCTCTTCCCCACAAAAAATGTAATATATTATTATCATTGAGATATTTAATAAACCGAGCTTTAATAAGTTTTTCAAAAATTTTACCAAGTATAGGAATAATTGCAATAGGTCTAAAATTATCCAGAATATCATGCCAACCCTTCTTGTGCATTGGTAAAACACGAGATCTCTTTCATGCATCGGGGAAAATAGAAACTTTAATGAGCGTGTTAAATAATTTAGTTAGTGGCATGTATACAATTTAGTTTTTTGAATTGAAATAATTATAATGTGTAAGAATTCGAAATTCTATCAAATGGAATTTATTGTAATGTAAAGTTTATTATTAAGTTGTTGATAAGTACTGTGGGATCTGCTCTTCCCCACAAAAAATGTAATATATTATTATCATTGAGATATTTAATAAACCGAGCTTTAATAAGTTTCTCAAAAATTTTACCAAGTATAGGAATAATTGCAATAGGTCTAAAATTATCCAGAATATCATGCCAACCCTTCTTGTGCATTGGTAAAACACGAGATCTCTTTCATGCATCGGGGAAAATAGAAACTTTAATGAGCATGTTAAATAATTTAGTTAGTGGCATGTATACAATTTAGTTTTTTTAATTGAAATAATTATAGTGTGTAAGAATTCGAAATTCTATCAAATGGAATTTATTGCAATGTAAAGTATTTAAATTCATTTTATTATTAAGTTGTTGATAAGTACTGTGGGATCTGCTCTTCCCCACAAAAAATGACAGCCTATTTTGTTTAAAGATTTTCATATTCATGATAATACGATATTTATATTATCGTTATTTTTTACTTTATCCATTGTATTTATGTTATTGTTATGTTTTACTTTGCCTATTGTATACAACAATTGCCGATCAGCGGATTCCACGTTACGGTCCGGAAGTTTGGGAAAAACAACGCAAACCGCCATTCTTGCGCCCTCTTGTAGAGAGAAGTAGAACGAGTAGCGAGTACACGGAATGACGATTTGAGATAGTTTATAAAAACCCTTGACATTGCTTTTTTCATTAATTAGTTCGTGGAGTCCGAATCAGCTTTCGAAAAGCTCGCGATCCCCTTTTTTTACCCAGCGAATCCAAATTAAGAGTCAAGTTCAATCTTGTTTTGTTAAAATTCTGTAATTTTTCCAAGATTGAAAATTCGACAACGAGAAACAAAAGCTTTCCTCGCGAAGTGATTCTGTTTATGTGCTAAAACTGTTCGAACAAATCCTTTTTGTTTTATATAAAGTTATTGTGCCTTTAATATTTCGGATTACGAGAAGAATAAACCTACACACAGGTTGGTAAGTCGAATCAAAATTTCGCTTATAGAACTAACCTCTTGCTAGTATGGTGATTCCTACAATAAGCCATGAGCCCCGCGTGGTAACATATTCTATCGGTTCAATAAATGTTTGTTGAATCAAAAAATAATCTTTGTTAAATAAGGAATGCAAATACTTGCACTAATAGACGATTGTTCATGAAATCCATAAACCGAAATAATATATTAATTTACACTGTTTCATTAGCTTAATGAACGTGTTCACTGGACAAAATTATAACGATCATATTCGTTGTCTTGATGTAATTTCTTATTGGTATCTTTTTGTTGTAAACTTCACCTAAACCCCTCACCACAAACTGCACAATAAAGAACTTGAAGAAATTATTAAAATCGCTGCATTTAATGGGTTCTCCGAAGACGTTGTATATAATACCATTAGAAAACATAAAAACAAAATAAGAATTAGAAATGCGAGTACTTTAGAAATTAGTGACAAGAAAAATAAGAAATATGTTAAATTGCCATTTTATCCAAGTTACACGAGAGGTCTACAAAAAGTTTTCTCTAAATTCAATCTTGACATAGTTACTACTTCAAATAATAGTCTTAAAAATATTTTAGATGACCCTAAAGATCAAGTAGATAATTTGGAAAAATCAGTTATTTTATAAAATATCTTGTAAAGATTGTGATCATGTATATATTGGGCAAACTAAAAGATCAATTAAAACGCGTTACAGGGAGCATTTGGCTCATCTTAAATTTAGAAGGTTTGACAAATCTAGTGTAGCCCTACATGTGCTTGAAGAAAACCATAAAGTTGACAATATAAAGTTAGTTAATAACGTAAACAACTATGTGCAATTAAATTGTTATGAGGGTATGGAAATATATAAAAACAAACATATTTTAATGAATTCAGATTTAGGACTATTAAATTCTGGTCTTTACTGTTTATTAAGTAGTAGATTAGACGGAGTTAGGATTAGTGACTAGTTAAGCATAACGGCAGTCAGCCATGACCGTGATCATTGTACCATCACCTTTTTTAGGTATAAATTAGGGTAGTTTTAGTGTAGTTATTTAGTTCAGTGTTTCTGTCGATGATGATAGCTTTGCTATCGAAACATACATCCAGTTTAGTGCAGTTTGTGGTGAGGGGTTTAGGAGAAGTTTACAGTTTTAAAAACTTGTTCACAGATTACTAATCCGATGCCTTCCCTTATAAATTCTTATTATTATTATATATTATTTACTTACTTACTTTTTATCCTTTTTTTTCAGTTCTGAAAGTTAACCTGTTAAATATTGTAATAGTATTAATACGATAGTATTAATTATTAACAGTTATTAACTATACATTTTAAGGAACCTAATGCTTTTATTTCTCGTTTTTTGAGTTTATTTGAGTTGTATTTACCTTACCGTATCGACATAATAACATCTGTTAATTCACCACCCGATTTAAGAGGTGTAGGTATAATAGTATTACCAACATATATACGATATAAATGAGAAATAAATGTATACTATAAAAACAGATATGGACGAACAATACCAAGCAAATACAAATTTTAAAGGAATAGAAACAGGAGCGGTTTAGTGAACTTGAAATAACAGTCAACAGATTAACATGTGCAAATATGCAATATATGCGAAGATTTTATTGATAAAATTCCGTTGTCCTTGAAATATGTTAAGAAAATATAATTACATCCAGAATGAATAACCCTATGTGCTCTTTTTCTACATACGAATTCTTTGTATTTGGGAAAATAGTTTCGATATTTGGTCGTTTCAAGAGGGAGACATTAGATCTGGAGGGCACTGTACAAGTTTCAATAAATGTTTGTTGAATCAAAAAATAATTATTAAAATTCGTCGTTTTAAGTAATTTTTCATTGGTTACCTTTTTGGTTGGGTGTAATATATTTGTTTATTATCTTTAACAAATTCATAATTATCCCTGCATAATTTGACTCAATCAATGGGTAATCAATTTTAACTAAATTCATTACTTATTTACATAACTTTAACCCCAACAAACAATAAAAGCAAACAACACAAATTGTGTGAAAGAATGAGATTTTCTCCCGTTGCTTTTTTTCCCATGCTATCGCATAGAATGAACAAATAACTACTCACGACGTTAATGCCGAACCGTTAGTGGAGAGATTAAACGATAAGATGCCTCGTGTAGTAAGTCAGTCCCGCAACAAGACCTACCCACATCCCGACCCCGAGAGAGCTCCCCCGTCCGTTCTCATCCTCGATTTCGACGATTCGCAGCAGCGGAAGATTGGATAAGTGTTCACGTTTTCTGGCGAGAAAACGCTTTCCAAGACATTTTCCGGACTTGACAGCTCGGTAAACACTTTTAGGGCCAACCGAACCGTAATAATACGGTACATAGGGATCGAAGTTCCCCGCGTCGCCGTATATACAGAAATGATGAGCTATTGTGGAGCTCTACAAGTCACTAGCAGGGCTATGGCTTTAATCCAATTTATTTTATCATTGTTGCCTCGGAGTGGAGATATCTGGTGGCACGGAATGTATGGTCCGTACTGCTGGCTTCCTCTCGTCTCTTTCTCGCGTATTAGTCGGACGGAAAGTTTCTAATTCACTTAGGGAAGACGAGGAAATTGCGAAAGTTAATTGTTGCATTTCGGGTGTACGGTTAACTTTTCTGCGTTGTCTTTCAATCGCTTATCTGTAATTTGTTCGTTCTACTTGGTTTATTTCTAGAGTTGATATAATTGTAATGGAAGACCCTACATAACAAAAGCTTCAATAACATATTCTTTTAATTTACATTTTCCGTTTTATCCGCTGAAAGAGGTTAATTTATCCAATTATTTTTACTTTCGGTACTTGAGTGGAAGTTAATTAAGAATTACTTGCTTCTTATAGTATCTGTGCCGGTTTGTGTCGGGCACAGTTTATAGACATAATAGAAATTTTTTTTATTACTTTGTGATACAAATATAAAATCATAAACAAATCATAAAGAAAAAAGAAAAAAGTGGCAAAGCAAACATTAACTTCCCCAGTGACCAACTATATTTATTTCATATTTCATAAATATTTAAAAAATATTAAATCTTTCTTGAATGTTAGTTAAATTAATATAATATGCATAAAATATATTATAGAAAATATATTAGGAAAACATTTAAAAAATATATATGTTATGTAGCATTAATAATATTTTATTGCAAATGTTTTCTCAATATATTTTTCATAACTCTGCAAGAATATTTTGCTTTGTATTTCTGTAAATATTTATTTCATATAAAAAAAAGATTGAATTTTTGCTTTTGTACATTTGGTGCGTAGAACGAATAATATAAAATGGGTAAAATATGCATACATATTAAGTAGGTATCTACCTATTTAAAATGATAGTTTAAAGATTAAATTAGATAATATATATTTAATATGATTTAATAAGTATCTAAGTTGAGCTCTATAACTTTTCTGTTAATATATCTGCGTTTTGTATTATATTATTTGTAATATTTGTAAGTTGCGAACGTCACACACAACACCTCTATTCATTACGGTGCCGGTGTTATATGATTTAGTATTGTTTATGCGTCTATGGATTAGGTACATAGAATGCATACGCGCACATGCGTATCATCAACATTTTCATTCGTTTGTCCGTTACATGTTATAGTTTATAATAGTATACGATTAGGGCAGATTAGGGTTAACTGTGTAATTAATTGTTGCGGGGTGTGTTTTAGTGTTTGTGGTGACTACGAGGTAAGCAAAACTTTGAACATGTCATGGCATTTATAAGATAATTGGAATGCTCAATATCGCTATGTACAGAAATCGTTTAATAATATAATTGTAGGAATTTATGCATCATATATGTACTGCATCTACCAGATAAATTGCTAGTTGATTTGCTTAAGAGATTCATCTCGGTAGATAAGCGTCATAACCTCAAATAGAGGTTAGAATACGTTGTGTTGTATTATTGTTTGTACGTAGAATGTTTTCAAATATTATGAAATAAAGTAAAAATAAGTATCGTAAGTATTAGAATGTAGCTACCACTCCAATTATTGTAAATGCTCCAAATGTATTAGTAGGTGTTGATAATGTTGTACGATGTTTTATTCATGGTATGATCTAATACAATTGGCATTGTTTTAGAAGCTACAAGGAAACGCCATGAAAGCGGCACTACCGAAGATATGAAAAAAGCCATAGGGTTGTACCTGGCACCAGCCAAGGCTAGACTTAAAAATGAGTATTTTTCATTTTTATTGGCTTATTCAAATAAAATGATAGTAAATACGTTTGTTTTTTGTTTAAAACACTTCAATTAAAAAATAGTGATTAATTTGATAAACCTCCAGTATGCCTTAAAAGATGCCAGAATTATTGATTATTATCTTGTATGGTCAGTGTGAAAAAACAAGTTCTTGCCTTTTAGACGACTCTATGTATGTTTCAACTTTTTGTTATCGACGTTATACATTCTAAAGAACCAAGAACAATTTTAGTTCATTTTGACAAATTAAATAGATTGCATAAAAAATCTCAATTTTCATTTAAATAATATTTTACAAATATTTTAGAAAAAATATTGCGCTTACATTAATTTTAAATTATGGAATAAATATTTTAATTGAATATTTTATCTATATTTAGAAAAAAATATATTCAAAAACCTCTCACGAAAAATATTTATAAAATATATTTTTAAAAATATCTATGTAATATTTCTGGTTGTTAGGATTAGTTACAGCAAGGTAGGAAAATAAATAAATAATATAATTACTACAAAAAATGAAAGCTTCAAGCAAGTACAGTAAGCAAGATCAATTAAAGTTACCCTCTAGCACGCCATGATTTTATTTATGCAAAATATCATATTGGTAGTGACAAATAAAATACATCTGTCATATGTACTCTATTGATTTATTCCACAGAACTTAACCTACTAGAAGCTTAACTGTCATACCTTAATCGAAACTGCGTTTAGCGCCGCTTGTTTCTCGTTCCTGTACTATTTTCTGTTTAGCGCGCAATTTAAATGCCATTCTGATACTAATTCGTACTTTATACTTATATTTATGATTTAATATATATGTTTAGAACAGAATTATATACATTTGTTTTGTCCTAACCCGACTCCGTAGTTTAGTTTTGTTACGTGCCCATATTTAGATATAAGTTCCTTCAGTTCTAAGAAGTTAATAGTGAACACATCTTTCCCTTTTTCGATTCTTTCTTTATTCTGTCAGACACAGCATTTGTAAGGAGATTACGACCGGGGAGGCTACACTAACGTTATTCCAATGTATTTGATGGCTCCACCAATTGTCAGAATTTTTAAACTTTCGACTATTATATTTTTTAGTTCTTCTAGTTTGTATTTTTTAATTTAAAAACAATTAATGCACCTGAAGTAGGCGGAAAAGCCGAAACCGGTAGTGCAGAGAGGTTTTTATTATCAAATGCAATAAATAAAGTAGACTTTAGTAGTAGTAATTTAGTTTTAAGATTATTTATAAAATTAAATTAAGTTCACAAAGAACTTATTTGTTTTATTAACCCTGTGTTTATTGTGTTTTCAAGAAAAAATTTTTTAGCTACAACATTGGTCTGTTTACAAACTATCTTTATGTAGCACAGCTCCAGGCAATAGAAATGAGAAAGTATTAAATGTATCATACTCAAAAACAAATGTTTAAACAAATTGACGAAAATGTGTTTTCTTAGAATGTTTATCATGAATATAACGCAAGTTCTTCTCTTCTAAAAGAAGTAAATGCTTCATTAATATTTGCAACACAAGTTTGTAAAATTGTATGTTCTATGTTGAAATCCATGAATGTGGTATTAATAAATAATAAAAGAAGGGAAAAACGTCCGTACATTCACCAAAAACTTCTAAATATATTTAAGACTACATGTTTCGGCGTACAAATGCCATCTTCAGGCCTTAAAAGTTTGTAAAACATCAATTTAATTTGTAGAACTCCACAAGAGTTTCAAGTCTCACTAATTTCAAGTTTAAATAATAAATAATAATAATAAATAATAAAATAATTCTTTTACTTTTCTGATAACATCTGTTTAGAAGTCTGCATTCCCTGCAGGTAGCAATAATAATCTGTGGCATATTATAATCATTTTAGATTAGAAACATTTTCTCGAACTGTCCTTTATTTTTGTCTATGTCGATGACATCATCACATCGGTTCCATCAGATTCAATCGAACTAACCAACAGACCTTTAATTCCTTTGATCCGTGTCACTGTTGAACAGGAGACTGTAGGAAATGGGAAAAGGAATGCTGTCCTTTTCTAAACAGTAAGATCATTAGAAACACTGATCAAAGTATTTCCATTGATTGGTATCAGAAACCAACCTTCTCTGGTAGATATATTAATTATTACTGCAACCATCCTATAAACCAAAAGATCAACACCATAAAAGCTATGAGAGATAGAGTACACAAAATTTCTAATCAACAGTTTCATAAAAAAAATCTGGACTATTTGTTTACGATCTTTAAAAACAATGACTACCCAGATGATCTGTTATCGTCTATTCTATTTCATGCCCATTCTAGAACCAACTTGAGACTAGATAATAATGTCGATCGACAGTTGGACACAGTTTATCGGAGGCTTCCCCATATTGAGAATCTTACTCCCAGATTTTCGTCTATCCTTAAAGAATTACAACACATAAAATTAGCCTTCTATAATTGCAATTCTAATAAGTTATATTTTTTCAAAAATCAAACATAAAATCCCCACTTTACTTCAATCGAACATTATTTATAAAATTCCTTGCATTAATTGTGGCAAAATGTATATCGGGCAGTCTGCCTAATATTTTAAGGCTAGACTCAAGCAACATGAATACGATTGCGCCACGGGTCTCAACAAAAGTGCTCTAACCGACCATTCTCTCGAAAGAGGTCATAAATTCGATTTCAAAAATGCTTCCATGATTGACAGGGAAAAGGAATACAAAAAACGTTTTTTCTTGAAATGGTGTACATTAATAAATACAATACCGTAAATTTTAGAACTGATATTAACAATTTAAGTTCCATTTACTCCTTTCTCTTAAAAATGTTTGCAAATAAAACAATTTTCTCAAACTAATACTTTTCGGTTGCACTCGACTTTAGGTTCAGACCTTGTATCTTCGTTGTTTACTTAATTATTCTTAGCTGTTTTTGCGCCTGCGCCCGCGCGGTTTGTCACATATGGCGGTTGTTGTCATTCATATCTTCTACATTATTTTAAATTTAAACTAATCTCAGTGTTATTGCTGAATTTTTTAACTTTTAACGTGTGTGTTTTTATTTTAAATTGGACTGTCTTGTTTATGTATTGTTTGATATTATTGCTACCTTATTCTGATTGTAAGTAACCTCACTTTTTCATTCAATGGCATTAGCATGTATCCTTTTGTAGTTATTCTAATGATTATGAAACAAATTTATTTCGAAAGTTCTAGAGACAAATGAAAGGAGTTTTCTGATTCTTGCTGGTATCAATTCCCTTACTACTTTTTGCGAGGATATTTCCCTGTTTATTTTTTGGTATGTATTGCATACTACAATGTATTTTATTATTCCATGTATAAAAGTCTTCTCTCTCTATTTATGTTTCTGTTTAAACCTTGAACCGATTCATCCTCTTGAAATGTAAATACGTTCCTTGAAAGCTTTATTTACACCAAAGATTTTTAAAATTTCATTGCTGGTGTCACGATTTTTCCAGGGAGAAGTATACCCATGTACACATAAAGAACATTCCACTATCTGGAAGCTAAACAAAAACTTGGAATAAGGATTCGTTATTCGTTTATACCTATTATTTAAAAAAAACAACAACAGAGACTTATTTATCTTACAACGGCTTTCATCACAGGAATCTGAACAAAACACTATTTGGCTTATTATCGGTATCTCTTCGTCTGCAAGTATCCAAGGCTCTATAACGTTGTTGGAATAGATAGGTATCTACATTCCTCAACACTATTACAGTAAATTAGTAAACTAATGTACTAATAGTGCAGTAGTGTATTAATAATGTATTGAAAAGCAGATTTTAAACAGCGAATTTAGGTTTTGAATGAAGCAGTGCCTTGATATCTTACGAAACGCATTTTCCATGCTATTGTTCGCAACTGGCTTTTTAATGCCTTTTTTAATAAGAGAAAAAACAGTTTAGAAAACTTTACTACATCTAAATATGAAAATTCAAGAAAAAATTAAATAGTGACCGTGTAGCATCGCACTCTAATTGTAATTATTGCCTATCTGTATGTATCTACAGTAACGTTTTGGACAGAAGTAACGAAGTATCGAAATTATCGAAACTATCGACTGTAGAAACAGTATTCAAAAGCTTTTTGAAAGTTGTTCCTGTACTGCTAATATCTAATATTGCTTAAATAATTACGTTTTACATTATTGTTGTATCAAAAATTAGATGCATGCCGTTGTACATCTAACAACTTTTATCTTAGCATGTAGTCTTCTATAACCATATAACTTTTTGGGCACTAGATATCCAACAATATTTAAACAAGTTTTTATTTGATTTCAATTTAAATTGAATCTCCAATCTTGCTCACGGAATAACTATATGTGAATATGTAAATTGTGCCTACAAATTCCATACCTCCAAATAATAACATTCACATCTTCCAATAAATCGCTCATTCCATTGCTTCAAGTGGAGACTCGCACAAATTTAGAAAACGCCTTTAAAAAAAAAATCAACACGACATCGCGTGGGCGCGAGGCACTCCTGTCGTTACGTAAGTTTTTTTCCGATTTCTCCCATTCGTCAGGGAATTTAGCATGGAATATTAAGTTATTTTATATTCCGTTCTTCGCATATGGCCGCGGGCGAAATCATTCCGTATTTCACCTCCTAAGGGGTAATCTACGATCTCTTATTGGTAGCGTTTGACTGATGACGTGGCAACTTTCTATCGATTTTCGATTCGCCGCGATCCGTACAACATACTTACGTTTAGATGCAGAGATTGGGGCGCGATGGTGATGAGTTATTGTCGCGCAGAATGGAAATTGAATAATTAAAAACGTGAATTTTTTGACGTATTGATGGCGGAGTCGTCGCGCGACGTTTTAATTTAAACCGAAAGCCTCTCTCGATAATTCTGATAGAAACAGAGATATGACGCATCGATGCACTTTTCTCATTAAAATATCGCAATTAGGAGCGTGCGCTTCGCCTTAATCAGTCACCGTAAAAAAAAAAAATGAAAAGGAACGAGAAAGCAAAAAATGTCGCAGCTTTCAAATCAAAAAATTACAGTCGGACATTTAGTTTTTATTTCGAGTATAACGTCTTTTCCCTCAGTGTTGGAGTGGTGCGGCCATTTCCTGTCACATATGGCTCCGTTCCTAGCCACCACCGTCGCTGTGTACCTCGAGTCATCTATGGATTATTTTTAATTACTAGGGCCGCCATTTTATTTAATGAGCACGAAATGGCGCTCCTACGCTTGCACGTAGGCCTCTGCGAATGTGTGCGTGGTCTTAATGACGCGGTGGACTAGAGTGAAAAGGTGGTGTACATATTTTGAGCAGTACGTACAATTATGTGTATCATTATTTCACAACTATTGTTCCTGTTCAAAAGTAGTGTGTAAGTATACTTAAAATTAAAAAGGAAATACGGGAAGCTCTGTATTTCAAAATAAATTCGGTTGTAGTGATAGTATTTTAATATTTTAATGGCAAGGCTATTGGCAAGGTGTGTCAATAACTTGCCATTAAATTACACTGTATAAATATTGCATGTAGACTTATCAACAATAAATTTGTAAATACGAGTTGACAGGAAATCCACATGTTGAAATCTTTTTTGTTTTTATTTTTAATTTCCTAAATATAAGAGTCAAAAAAATTCAGAAACGTATTTGTGCGCTGAAAAATCAATTTGTTTGACAGTACCAAAACATGCTATAGCATAATAGAGAAATGGGCAAACAAAAATATTAGTTTTCCCAAACCAAATTATTTGGTCACTATATTATAACTTTTAATTTTTTGTTTCTGTTTTCTATTTTACCAACTTTTTCTTTTATTTGTAGGGATGCGGAATATTGGCGATTAAAATATATAAATTAAAACTAATTATTAATTTAGTATTTTATTACCGTTTCCCAAAAGGACGTTTTCCCAACGACAAAGACTCTTTCAGCGATACTCATATATTATTAACCTAAATAAACGAAATATTTGTGCGATAAGTCGTATGGTTATACACACCATCTTATTTGTTTGTCAGTTGATTCCTACACAGGTAAAAATTTGACGGAGTGAAATAGGGAGTCTCCGTTTTGGAAATATTTTGTTCCAAAAAGGAGTTGCCATAGCTGAAAACAGAAAGTATTTCCTCGGTTTTATACAAAATCTCAACCAAAACGGAGATTTTGAATTTACTCCGCTTTCTAACACGATTTTCAAGGAAGAAATAATCTCCGTTTTCTCTCCGCATCTACACTACCGTATTTAAGTCTTAAATGTGAACAAATATCCCTAACATTGCATTATATTTTCTCCTTCACGGAGGTGATAATTTGTTTACTTAACAGATGTTTCTATTTCTAATACCTCAACGCCAAAAAGGGAAAGGATACCTCCGATTGGGAACATTTGTTCTCAAATCGTAACTGTTTCCCTAAACATTTTAATTAATTATTTCCACGTGGACTTACTTGCATTAGCAACGGAGATAATTTTATCTGATACGATAGTAGTATTACATACATATGAGGGAAGCAACATCCGTTATTCATTTTAATAACAGCAGTAGGAGTTAAAATTTCTCCATTTCGAAAACTTTTGCATTTATTGCAAAATAGTAAAACTGAATAAGAGAAACAAATTGGTCCTTAACGGATTAGGTTGCCTCGGTTAAAGATGTGTTTTCTCCTATGGAAAGCAAAATTATCTATCCGTTTAGTAGCAAAACATTTAACTCCGAAATGGAGGCTCCTTGAACGGATGGTCGCGAGGGAACACCGGAAAAGAGTTAAAACGGTGTTAGATTCAACTCCATATTTTCATCTGTGTTCGCTTAGAATTAAAGTCGTTAATCAATTCGTCGACTTCCCAGTCACTAAGTATATTACGAATGGTTGCTATAACACACACAAAACCATTTGTCTTGTTCAAAAATTGAGGGAACACATCTTATATGCAAACCTACCAGCTCCTACTGTGTGTTAATGCCCACTGATGCTCCAAGCTGCAAATTATGATGCAACTCGTAAAAGAACGCGAATATTTCTAAAACATATATAAATATGTTATTGTAAGTTCTGGATTGGTGGATTTTGATGTTAGGTATTAGAAAACACCAGAAAATGAGTTCTATCCAATTCTCTAATTTTATTATTATTACAACCGGTTTCGGCTTTAGGTCATCATCACGCATAATATGTCAATAGAATTTTAAAGGTATGTCACTTATGTTAAAAATTTTATCACAATTTAAAAACAATATTACAAATAGAAATAAAAATTAAACATTACACAACACAATAATGAAATTGTTAACATGTTAAAATATCTAAATTTACTGAAAATTTGTGTGTTTTGTATACTTTAAATGCGAAAACGAATATATAAATATTATGTGGTATATGCGTATATGGGCAATTATATTTTGTAAGAAATAAAATTATATAGAAGTTATTTTATAATGCTTTATTGAAAGTACTATTTAGTCGAAAACAAACTATTTTTCATACATTGCACAATACTATAAAAAGCTGCGTTTTTTCCTCGCAATGATTTCATGAAGTTCGTCAAAATTATACGGAAAAAATATTATTGTTAACATTTACTAACATTTTAGTAATGTTTCAATAATATTTTGGTACGTGGCGTCCAGTAGATACTAGATATATATAATTTATTTTTATAATCGTAAACTTAACGATAAACTGTAAGTACCACAAGATGACAAAGAAAGTTGTTTCATACTTCTACTTTAGATGGTTTCAATAACTTTCGACCAAATCTAATCAGAACGGTGCAAAGAGTCTAGATAAAGAAAAAAGATCAACTGCCGCTAACATATTAAATATTAATAACCTCTCAAAAACTATTGCTCTCTTACCACTCCTTAAAACAACGATGCGACCTAAGAGATCTACTGTGTCCCCTATTCTTGCTGTTTTACAGTTCGCCTTCCAATCCTATTCCTTCCAGAAAATGTAGGGTACAAGAAGGTTCGAGGTCAGGTAAGTCTCCCTCTTCGATTTCACAAGCAGGCTCAAATGTCTTTTCAGTTTACAATGGCCTGAAAGTATTCCTGTTAATATGTGAATATTGTTCTTACTCAGGTTGATGCACTCTGTAAACCTCTTCTGGTTATAGGTTCCAAGAATCCAAGAATTCCCTGGGCGATTCTCCCAATACATAGATTTTCTCTGCTCCATTTTCCTCTTTGGTATTACACTGCTACTTATCCCCCAAAAGGGTTCAGGGCCTACAAAAGGTGTTCCAGCTCCTTAATAATCTAGTAATTATCCGTTGTCTCGTTTCCTTGCACTCCTGTATATCCCGGAACCTACAAGAGGGTTACTTTATTCCGTTTGCCTACACTGTAAAAAAAGTTGCAGTAAAATTACATGTTAAAATCGTTGGTAACAAAGTTGCCTACAATTTTACAGGTAAATTTGCTTCATAAGGTAAAGTTTCTACCATCTAGTAAATTTCACATGCTGATATGTTTTTCAAAGATTGTACTGTAAAATTCGTATGTAATATTTATATGAACTCTATATTTACCGAGCACTGAAGTAATTTTCATATGTATTTTTATAAAGAGAGCAAGCAACTTACCTAATTCTTTTATAGCACCTAATAGGTCATACTGAATCACTCAAACAGGAATCAAGAATGAACACGCACGTTTGTGACGTACATGATATCATTGAGCCAATAATAAGTTCGACAAACGAATAGAATTACCTACGCGCACAGATAAATAATCCAATAAACCAATCACATTGCGGCGTATGAATTTCGTGATATTTTCCATGATATCTATAGTTTCCCGAAAATTCAAGTAAAAACAAATAAATATTAAAAATCCTCATATTTTACAGCAAAATTACTAGTTCACTAGTAAAATTACTTTTAAAGTGTACTAAATACCCCCAAAAAATGTCAATTTTACACTTTTAAGTAAATTTTGAGAGTAAATACAAAATTGTACATGTTTTTTTCCTGTATTTTTCTTTTGAATTTTTGTTACATCTTAAACTTGCATGAAGAAGCTACAAATTTTACCGAAATTTCTTTTTCAATGTTAAATATCCTAGAAAAAACATGTAAAACAAAATTTACATGATTTATTGTGGTAACTTCACAACGTTATTACATGTAATATTCCTGATTTACCATGACAAAATTACTGTAATTTTTTACAGTGTAGCTGGTTAAATTTCCCTAGGCATTCCCAGATGATCTTGGAACTGATTTCATGTGAGTTCACCGCCTTGATGGCTGCTTGACTAGCAGAGATAATGATAATCTCCTGATTTCGGTTGCTTTTATAATTAATACGAATAATAAAAACAACCGAAAGTAGGAGATTATCATTATCTTTACTAGTCAAGCAGGAAACACACAATATGAAATGAACACTAACCATTTTTAGGCAAGAACTAATTCGTATGATGTTTACTCTATATCAAATAAACAACCACGCAGGGAAAATGCACCAATAGAAATCTTGCTATCTACTGCTTTATCTTAAAGAATAAATAAAAAAAATTGTTAAAACTTTTAATATAAACATATTGTTTTATTTTAGTATTTTTTTTAGTATTCATATTTTCTTAACAAAAAATTTATTGAAACTTTTTTTTTCAGTGCATAAGAAAATATTTTATCAGATGACATAATATTTATTTTGCGAATGTTGCACGAGATATGCGTTAAAATTAGCAAAAACGAACGGAAATTTTATTGTATATTTTTTTGGAGAAACTAGACAGGTTGATGCTTTGAAACTGCGTTAAAAATTGATTGAACTGTTTATTATTTTGGTTTGCATGGTTTGGGCACATTTAGAGATAAGATTTTTTTCGCTGACGGATATTGATGGTACGTACTACGTTAACTTTATGTAATTATTCAACATTCCAATATTCCAAAAATATACACACATACTTATGGAAACGTGTTTCAGCAAATGCAATATCGCAAATACTTTAGAACGATGAAAAATGCATTTATAAAGCGCCATAATGGACGCATTATTACACAACGCAAAAGTTTCACTGCACATATGTGTAAATCCTTTTAAATAACACGTTAACAGATGTACGGTTGAATCGACAAGATGGCGGTACATTTAACAACTATGGCCCAATTCGTTGTCGTCGTCACAGATGATTCGCCATCTATCTTAATGTACCGGCAATTCGTCTCTCCTCTTTTTTCTATATTTCGCTCCTTCTTCGTCGCTCTCTCACGCTCGATTTCGTGGTCGCTTTCCAAGCCAGGCGAAAAACCCACCAACCATTGCGAGATCGTCGAACAACCGTGCGCAATAATCAGACGAATTACCATAACATTTAACGAGATAAAGTCTTCGGAATATAGTCGCCGCTATACCGACAGCCGCCTTTCCAACTCCCTTCGGCACACGGGGCCGATAAAATGGCGGCAATTTGGTCGGTTACAACTGGCGAACCTCGTTACGCCTTTGTCAAGAGTCACCGTGGATTTTGGCGTCTCTATCTAACTCTCCCTCCTCTCTCTCTATCTCCCATCAGTCTAAAATTTCAGAAAATGAATCTTAACGAAATCACCGCCTGATCAAAGCGGGGAAACTAGCGCCCAACCGGTAATAAGTCCGTAATCTAATTTTTAATCTGTAGGAGTAAAACGCGTACTGGTACGAGGCAGAGGCGCTGATGTACCGCCATTCAAACCGCTTAAATTCTCTATTAGTAGTCATTCGGAGGAGGACGCCACCGATTCTATGACTCAACGATTCACAAAAGGCGATTCTCTATACTGGTAGCGAAAGGCGCATCCGAAAGCTCCGTCGAACTAAACGGATTACAGGCCTAAATTTTAATTTGACGTCAATCGTTTAATGAATCCGGTTACCGGAGGATAATTCGTTCATATCCTCGAGTTTATGGGGTCCTCTTTTCTCACGTTGGAGTGAAGCTGTGGAGAAAATTAAATTCAACTACCTACATGATATTCAATTCGTTCGGTAATAATTGCAGACAAAGTAAATATAAATATTACAATTAGGTGTAAGTATTACAGTATTTATCGCGCACTGAGAAGAAAGGTTGTAATAAGACTTTTATTAAGAATTTTTTATTAATACCAAGTGAAATCAATATTTGGAATGTCAGCATCACATTTTTTGGAATAGAAATATTTTTAATTTTTAAATTTTTGTTTATTTTTTTATAGCTGTACTATTCGATCTTAAAACTAAATATACCATATATTAAGATTTCAATTGGTGCATTTTTGTGCGTGGTTGTTTATTTGATTTGAAGTAAACTATGCGCATACGAATAATGTAATAATAACAATGTATAGTCTTTCCATAACACAAAATTATGTGTAGAAAAATGTCATCAGTAAAATAACAAACACGGAGAACATAAATAACACTTACAACAGATTAAAAAAGTAGATACTTAAAGATTTAAATTATGTCGTTCTTAAAAAAAGGCGTTGACACTATAAAATACTTTATCCATGAGGTAAGTTTTTAATTTATTTTTAAAAAATACGTTTGCTTGTAATTTATGTCTTCTGGTATATGGTTGTATATTTTGATGCACTGGTGTCCAACACTTTTTTACACTTTTGTTAAGTGAGTGTATGGCGGAAATAGGGTCTTGTGATAGGTACCTCTCGGGTTTTGAGTAAGAACAAATTTAAGTTCTTTAAAGAAGTTATTGCAGTTCATTTTGACAAGCACAGCACATTATAAAATGTATAAGGAAGGTAATGTCAAAATTCCGTAACTTCGAAACACATCCGCACACGAACGTCTGCAGGGTGTATCAGATATAGAGCTAAATATAATAATATGTAGCAGCTGTAAACATATACGATCAAAAAGTCTTAATGCACAGGGGGTCTATCTGTAAGCATTAACGAGAAAAAAAATATTTTGCAAATGCCGTGGGCTAGAGCCGCACCTGTGCCCAACCTAAATGCTGTCCCAAGTATACCCCCACATACCACTATCATGCAGCCATTACCGCTGTTAGTTTTGTGTGGATCGCCGCTTGGAGGGCAAGCCACTTCGAACATTTTATTTAAATTCTTCCCGTCTCGAAAAAACGATCCTTTTCAGGACCATCATGATTTCATATAAAGAAAATCGAAGGTGATGCATCGGCAAAAGCGCGGGAATGTATAGATTCATTTTCGTGCGATATCATTAGTAAAAAAGGCGTGTTTGCAAATTTCTGTATCTACATTTATTTCCGTGTAATTCATTCAATTCATTTTGCGTTATTTGTTTAATAAATCCAAAAGAAATAACTCAGATTCATGTGGTACCGTTTATTAACAACTAACTCTCGATTCGACCAAAGCAAAGAAAAATATTTACGTTTTTTGTAACTGCTGAAGTCGCATATCCGGTGAAACTCGAACGTCTTATCAGGATATTAAAAATAATACTTTGTAGACTTACGTAGAATGCTCTTAACAAATAAGGAATGTTCATTTAAAAAAAGAAGAAATTTAAAATGCCTCAGTTTTGCTATTTTTACAAGGGAACATTGGCCGATTGGCCTTTATTTATTCAGAATGACGTTAAATGAACTTACGGCATACCATTAAGAATAATACTACATGAATGCAATGTATTTATACATAATACCACGTTTAGCGGGTACTTAACATGACGTTTCCTTGCATCAGGCCCGGACTAAAGAATTTTTGGCTCTAAATTTTACTTTTTTTTATTTTTTAATGATGAAATCCGGTTTCGGCGGATTTGTGCTTTATAGGTCGTGTAGTTAACACCCAAGCAAAATTTACTTTTTTATTTGATACACCCTGTATAGTTAGTCGAAATACTGTTCTTATACACCTCTTTTGTAGTTTAAAGATTCTATTAGCCAGTGGCGGCTGATACTAAAGGGCACAAGGGCACGTGCCCACCCAACCACCAAGATAAACACAGAAAGAAATTCGCATGTAATTCAGTGCATTATTTTATTTTATTATGTTTACGTATTTTTATAACGATGGTATCAAAGATTCCTTCCGCACCACAGACTCAAGCTCATATGCGAACGACCAAAACTATGTTTCGGGGCACTATTTCCGATGCACCTATTTCGAATATGAATCGGACGTCTCCGTTTATCTTCGCTATATGCGCTTATACGGTCGTTTTGGAGCACGCAATTTCGTGTCTCCAGTTAACGTCTTGCGTTCTTTGCGACTGCATTGTTTTCAGCGCGTACCGCGCATGTGTGATTTCAAAGGTTTGAACTGACGTTTATTAATGATGGAAGTTAATTGTGTGCAAAATCTTTTAAAAAACCCGCCATCATTTGAGGAAAAACTTTTAATTAAGAAGAAAGGAAGGCCTATTCCTGATTATCAAATAAACTACATTTCCCCAAGTAAAACTCGAACTCACAATAGAATTCAATAAAAATATATATGAAAAATATGAGTGGATGTGCAACAAATAAATAATTTTGCTTTATCTGTTTAATTTTTAAGAAAGAGCTTAGTGCGTGGAATAAACAAGGGTTGAATGATTTAAGCATATCCCAGAGAGGGCAAAGAAACACGAAAATTCCGTTTCTCACATGAATACGTGCGTAGATTGCGTAGATTTTAGTGTTCTAAGCAAAGTGGACATACGTGAACAGTTAGACAGTGCTTATTTACGACATAAAATTAAGTACAACGAAGATGTGGAAAAAAATGGTCATATTTTGCGCCGATTAATTACCTGTGTAAAATTTTGCAAAATTTTCCTAGATTTTATGTACAAAAAATATATACGTTTTTATTTTGTATGTTTGATAGTCCATATTTAGGTGAGTAGTAATAGATCAATAAATTAAATTCGAAAGTGTACTTCCTAATTCTTTTATTAATATACTATTGGATCAAATTGTTTTTGACATTTCTTTTCCCGCGATGGCCGGTCAGCGAATCATATAACTATAATCCAATTTTAATACACTGTTTGCTGAGTTTTTTAATTCGTTGATTATTATGGGATCATGCTGAGGCCTGAAGAAGACAATTACTACTATATGTTGAAACTAGTAGCCAAAACAATTTGAATATGAAATATATTAATGAAAGAATTAGGAAGTACACTTTCGAATTTCATTTATTTATCTATTTTTATTTTGTGCCCATCCTCTTTCATAACTCACGAGCCGCCACTGCTATAAGCGTCTGTAGAGTTCCCCAAAATATAATACCGTATTTTATTCTGGAGAAAATACCCCCATAGTATGATGACAAAGCTGTTTCAACACTAACATTTTTAACTATTGACTTTAACGTGTAACTTTGAGAGCAGAGCCTACTTGCAAGGACCTCGATGTGACCTTTCCATCAGGGCAACTCGGAATCTAACAATAAGATCCAGCCCAAAAACGTAGTCTCAGGAGAACAGGTAAGTTGGATATCTCTGACTGTAACATTCACGTCACTGTCACTGTTGAATTCTAAAAGTTTAGTTTTTTTTTTGATATTTAAGTTTAGATTGTTTTCGTAAAACCAATCTTCATAATGCTTTATCATATTTTCTGTAATAGTGACTAAATCAGATTTTGTTTTACATCGAATGACTGCTGATGTATCGTCTGCAAACATGATGGTTGGGTTTTGCGTGGCGTTACAAAGGTCGTTCACGTAAAACAAAAATAAGAGTGGGCCCAAGATCGATCCTGGGAGACACCTGCTGTTAGTTTCTTCCATTTGGATCTAATTTCTGTTCCATCTTCTTTAACTGCCATCACACAAAACCTCAAGCTTTTCCAAGAGTAATTCATATCTATCTAATTTATAATTATGGTATACAAGATTTTATTGACTTCTTTTCATAATTATTTAAATCTGTTTCTAAGGCCGGTTTTACATTATACTTAATTTAGTATGAAACTTTGATATAAATTTGCTATTAAACATTTCAAAGAGTAGGTATCATACAGAGAAATTTATTTGTAAATTTCGTACGAAAGATTGTACTAAATATTTAGAACCTGTTCTATTTTCTCATTAATTTTACAAACGAAATATGCGTGCGCAATATGTGAATTGTTGGTTAAGTCCAGTGGGATAGGTCGGCGTTTGTCGTACTATACAGATCGCTCAATCTAAGTTGACATAGACAACGCAAAAATACACGATGTAGTTTGTAGTTGAGTCAAAGCATAAGTTCTGTTGTCTATCGTATATCGCTGTATCACCATCCATTTTAGAATAATGTCGTGGTCATGTCAGTAGGTTGAACTGTTGATTGAGTATTCAAAAATACCCTAGATAAAGTCAAAATTGATTGATTGTATTACAATTTGTTGAACATACTCAGTTTTATAATCTATAAAAAAAGATAGATACATACAAAAAATTGCATTTTATTTTTAGAATTATATTTCATCCCTAACTTGTCTTGCAAAATTAGCAGATCTGTTGCCACTTGGTCGTTGCACCTTACCAAAATTTCAACCCAAAATTTCAACATTTTTCTCTGCAACTTCATCTATATCGATGTAGCTTAAGTTTTTAGTAGAACAATAGAAATAAGCTTATAATCACCATGTGAAGGTCTACGTACTACTAGACTATTTGCGCTTTATAATTGAAGAAGTAAAATTCTATCAGATCCAGGTCTATCCACGTCCGTCAAGACACCTAGACAATGAGGAAATTGCCAAAGTTCATCAAATCGTTCGACAATGACCGTCAGTCCTTAATCCCGAATTTAATAAATTAGAATGCATCTTCTTTCAGGTCACATACTTATCCAATTTTACATAATATTTTACGGGACTAGCGATCATAGTTACATATAAGATGATAGCCATACAGCAATACTCTTGGTCAGCCATTTTACGTAATATTAAGCTTTTCATAACTTTTTTCATACTGAATTTTTTACTTTAAATATCAAAGACATTTCCAAATATTTTGTACCAATTTTCAGATTTTTTTTATGTATGACGTGCAGGTAAATTTCTTTATAAATTCAAAATAGAATTTTATACAAAATTTCATACTAAATTTTTTTTGTTCGGGCTACTACTTCAGAAAAAAAAGAATTCTATAGCCACTCCCAATGTACATTTATCTATCTTATGAAATTCTCTAAAATAACGTCGTATTCGTGCACAAAGTTTTACTCAATTTGGGTGTTATATATCTATACCTTTTGAGCTAGAAAATTACGCAGGAAAATATCGTCAGATCAAGTGGTCTGGGTAACCATTGAATTAATTCGACTTATGTAACGATTTGCCTCAATTTTTTCAAATTGATAACACTGTATTGGTTACTACTGAGAATTAATTTATTTCTTCATAAATGTTTCAAGGATGAATTTTTTTATTTCATTTTGTGGTATTAGATTTCCCTACATTTGTTACAAAGTCGTAAAGACCGCTATTCTTTCCAATAGATTTTTTTCTAGAAAAAGTAATATTTTTAGTAAATCCAAGTCACATCTCGCTAGAGTAAAACAAAATGGTAGAACATAATTTAATTTTTCAAAAACTGAAACCACCTCGCCGCCATTTTGATCTTCCTTTTACTACTATTTGCGCACGACCACTATAATAATCATTCTCTTTCCACGCTGCCAACATTAAACGTTCCAACGAACGAATACAAGAAGCGAGCAGAAAGGCAGAAACAGGAAAAAAAGGAAGGCGAACCTCTCGTTCGTTTCTTTTTTCAACTTTGCATAAATAGTGGTGACTTCGTTCCCCTTCCCCCTCCGGCGTAAATAACGTTCTACTATGAACACCGCGGATTCCGTACACTCCTACGTTTCTCTATCTCACCTATTCGCCGCTGCAAAAGCGGCCGACTTTGCCACGAAGGGCGGTGTCTTAAAATCCCCAGAGAGCGAGCCGCAACCCCTACTTCTGGACGCGGAAAAAAATCCAGGACTCAAACGGCCCCGTCTCCCGTCGTGATCCCCCTGTTCGCCCTATGGCGGGAAGAGCTTTCAGCGTGATTTGCATATTTTTGCATGCCGCAGATCAAAAGGCGCGCTGCAAACTGATGTTGGAACGGTGAGGCCGGCTGTTTTTCCGTGTTGAAAGAAGATAGACATAGGTGCAATTTCGCTGCGACGGAGGGAGACAAAATTAAGAACTGTAATGGTTGTCGAAGGGTAAGTCTAGGGAGAAAGTTGATGTGTGATGTATGTAATCTGGATTCGTGTTTCTCAAATTTATTATCAGAATAAGCTGGAACAACAACATTGACAAGTTTATTAATGCAAATGGATATATACAACATAAACTTAAAAATACGCACATATAGAAAGACAAATATAAATATAGACATTTCAAGAATCTAAATTAATAACGAATACAATACAGTAAAACCAGTTAAATATTAATATAAAAAAATCACGAAGTACATACCTAATAAAATACGTGCCAAAAAATTGAGTTGAAATTGATAAGTCGCTACATAAGACGTTTACCACAAGCAGCAAACACCTTGCAGGAACTTCGTCGCCATCTGCAGCAAACCCTGGGATGAGACCCCACAAGATGCCGTTGATTTTCTTAGTTAGACAGTGCATAAACAATCGTGCAGATGTGACATTTTATTGATAATTTTTTGCTGATTGTCGGGGTTTTTGCCCAATTGTTATGATTTACTACTTGAGATTTGCCAAAATATCAGTTTTGTAACGCAACTCTTTCAAGGTACTGCAATTTTTTTGGAACGCACTTTGTTATAATAATTGAAATAAAAACAATCCACCAAGCAAATAGTAAGTAAGTAAGTAATGTTTATTAATCCATAATAATAATCAGATAAGTCAAAGAAGAAAAGAAAAAATAATTTAGAAAGAATTGAGAAAATAAAAGTATACATAAGAAAATAAATCAAAATCAAATTATTCTAAGACCATTAACTAAAAGTAATTCTTAATTTGGTAATAACAAAAAAATAAATTAAGCACTTTTGTTCTACAAAGTAATAATAAATTTTGAAGGTTCATCCTAAACAAAAGAAAAAAATATATAACTAATTCTTAAAATCATAAATAATTAAACTAAAATTCATCTATTGAATAGTAACATTTATTTAAAAGATGTTTTTGGACATTTGCTCTAAAAATATTAAGATTTTCATTAGTCTTTAGATTATGAGGCAATTATATATATAATCTATGGCCCACATGCTACTAACCTTTTCCCACAATGCTCAAGTTAAATTTATAATTATGAAAATAATGCTTTTGGCGAGTATTGTATGAATGGTAATCATTAGTTGTTGGATATTGATTTTTATTCTTGTGAACATAGCACAACGCTTCTAAAATATACATGTTGGACACCGGCAATAAGTTAGATACTTGAAAATATGGCTTACAGGAAGTGGTGGGTGAAAATACGATAAATGACTCTAATTATACGCTTTTGGGCCAAGAAAACCGCGTTGATACCACGGTGAATTGCCCCCATAAAAGAAAACCATACATCAGTCTAGATGAATTTCGGCAAAGTAGACGCAAGCAGAAACACTAGTGGACACACTATTTCTAAGGGATCTAAATAAAATGCTTGCTGTTAATAGTGTTTGCAAATCTTGCAGTGCTCTTCCCAGATCAAACTTTCTTGTAGGTGTACTCCAAGGAACTTCATCGATGAAACACCCTGAAGCAGCCTACCATTAATTTCTATTGTAGCTGTAGTATCATGTAGCAGTAGTCGCGTATGAAATACCATGAAATTAGTTTTGCTTTCATTAATAAGCAGTTTGTTGGCAGAGCACCAGGTGTACATATCTTTCACGGCTGTGTTAGTAAGTCTTTAGGCATCCATAAGATCAACACCAGACGTTACTATAGTGGTATCATCTGTACACATTATAAAAAAAATAGTTTGGAAGGTGGAATTTAACATAACAAACTAAAAAAAAACTGAATACGGGTAAAAGTGAAATTTAGTGATAAAAAATAGACAACATAATAAATTAAAAATTACTAATTAGATGTGACTTTAATTCTATAGGTAGATGAGTATACAAAGCAAAGAATTAACACCTTGAACATTCTACGTCCGTATTGGTTAGTATACAATGGAATTTATAGATCTCCAGCAGTAATTGATCAAGTTATTGCAACTGTATGTACAAATGTTCAACATCTGGACATTATAATTGTAAGTAGTTTTGAAATTATGAGCGATATAGTATTGATTGTTAGAATTTTTTCTTTCTTTAAAAAAATATATTCTAGCTTGTCGAATAGTTTTTTGTAAAATCAATCTTTCGACAGAAATAATTTTATTGATTAAATATTCCGAAGCATTACCATAAATAGTGACACCGTAACCTACAATTGATTCAACCAAATATAATAATACTTTCATTTTTTATATAAGCAAATTGTTTTGAATCCAGTACCAACCTATATTAAATTCTGGGAATCGGTTATTATATTCTACTGAATTAAATACATATTTTTGCAAAATTTTAAAAAAAGAAGAAAAAATATTAAAAATTACTGGCGATTATGTTAAAAGGGTCTTACCGTTTTTTAGGCGGCATTTCTTTTGTAGTTATTTTTTCTTCTCTTCTGGATAGCATTAGGGGGGTGCAAGAAAGTTTAAACACAGGCCTCAAATAAACTGTTGAAATTTGAGAATCTTTTCCCGCTATACTTTGTAACTTTCAAAAATAACCGAGTATAAAAAAATCAACCAACTGCAATTAGAAATCTGGTTTACAGTTTCCTGAAATGCGTAACTTGGGGTGTTAGCAAACTAACCGAGACCTTTTCTTGTTTTTAACGGTAAATTGAGAGGTAGGTTATGTTCGTTTAGTGTTTGCCGGGGTCTAGTTATTCGTCACAAATAGATATATACCCTCACCGCTTAAAAAATTACTATGAATTTTCAGTCACCACTTTTTATCGCAAGTTAGCGTTAGCAACCTTATGGTTGATTTTTTTTAAGCACACTACAACACAAAATACAAACTAACAAAGAATAGGAGGTAAGTATAAATATTCTAGACTAACAATCCCATCATATCCCAAAATCAAAAAAATATGAATTCTTTCGGTTTTCATGAAAGATTTTTTTTCACGTTTCCATAAATTTTCTTTAAAAGCTGTCAGTAACACCGCCTTTTTTTCATGCTGTAGAGTAATGATAGAAGGTAATTTGTAATCGGTGATGTTTTAAAGTATCTACCAAGTTCGAAGAAAGACAAAAAAAAGTTGATAAGGGCAATCAGAAGGCTGACTTTGGAAATTGATCAAAAAAGACTGCAAACATAACACTAATTTAGAGGAATGCTACAAAAGATAAGGTCAACTAGGTTGGCAAAGAAAAAGTATCACTAAAATTTAATTACTTTATCAGAAAAAGAAGTTTTTGCGGTAAATATATAGACGATATTTCGACATAAAAAGAAACTAGCAAAAAGAAAATTCATTAAGTGTAATTTTAAAATTAAAAGTCACATGAAATATTGAGTTCACCATCGTAAAATGGTATTAAAAGAGAACATATTCGTAACTTCTAAATTGTTTGATGCTTTTCACAAAAAAAAAAAACAGAATATATATTTGTTGAAATTTGGTTATTAAATGTATTAAATTTTATAGCTATAATTTTTGGTTTTGAAAATGATTGATTTTGAAAAACATTTAGTATAATTCAAGCACGTCATTATTGAAAATCTGACCTGTTTTAAATGCTGAATAACTTAAATTTTGTTATAAAAGTATTTAGTGTAGTGAAAGTACCTAAGCAAATCATTTATTGAAGTTAGTTTTCTTCCAATCTCTTTTTAAATCCCCCCTTTTAATTCCACTTTCACCTAATACTTAAAGAAGAAACATTTCCAACATTACATTATTTTGCAAAATTAATTTACCGCGAGAAAGCAGAGAACTAAAATGCAAATGGAACCTGACTTTAAGTAGTTTTATATCTATAAACTTCTTGGTTTCCTAGTTGTAAACGCGTCCTGGATGTTTCTGACCGACGTTTTGTCCTCAATTCCATGGGACATCTTCAGGAATGCTGGCTGCTGCTATTGCTTTTGATGTGAAATCAACATCTGTGTTAAGAAAGTTGAAGTATTATATATTTTGTCAAAGTATACAATGTTTACAAATTAAAATACATTACAGATTTTCTATATAAGCAAAGCTTTAAATTCTCTGTATTAGGGCCCACCGAATATTGGCTGAAGCCTTAGCCTAGACTCTATTATAAAAATACAATTACAAACATTCAATCAACTTCAGTTTCCTTCCAAGACTCCGTTTTTATCCGTAGAGGGACTTCTATATTCCAAGGAAGGATAGCACAAGACAGAATATCTAGAACTGAACATTTTCTAGTTTGTCATTGAATACTTCGATGTAATCTTTTTATTTATATTTTTTTTTTATATTAGATATATACAAATTAGTCAAAACCGATAATTTTCACACCCTTCTAGGTAGAAATAAGAACATATTCTTATTATTAGAATAACATATTATTTCTTAATATTTTGCGGAGATTTTAATTTTAACCTTATTAACGATTATGAGAAATGGGTAAAAGCTTTATTTCTATGGATTCATTTTATTGATTAATGGTTACCATTATGTTGAATTTTTAATACTGTAAAGAATTTAAAAATAGCATATATATTCTTTTCAGTAGAGAGATGACACTTCTATTGCTCAGTAGAATTATATTTCCAAAGAAAACAGGTTACTCCTAGTTTTATGTACTTTTCACTACTTCACTTTTCTGTAAAATAGAATATTACCAACGTTTTCTAAAATTATTGGAAGATTTTTGGAAACAAAAATTGAACCTACAAAATTTCATGCAATAACCAAATTTCTGTGCAAAACACCGGTGGAAGAATTTCCTTGCTTGCTTTTAATATTTTTTTGTAAAAAAACAAAACATTCCTTTATTGTGTGTAAGAACCTAATACATACTTATTGGAAGCAGATATATATATTTTCTATAATCTAAGTTCTATTCAAATACTGATTATTGCTTAAATAAATAGATATACTATTTTGTTTTTACGAAATTTTATCTCCCAGGGACAAATGCTAATTCTAGCAATTTGTAGAATATACAAGAGCCACAATTCTAATTTGGTTTATTTCCTTAGACTTTTCGATTATTAATACCCTAAACGACACTGATAAATGTTGCATCTTCAAAAGCAATGGTAATTTTTCAATATCTTACACGATACTGGACGAAATTAAACAGTTATTTCATATTCTGCAGTGCGAATATTATAGGTACTGAAATAAATATTAAATATGTGACAAGATATGGTGGTAAAATTTTGAAGTAAATTGCTCTTATTTTTGGTATATTTCGCTTCTACCCCAAAAAAAGTTGAGTCCTCAATTTCTATTTTTTGCACTATAATATTTTAAATTTTATAAAACCGTAAACTAACATTTTCAGATATGAAACGATTGTTTAATCAAATACGCAACATGGTATACACATCAAAAATTAAACAGCTTGTAGGAATAAATAACAATGGCGAATATTTAAAATACTCACGAAGTTATTCAGACATTAATCTTCAAATATATAGGTATAACGTAGATGGAATGTACCAACACACAATACTACCATGTTCTGTATGTGAAAGCTTTCTGCGGGTTGGCTTTCAACCCGTACAACTCGCTATAATTGGCTTCTCGAATTCGTAATTGAGTATCGGCCATATTTACGTCTATTGTCTTACGTTCAAGTGCTTAACAAAAGTTCCTCGTTCGGTCGGCAAACCGTCAGTTGACTTCGACATTTCGAAATGGCTGACGAATGGTGCTAACGCCGAACGCATTTTGAAATTGTTTTTCGAAGATTTCTCTTTACGAAATTATAAAATCAGTTAGTTTAAGAAAAATGTTTGGCGAATTTGGTGACAAGCGATATCAAACAAGTGTATAGGAAGTTGTGATTGTTGGATTATTTACTTCAATTCGGGGATTACACCTTCGCGGTAAGTCTGCTTTATAAATAAATTTTAATTTTCCGAATCAATGACAATCATATTTTAAAATATGTATATAAGTACACAAATACATATTACAAAGTGTTATATTATGCTTGACTAAATAAAAATCTCTTGATTCTAATTTTTTCAGCGACATAATTTATGACAACATTGACAAAATTAACAAAAAAAATCCAAAACAAAAATAAATACTCCATCGGGTATGAGTTCACTTACCTATTAAATAACATTTGGCATATCTAAAATTGTCAAAATTAATTCGGTGACAGAGTACATCTAGAACATGAAAAAGGCCACTCGTTTCTTCCGTCTCTAAAAGGCTGTAGTAAAAATCCTGGGCTCCAGCTATGGGATTTAATCTTACAGAAAAACCGGCCACGTCAATATCCATTGTCGCCAGTACTTTCTTAATTCAGCGAAAACCATTTAACCCCCAAACAAAATTTTCGCTACAACCAAACTTGAACCCTTGCTTGTCAGGATCATGTGGACTCTGCTCAACATTAGAAGCCAAACTATGTCCTCGCGTGGACTTACTGTACTTCCCTCCAGGAAATGCCATAGCAAAAGATATCCTTGCATAGCACAATAATTGCAAAGTACATTAGCTATACTAATATTACTTTTTTCAAATTCATTAATCAAATATCTCTGGCTGTTCCTGTTAGCTATTTCACTTTAGTCGAAAGGTTTTAGCGGTCATGAAATGAAAGCCATGAAATTTTATTATCTGGGATGCAATCGTTTCATCAATTATGGTTTGAAAGTTACTACTTTGCTTAACAAAAAACGAAAAGTTAACATAAGTGCCTACCTTTCCAAAATATTTATGGTTGATATGTCTCATAGGAATCAATTCTATTTTGCTTCTATTTTACATAATCATAATAATTTTAGAGTTACTAGTTTTCATAATCAAGTTCAAAAAATGAATGACGCATACTCAAAATGAAGCCATCGACTTTACCAATATAGTTTACAATGAACTAGGATAAATAAACTGTTGAATCTGTTGATGAAAACTTAAATCGCATGTGGATTATTTTTATAAAGACGTATCAAAAATATGCGATTTACCACTAAGAAGATTAACTGACCCTGAAAACCCATCCTTTTTCCAAATTCCAAAATGGTATATATTTAGCATAATTTATTGTGGAAATGGCTTAAACGTAGGTCGTGTACACGTGTGCTGATGTTACAAACCCCAGTACTTAAAACATTCTATAATCTGCACTATAGCAAATCTTCCTAAACAGCACCGTAATCATTTATTTTCGACTTATGTTAATATACAATAATCTCGGTTGAATGCCGGATATCCATGCTGTAAAAATTGAATAACCGTTTACAATGAACAAAATAGTTGAATAGACGTTTAATATTGGTTTGTACTTATTGTTAGTATAATAGATACACAAATATTTCCTTGATAATCGGTACCTATGATAAACTGCATTTCAATAATTTAAATGGCAAATATTTTATGGTTTACTGTGCGAGGTATAAATCAAGATCAAATGTTTATTTAACTATTTTGGCATCATAAACAGTATACTATTTACATTTGACCGTTTATTATATGAGACATAATCCTCGAAGTTACAATGTTCACACTGAGAAAAATGAAAATGTCATGTCAACGACTTTACGACAATATTTATGCATTGATATAACCATTCGAAATTAAAAAAAAAATGATTGGAGTAAGTATCTACATAAATAAGTATAGTTATCTATATTACCGATTGGAAATGTTTAACTACACTATTGAGAAATAGATGATATTGCTACTTTCCACACATATTAAATATACATTTGTATGTTTAATATGTGTGGAATATAAGGTAGATACACAAAAGTAAATCATAGATCGAATTACTAATTACAGGTATAACTTATATCATTGCAAATTTCCAATTGTTGAGAAGTTTGAATTTGTTGAAACTGCATTGCCCTTTCTTCCATCTATTATATATTAGGTACACAAAGCGTAAGGAAGAATCAGGAATGCAACAGGCAAAATAACAATGAGTAAGCTTCATTCCGGAAGCCAAGAAACAAGTAGCTATAAGAAGAATAGAAGTGGCTACGAGTATGCTGTATAAGGGCAAGTAACTACGATAAAAAAGTGAAATGCCACTAGTTTAGAGTGTAATTCCCTCACTTTATTTGTTTCGTGTTCTCGTGTATATTCATTTAAGTTTTTTTTTTTTTTCGGTTGACACGTTTTTCTGAATACTTTTTCTTGGTCGAACAAAGCAATTACTAAGTAAAATATGGTAGATTGATAAATACCATTTACATTCAATTGTATGTTGGTATATATTTTTACTCATTAGTGTATAAAAAAATATTTTAAATGTACTATACTATATACTCACTCATTTTATAACTGATAATAGCCATATAGTGACCGAAACATAATAATGATGTTTAAAAGAAATACATACTAGATTGCATACGAACTATACATATATAATCAATTTATTGACATCAAACCCTACATACTATATTACAAAATCTTTTAAATTTTAATCAAAACTATAAAAAATGTTGAAATAATATATTAAAGGACTAGTTTCTTAATGCCAGTTTGGAGACGCTTTATGAAACGAGTTTGTTATATTTTTTTTTCTAATTTGCACATTAATAGCCCTTTCTTAATTTAAGATACTCCGGTGTAAGTTCTTCATAAAACTATTAACGCACTAATATATTTATAATTCATAAACACACTCCATCGAGTGTGTTTATAGCTTTATTATGACATTAAATTAAAGGAGAAACTTTTTCATTCTCTCTGTATATTTAAACTCAAAAATAACATAACTTTTTGGTGATGAGTTGATTCGTAGGATTTCTTGTAATTTCCAATTTATTGGCCACTTACGCCTACATATTACAACAATTGAAATAGAAAATCCCGAACTAAAGCCGTAAGGAAAATATAAGAAAGTGCATAGTCAGATTATCAGTAGAACAATTACATGTATTGGTTCCAGAGCTCCTTCTATATCTTCATTTGAAAGCTTTTGATTAATAAAACAATGTCTGATTTGGTGAAACACTGGCTTTACTACAATTTCTTGTTAATTTACTAATACGCCATAATTCAATGATAGAAAGCAAATATTACCGAATATTGTATATAAAAAAAATTGGTCTTCCCAACCCACATCCCATAAAAAGATTGCAGTGGCTGCACTGACTGATAGAGGAATTATTCTCATCTGCCCTAAATATAGAGTTCAAAAAAATAAATATATAATATCTATTTATTGGAATGATACACAAAAGCATCTTCATGTTTTCCAAAAAAAAAAAAACAATCACCATCTAATGTTCTTTCCCTGGCCTTGAGGCACGCCCAAATTTAAATTATATTTTTAACCAAAAATAGTGTTTCAACTAACACATATTTGCTTTAACCTTCGTGTTCTCTTATACAGTGTTCGCTTTTATGTTCTCTTTCTTGATATGTGCTTACAGTTCTAGGATCCCGAAAACTAAGTATATTTCAATTCTATTTTTCGTAAAAAGAAAAACCGAAATTTATAACCAAAGGAAATGCATCTGTTACTTTGACAAATTTTGCAGATATCAATAATATCTTGTGGGAAAATTACTATCTCTAATGTTCATAGAAAAGGAATCACACAAAAAATACATGTACTATATATATTAACAACTGTACCCAGAGAACTAAAAGAAGAGCTCAAAACTATAGGTACTTACTACCAATATTTTTTATAGTGTGCAGGCATTTTCTAATAATCAATTCTAAATATATTTACTTTTTTCTATATAAGTTTTTGACATTTATTTATATTATATTATTGAATAGGACAGTTGCTTTAATTAAGTAATGACAGTTCTCACAATATTCTTACGCTGTTATATGCATAATATTGAATAGAGATGGTACAAAAATGCTTATACCAGTTTTTCGATAACAGTTGTGAATATAGACAGCTTAGAACAGGACACGATTGAATATATACCTGTTATATATACTTACACTTCATACTTCTTCTGTTTAATGGCCAGTGCAACAAAATTTTTGACAATTGTCTGTAATAGATACCTATGTAAGATATACTGATACTGATTTAGAGGATTATTTGCACATGGTTTACCATAAAATGGTATATCGATGCGTAATTAACACATACCATATCGATTTTACGGTACCTATATCGAGACTGGAAGGCAGTAACAGGTTTGTAACAAGTATATAATATGTAGATGACTTGAGAACAAGAACAATTCGTACCTGTTATCGTATAATACTAATATTTACCATCTCTATAATAGAATAAAGATGGGTAAAGAATCTCTTGATGCCGTGATATCACAAGCTCTCAAAAAATGTTTAGTATCATACGTAGTTTGAGTATCCGAAAAATTAAACAGTGGTCTTACACCTCACAACATAACACTTGCCTACGAAGTTATGATAACATAAAATGTCTACATTTAAAATTAAAATCAAAAAACATCTTTTGAGAAAAGTACTCATGCAACCTAGAATATCCATGCAACAATTATAACGGCTTATGCATAGTTTAAACCAATAACTGAGAAGTAGAATAAAGAATCGTAAATCGTCTAACAGTCTTATAGCCTTAAAGAAATATAAAAAATAATTTGAAACACCAAATTAATTTTAATGATAACTATAAAAATCTTAACTAAATAAAATACTACTAGTCCAGGTGTACATTAGAAATAATCTGCATTGAAAGAGAAAGAAACAATATTAATGAAAAAACTGATATAGCAAATTTATCTAAAATTTATTAATCTATAATAAATTAATTCTTTCAATAAACTTTCTTTCTTGCTCACTCTGGCCTACTCCTTTCATCGATGTTATTTTCAATGTTTACTGAAGATGTTTTATCCTTATTTATTTACATTGTTTACAAACATACAATCTACTTAACATAGAAAATTTTTCTTTTGTTTATCGTCACTTCAACATATAATATGTTGCTATTGGTCTTATTTTTTTATTTTATCAACTCCAATCGATGAAGTGGATTTTATTCGTTGACTAGGTGGCGTCAATTCATTTATTAAACAATTAATCTTTAATAATTATAACTGTTTGGCAATTATGTAATTATAATAGGAAACAATCTGCAATATCAGGCAATATTTGCTTTTTTGCATTGAATTATATCAAAATTATTATATAAATCTGTTGCAACTCTTAGATGACTGAACAAGAGAATCAACAAGAATAATTTTTGGTCTTCTTCAATAGCCACATCTCCACATATTTCATTCCATTGTATGGAATTTGTCAGATACAGTAATAATTTACATACAAACTCCATACAATGGAATGAAATATGTGGAGATGTGATCATTGAAGAAGACCAAAAATTATGGTTGAAACGTTTAGTTAAATAAAGAGAAAATGTAAAGAGTTCGGTAGAACAAAAAAGAAAATAAATAAAGCTTTCTTTGAACTTGTTTTTACTGGCTACTAGAACAATATAAAGAATACATTAAAATTGTTACTGCACCAAATCAGGGGTTGGTTCATATGAAAATTACGACGCTAAGCATTTTATTTGAAGCATTTAATCTCAATTTTAACATTTACTTTAACAACATAAATTTCAATTCATCGAAACACAATAATAGAAGAAATAATATACCCAATTCTTTTTACATAGCTTCATTCAAACACTGATTTATTATCCAGTCTCGAAGTATTATTAGTTCGTTCCAGTAGCATTTTCTATGAACCAACCTTCATCTCCAAACTGTTACAAATCCATAAATGCAGCGGACAGACAAACAAGCACATCGATAGATAAATCGTTTTACGGCGTACGCGATATTTACTATATACAAAATCTTAATAGAGCGAACTCAAACGATGACAAGGAGCGCCATTTGAACCTCGTTTCCAACTAAATGGCTCCCGTTTTAGGTAATGTGTTTCTGTTGCAGATGTTGTGTTGCAGTAAAGTACGCGCTATAGACCGTTTGAGAGGTCTTTCTTCGCCACGGCCTCATATAAAAACAACGCACAACAAAACCCGAAATCTTAAATGTATAAAATTACTGTATACAAGAAGCATGTGAGCGGTCGCTCGAAATTGTAGTGTAAATGTCCGATGGAATCAGATAAGAAGGTATTTTTCATTATGTATTTATACGGGGGCAGATGTTCAAGTGTGTTTTATATTGCGTGCCGTTTTGATTCGAATCTAAAAGAAAGATTTGAATCCAACTTGCTCGGAATAAAGGATTGCTAATCGCCACAGGTGCATTGGTAAATGTTTTTTTTTTTAATGAATTGAGTATTGTGTGAGCGGTTTAGATTTTTGTGGGAGGACATTGTTATTATTTACATATAACTGAGATTGTTGTTGAAATTAATGTCTGTATGTACTTAGACAAAAAATTAGTCTATTATATGCGTAAACTCTCAAAAATAATTTTTTGAACTAAATATGTCAAATGAGGAATACGAAGATATAGGGCAAACAAAGCAATATAGGTATATAACGTATTATATATAATTGAAATATTTATATTTAATATATAAGTTTATACATGTATTCATGAATGACAATGTCGATACCAATTGTAATTGGTCATGACAATAAACTATATTATTATTATTATTATTATACAAAACTTCGTTTTGAAACATTCTTTTAAGACTTCTCAAATAGTTATTTGGACTTATGCACTGAGAAATACATTAATGATTACCAAATACGGCTTTTTAGCATAGCTTTTTAGGTTATACATATATAAAAAATAACAGTTGGGTTTATTCAATTCATAGAAAACTGTTACCAGCATGAAATGGCCCGTTGAACACTAAATTATTTTACAAAAATACGAAAAAACTAGAAAAACATAGATGTTGAATAAATAAGTGCTATCTGTTATTTCAGGATAACTATTTTTGTTGTGCAGAATTGTTTTTCGGTTAATAATATTCTGCATTTATGACCTTATATTCACAAAAAGAAGCCCAAAATATCTCTGAACGAGATATTACAAAGTCGTTATCCATATCACGGCTCTTGCATGTCACCAGTCGCTGTTTTAACAATCACAGCTTCTGTTCTACCAGATTCATATCTACTCATCGTGATTACGGTACATTTTGCGCTAAAGTTGCATCATTATTGGTGTGAGATAGAAGAAGCGCCATCTTTACCACCAATTCTTTAATATAAAGATAGCTATATTTTACGTATTTGCTATACAATATGGGTAGAAAATTGTTATAATGATGTTTAGATCAGAGCACGAATTTAGAAAAATGGGAGATAGATTTGTGAAAAGCAATTTCAACATCATAATTGTAATAAGTTAACTGCAATATTTTGGTCTGCGTAACCTTTATTTCTTAACAAGGCTTACTAATTAAACAATACTTATTGTTCAATCAACTCACTGAGTTTGTTAAATTAATAGAATAAAAGCACTAAAATAATATGATTACCTAATATTTAAATATATAATTACCTAATATAATTACCTAAGTTTTGTTGTTAGACTAACTATAATTTTGATTAACTCAACGATATTTGTTTTTTTGATGTAACCTCTGTTGTTCCCTCAGTGTAATGTTTGCTGTAAGTTGTATGTCATGCTAAAAGATCATAATTAAAGAGTTTACACATAAATCACCACAAATGTCAAGCCAAAAATGTCAACTTATATACATTTGTATGGTACCAAAAAGCGGTATAACACAGATTTTTCTTTATTGGCAAAATAATGAAAATTAAACTAACATGAAATATTTAAAAACTTAATTTTTCTTCTACGTTAGTGTATGTAATACGTAAAGTAATATTCTATTTAAAAATGTACTTCTTAATACTGAATTTCCAAAGTTGCGGAAACTAGTAACATACAACATTTTCCAATATTTTCTGAAATAAAATAAGTCTATTTTGTACAGCAGAAATCTAAAATGCAATTTTGCTTTTGGTACATTAAATTTTGTTATTGCTGCATTTACAAAGCCACAGAAATAGATCTTTGTTCTTGAAACAAACTAATTAAATGAAATTAATCAATTGAAATGTTCAAACGCCAAAACTGGCATTTTCTGAAATAGAAAATGTTATACGCGTAAAGTAGAAAATAAGGTGCTAAATTCTAATAAAAAATACACTTTCACTATTTCCAACCCAGTTTTTACTAATCTTATAACGTCAAAAAAATTAGTAAGACACACATCCTTTTCGTTTATAAAATGATAGAAGCATGAGCAACATTTCAAAATCATGCATATTGCCAAAAGGGATCCTTTAAAGATAGAATGTACAAGCGGTTGTCCTGCTGGAAGTACTTGTGTACAGCAGGTCTGGTCCTGCCAGCAGGCCATTTTTCCACGCATAAGCTTGTCCTTCAACGAGGGCATGAACGTCCTTCCAGCAGTACCATCAGTCTTTTCATAGAGAGTGGAGATCAACATAGCCTTTGTTCATGCAAATATTATTCGCACGGTTTTCCTATTTTAGAAACAACAGATCTTTAACGTGTCGCAAATCGCTTACGCTTTGAGGCAGAGATGTGGTAAAAAAATGCGCTAAGGCGCTGAAAGTGTGTGGAATCGAATGGTAGTATTGAAAATGCTGCTAGCAGCACGCTTAGTGCTCATATTTGTCAAAATCAATTGTCCGACATTGCATCATTTTCGTCCTGCTGGAAGGCCCTTGTACGTTCTATCATTAAACCAGACATTTTTTTTAAAACAAAGCAAATGAAAGCAAAAGTTATCTAAAATGAATATATTTGTTTTAAAAAGATAAATATTTCACCCAATTTCTTTGAATTAAAATATATTGCTTTGAATGACACCATTTTATCACCGTAACTTTAACCTTTTCCTCATATATGCATCAGCATTAGAAAATTTTTTTTTTTGGAATGAAATGAACCAGTTTTCTAACGGAAAAATAATATGGAATATTTTGCTTCAAAATACTCTTTCAGATCTATTAATAAGTTCTAGTTTTTATTGAATTTATAAAGTCGTAAGATTTGTTAATACAAGTTTGTTATTTAAATTATTCCACTTAATTTCTTTGATTTAAAGTACATTGCTTTGAATGAAAGAAACTATTTTATCAGCGTAACTTTACTTTTTTCTCATGTAATGTATAGGTATCAACATTAGAAAATATTTTTTGAAAGGCAAAAAAAAACAGTTTTGTAATGCAAAAAAAAGTAAAGTAAAATATTCTGTTCCAAAAAAGACTTCCTGTTTTATCTATAGTTTAATTGTTACTGAATTTATTAATTTTTCTCTTGATAAAACAATAAAAAATGAGCAAAACATAATATTCTACAGACAGAGACTTTTGTTTTTTCTTTTGTATCATGTATAAGTTAATTTCCAATCTTGGTATTACTGCACTTCAAAGTTTAACTAACAAATTGATGACAACAATTCTCCGTTGGTAAAATAATGTAAAAAAAAAACAAAATAGTCATTCAGAAATATCAAAAAAAAGGTACTCTGTAGCCATCAAGGTAAGCTTTTCTTTGGGGCAGCAAGAAATTTTGGGCCTACCCTGGAAGAAACTGGACATCTTAGACATCTTAGGTTATTACACAATATATTATGGTAACAGGTGATGTAGGGTACTTTCACCTAAAACGAAGTGTAAATTCAACACGACTTCTTACAGTGTAGTTCATAAAGGGCAATACGGAATCGCAATGTTCATATCATCTCCATCAAATTAATAGTATTCATAGCATATTATTAGATTAGTATTTGCTTACGAGATACTTTTAAAAAATTTCTTCTGCACTGCAACAAATAATTAATATCAATACAAGCAAGTTTACAAGTTTAATGGAAAGCAATATTGTGTATGTAGTTATACGAGAATAGAAATGTTGGGAAAAAAAACATAATTAATTGAAAACTGGAGAACAATATTTAATTATTACTAATAAGATAACTGGTTATTTTGTTAATAATATTATCCTTTAGAGGAAATAAATGCCTCATTCAAGAGCCATTATTCAACAGCAATTTATTTACATTATATATAAACTTCTGTAATGCTTTGGTAGACTTGTCAATATGTCTCTGTTTTTGAATATTACTTTAAAGATGAGATAGATAGATACTGTTCATATAAGGAAAATAAATTATTCTAAATAGAATATCAACAAACAAAAAAAGTTTTTATACGCTTCACGCAGCAGAACTGGTTTCGACTTCCGACGGATACTGACGTTTTATTTGGTACACGAATCAGATGCTTGACTGTGCGCTATTTACAAATATTCAATTTAATCTTAATATCTCATAATATAACAAATGGTAGAAAGTATATATGAATAAAATTTGAATAATGAATTGTCGCTTTAGGGCTGCATTAACTTTTTTTTTTGAACAATGATATCTAAGGATACTCTTATACTCTATACGTATCTATACTTACTATAAGTTTGGAGAAGAATTTTTCACAATTCTTCCTTATTAATTTTGAAATTTTATGATAAATAGTAGAAAATATAATGAATATTTCCAATTTAATCTTTGAATTATTTGGTAAAAATTATATTTTCTCACAAGAGAAATATCTACGAATAATGATACAAATAATAAATCTTGCTGAACACACTTTATATTTCTCCTACCTACAGCAAAAGTATATATTATGTCAAATAACAAAAGTTTTATAGAACAGCGATTAAAGAATTAAAAATTGACATTTGTTGATGATTTCAAATTTACGTTTAAAAATTTTACTGTATCTTCGTTAATACATTATTTAGCTTAATATGATTTAATATATTAAAGCAGCGAACATTACAAGTCCAATAATGTAAGTAACTCAAAATTTGTACCTTAAACATGAATACATCTTCTTTTTGCTCTGAGGTACGAATTTATTAATTAAAACTTAAATTAGTATTTTTAATTATTAAGTTAGTTCTAATATAATAGCTAGTAGCTAATACTTATTATTATAAATGTTTTCTTACACAATGAGTTTAAAAGTATATAAATATTAATATACTTGGAATGGATTTCAGTGAATTTAAAAGAAAACTTGTGTTGAAGAATGTAATATTAAAATTATTTAATTATATTCTACTTGCATGCTTATAACATAGACATATTATTTAGTTAATTTTCAAATATACACACGCATATATTAATTCCTTACAGTCTCATTAAGCTCTTCTTTGACGGTTACAAGTTAGGAGTATTGCAAAAGTACAACTTGCATATAACTATGATTTTCTAATTTTGCATTTGTTAAGAAGCTAAGTGGCATTCATTTATACTGCCGTTTTCTCTTCTCAAGTTCATTTTGCTCTCAACATTTCTTTGTTCGAAAATTGTATGGACATTTATAACACTGACATTAGTGCCGAAAAATCTCTAACTTTTTCGATTAATTTCATTTTTAACACCCTTTTCAGTTACGAAATGTCGCATAGTCTCTCCTCCATAGACTAACACGCAGATCTCAGCGGTCGTTCGCTATGCTATACTCTGCTTCCAGCCGACGTTTCGTTCACACTCGCAAGAGACATCTTCAGGTTGCTGCTACTGCTGAAAGAAACTGGAAGACTAATACAGAAACCCGCCCTCCTGTGTTAGTCTATCAGTTTTAAGTCAACAACAGTAGCAGCAGCCCTGAAGATGTCACTTGCAACTGTGGACAAAACGTCGATCAGAAGAAGATCCAGGTTTCAGCGTAGAAGTTCAGCTGAGTATAACATACGTAGAGAGTTTTTGGTAATTATGTTACACACAAGAACTTTTACAATATTATATGGTCCTTGTTATTTTTCAGTTTTGAATTGTTATTTTATACATATCCGTCCTTAATCATACTATATGTCCTCACTCTCTGTTTATTTCCCATGCATTGATGCATTAAGAATCAGCCTTTGTGCTCATTATGACTTAATCTATGGAATGCAACAGCATTTTATAAATATCATAAAGGAAAGAATAATTTGGGAGGTGATTGGCTCCCATCATAATATTTACAATATTTCTTTATCATAATTTTCTTACGTTATTGTACTTTTTTGTTTCTTACCTCTTCACTTACTTCTTACCTCGTCACATGAAAACATCTTTCAATAGCAATTTTTAATGGATTTTTAGCATTCAATAGCTCGAGTAGGTAAGTTATATCTGTTTCAACAGAAACAAGCAATTACACATTTCTGTCCAAAGCGTTTTAAATTCTGCACTAATGTAGCAGTTAACTTTATACCTCTCAGTACATCATTTAAAATCCTTTATGAGAAGATTTCTATGGAGCATTCCACCACATCATTGCTTTGTCATAAATCGAGCAATTCAAAGGAGAAATATTTCTCGTTTTATGTTCTTCCAGCCATTCATATTCCCACAGATACAAATTTATCGTATTACGATCTTCTGCATAAATAATATACATGCATAGAGTAAATGTTTAGATTTTGTCCGTAGAATTTTGAGATTCCGAGATCCGTGTTTTGTGCATGTGTCGCATGCATGTGTAGTACCTAACGTATACGTTTACGGTATTGGCGAATAAGGTCGTTTTATCGGTGAAAAAGGTGCGTCTATTTGAACTGGATCCAGGTATTGTGCGGCTGTCGGTTCCAATCAGTCTTTCAACGCGAAGACGGGCATTCACAGAGGTTGTGGACACCATAGAACGCACGTCAAACAACCGTCACTCGCATTCTCAAGTACCCTCCTGGCGAGGAGACGAAGACGACGGGCTTCTGTTGAGACTCCCGCAGAAGAGCTTGTCCACCTTTAACAAATACAACGCATTACTATACTATACTCTACCCCGAAATGTATACAGATAAATCTCAGTATAGGTGTGCGACAAGTACGTTTAGGATGCCACAAGAGAGGTTCCATATCTCGAAAATGTGTGTAAATGTATCGTTTTAATCCAATGAAAGAAATCCCTTTTGGATGGCCTGATTCTATTTCAATATTATCTCTTTTCTAAACTAAAGGAAGCATAATAAAATTTTGCTAAACACTTTTTAGGAAATGATTACACCCCACAACGTTGATACTGAGTGTTAAGTTTCAGAAATTCATTGCCATTGTTTAGTATTTCAGACGCCTAGAAGGAAAACTTGATAAGTCACAATACCACAGCAGTTTACAAATCAAAACATGTTCATCTCATTTCTTATCTTTGTGTCCCATGTACTGCTTTTATAAAATCAGTAATATTTCTTGTTAAATAGATTTAGTGGAATATTGGCTGGATGATAATAAAACAGTTTCTTATTTCTGGCTTATCATCCAGCCAATATTCCCTAACCTATAACCTATTAAATATAAAAAAAGATACTCCTCGATGGCTGCGAAAAATATTAACCAAGAATTAAAATCGTAATAACTTATGGTTATAAACAAACAGACACTTAATTATCAACGAAAATCCAATGAATTCGGTAAAATTAAAAAGCAAACATATTTAGAAGTGCTTTTTCTACGCCTACTTGACTCTTAAAAATAACAGGAATTAGCGACAAATATGAATCTTTTCTGTCTATCTTATCAAGCTTGAATGGTAGATGGGGTGCTACTTCCCGATTCAATAAGTTATTTGAATGTTCTTTTTTTTCATATATATGCGTCAAACTCTTTCGGTGATTGTACATTTTTTACTAATTCAAGGTTTTCTATGCTCGGTATCGTTTATACAGGGTGTATCAAATAAAAAAGTAAATTTTGCTTGGGTGTTAACTACACGACATATAAAGCACAAACCCGCCGAAACCGGATTTCATCATTAAAAAATAAAAAAAAGTAAATTTAGAGCCAAAAATTCTTTAGTCCGGGCCTGATGCAAGGAAACATCATGTTAAGCACCCGCTAAACCTAGTATTATGTAAAAATCATTGCACTCATTCATATATTCTTAAGGTATGCCGTAAGCTTCATTTAACGTCATTCTGAATAATAAAGGTCCCTTGGTAAAGAAAGCAAAACAGAGGCATTTTAAATTCTTCTTTTTATAAAATAAACATTCCTTTTTGTTAAGAGCATTCTACTATAAGTCTACAAGTATTATTTTTAATATCCTGATAAGACGTTCGAGTTTCACCGTATATGCGACTTCAGTAGTTAACAAAAAACGTAAATATTTTCTTTTTGCTTTTCGAATCGAGAGTTAGTTGTTAATAAACGGTAACCACATGAATCTGAGTTATTTCTTTCGGATTTATTTAATCATATAACGCAAAATGAATTGAATCGAATTACACAGAAACAGATGTAGATAAAGAAAATTTGGAAACACGCCTTTTTACTATGATATCGTGCGAAAATGAATCTATACATTCCCGCGCTTTTGCCGATACATCAAGCTTCGATTTTCTTTATATAGAATCATGATGGTCCTGAAAAGGATTCGTTTTTTCGAGACGGGAAGAATTTAAATAAAATGTTCGAAGTGGCTTGCACTCCAAGCGGCGATCCACACAAAACTAACAGCGGTAATGGCTGAATGATAGTGGTATGTGGGGGTATACTCGGGACAGCATTTAGGTTGGGCACAGGTGCGGGGCTAGCCCACCGCATTTACAAAATATTTTTTTTCTCGTTAATGCTTACAGATAGACCCCCTGTGCATTAAGAATATTTTTTGATCGTAAATGATTACAGCTGCTACATATTATTATATTTACCTCTATATCGGATACACCCTGTATATTGCGCCACGCTAGATTATTCTACTTTACCATAGCGATAACACGCTTTGTGTTCCTTAAACCTAGTTCCGTTCGCAATTTTTTCGTTTATCTATTGTAAATTTTATCACACCCGCCACAACCGATACTGTAAGTACCCGATCTTTCGTTGGGATAAGGGTTATCTTTCACGTTGCCTAAAAGATTTCTGAGTGTGTTACAGTCCTCCCATCTTATCACATTTAATGCTGAGACGCGTACTAACACTTTGATATATTAGTAACTTCCATCCGAGGGTCCTATCAATGATGCAGAACACCACTCAAGCCCTAACAGACTTAAAATAATTTAGAATGATGATGTTATAAGGTAACTTTTAAATAAGTGCGTTCTATTAGATGCTTCACCACAAATGACCCTTTTTCGGTATTAAAATTATTAATTTTAATTTAAAAAGCACCTAAAAATGCTGAAATAATGTATAAAATAATAATGAAGATTACAAATGAAGTTATTTTGATTTCTAAGAACGAATATGGACGAAATTTTCTTTTGCTAGTCAATATATTTACAGATTTAAAATAAATTAATCTAATATCTAATGCACTACAAACCACTATTACTAATCTACTGTAGTCTCTCTTAAAAAAAATCTTGCTAACAATTTAACAAATTTTAGAACTAAGGAGGGGTTTGTTTACAAAGCGATCCGAAATTATGAGAGAACAGTGGAGTCTAAAATCAAAAATGAAAGACGTAAGTAGGAGAACTAAACGATTAGCTCTATATAAAATAATGATGATCCAAAATCTCACTTCGAAGTAACTGCACATTTTATTTCCACAGAGCATATGGAGGCTTAAAAGTTTGCATCTTGTCAATATCGCCTTTAAAATTTGTTACCAAATAAGTTATTGTCATTGTGTAAAAATGATATTAAGCGAATGAAAATAGAATTTGTAAATAAATACAAGAATTTAATTAATTGAGAGTTTTTATGATCAATTAATTATTGTTTTTTACTAACATCTAAAATCAAACATTTACAAAATTCAGATAACTAAAGAATTAAGAAGATTAATATTAAAATTATGGTTTCAAATTAGTGAGTTATCAAATCATGTTGTAGTTGCTACAACAGAAAGACATTTTTCAAGATTCACATTAATCAAACTTCTTAGGGAGTGACATAAGAATAAGTGAGGATAAGGGAAAAAATTAAACCATGTCAAAATGTGGAAGATTTTATAAATGTTTTTGCCGAGAAAAAAGTTCGTAGAATATGATTATCAAATAATAAGTCCTTATTATTTACGTTAACATTGTTATTTGATATTTACTTTTGTATTCCAAATTAAGGAAAGAAGTTTATTTAAATTGTATATTTTAATCAATAGCTCTGTTCAAACTAAAGTTGGCAGGAGGTGTTGCGCACTATATAGTACTGACCGTTTTCAAGGATTGCGACTTATTGTTTGAACTAAGCTAATGTTTATTTGTGTATGGTCCAACGCCGTTCTTAAGGGAAGGTTTACATATATTTGACTGGAAAAATTGATTTTTGGTTTTTTGCATTTTTTGACAGCTCCAAATATTTAAAATACATGGTTAAAGCGGTTTCGTAATATTCGCATTGCTTAAGCCGCTACGGCTTATTAAAAGAGCGGGTGTTCCGAACACAAACGGAGCATATTAGATGCAACACCATATTCGACTCGGGGCTACTCGGATCGAAATACCATACTTATTGTTTGTTAGTATGTGTATAGTTGTCTTTAATGATTATAAATGTCACTACAAGTCGGAGTCACAAATAAACGACAGAGTAGCTATTATATGACAATAATACGAAACAATTAGATCCGAAATAAAACCACATTTGAAGAAACTAATCTAACAATATTTCTTTTACTGAAAACACACTTTCCCACGCTTTAGAAAACTGCCATAAAATGTATGAATTTATTGCAGATGCACTTACTTACACTAAATTTCTTAGAAAAGTCATTAAAGGTAACAAATAAATACAGTTTCATGGAACCATATTTCCTAGAATTACTAAAGGGTTCACCATTTATGGTCGCGGCTGTATTGTACTCTTTTGCAAAAAAAAAAAATCAAGATACTTTAGGCGATTTATGAAGTTTTTTCTAACAGTGATTTATTGCAAAGATGCATTGGAAAAAATTGTAAAAACTGAAACGACTCTTTTAATTCATGTTGTGTAGAAACTAGCTCCAAAAGATTTACACTGCGAGTCACAAACAACTCAACTTGCTACCTACATTGCCGCAAATTTATTCACTGAAGGTTACTTTTCTGTATTACGAATAATGAATGCGCTGGGAATTGCAGTAGGACTTGATGCCAAAAATTTCGTCGTCAATTCTGATCGTCAGCGCATACAACGGGCAGAGCAGGATATGTCCAGCGCTGCAAAACTCGCTGTGCTGTCTAAAGGGAAGCAACAAATTTTGAAAATGCAGAAGTATGAAGAAAAAGAAGGATTAGTATATGGTGCTGGATAGCTGACTAAGTGTATGGAGAACTATTTGTAAAAATTTTTGCTGCGAAACTTTGAACGTGTTTTTCTCGAAACTGATTTTTCAAATCTGCGTAAGTTTAGCTCTTCAAGTGTTCAATATATCAACTTAATTCTTTTGTTTTCCTAATGTAAACAGTTTTTATTGGATGTTATACTTATATTACACTAAAAATTGCAATATTCCACATTTTTATATCCAGTCATACACACAAAAAAGAAGTAAAAAATAACCAAATTAAAGTCCGGTACCTGCCACATTGTTTGCTTTCGACTTATTTGGTTAAATTTAGGTAAAACCTCCAACAAATTTAATATATTCTTTAATATATAACTCTTCTTTTTATTTTCAATTTCGGATCACTTTTGCGTATGCTAGAGCTTACGCAGTTTGACCATGTTTTCTGTGCACACTGCTACCTAGATACAAATAGCGAACGTTATAGTGGCCTTGTCATAAAAAAAAATATATTTTTTTAATGTTCAAGTTTTAATATATTTATTAGCAAAAAGCCGTATTTCGTATATCTTTTCCTTTGTCTGAAAAAAAAGCTCAAAGTTTTTAGACTTTTCCGATATATATATATATGTAAACCTCCCCTTAAGTCAAAGGCTTCTCAAGACTAGGATGTCTTAATTATAATATTTGATTTTCACACAAAATATTTTTGTAATATATAATAAATGTTTGATCAATATTTTAACTAAAACTATAAATAATGGTGACAACAAGATGAAATTACGGCGACAGAACAATGTATGTCCCATAATATGATAATTAAAAGTATTTACAAAAGGATATAATCAAAGAGTTATTCACACGTTGAAATATTGCAATTAAATTCTGCCGAGGTAAAAAAAAAACCCTCACATCCACTCCACATTTATTATCGTTATTACTGCACGACCAGAATTTTTCCGCATAGAACTTCGCCTTCGTCTCACCACCGGTCTCGAGTCGAGCGCCTGAATATCTAAAGGAATTCTGAATAGTGCAGCAGCCCGTTCGCTTAATAGGGGCTTACAATTAGAGATAATTAGAGCTGCAAAGCGTAGTGGTTGGCACCACTACGCCTCAAAACCGGGCACGAGTGGTGGCGAACAGATTACCTAACGACGTTTAATTGGATTAGTCGTTCAATGATATTTAAAATTCTGCAGAACGCGAACGCGGGTCGCGCTGTTCCAGTTTTAAAACTGCACGTTTCCACGGCAGTCGGGTTCGTTAGCGTCGTTACGGAACAATAGCTGTCGCTTTTGCGTCTCGAAACTGTTTAATTTCAACAGCGACGGCGCGACATCGGGCGAAGTCGCCCAAAAATAAATAAAAACTGAAGGTCCGCGCAAGGTTAGACGTTATTAACGCAGTTGTCTGGCTTAGCTTTTTCTTCTGTTTTTAAAACTGAATGCTGTTATTCAAACAGCAGTTTAGGAAGTATTATAATATTATAATTATATAGTGTCAAGTTAAAATTCGGAGACTTGTTGTCGGTTATATTTATTTTAGAAAAATTATGTTCAAAATACTGCTGTGGTTTGGCACCCCGGGTTTTTGTAAATTCAGTTATAATTTATTTGTTGGGATTAATCTTTATCAATGTGTCGGGAAAATTCTCTCAGAAATTAGTATTTTATTTTTAAGTAAGATTTTGCTAATTGATTTGATTTGTTTGTTTAATTTGTTTATTTAAATGTTCAGTTGGTTTAAATTATTTTCACTCTGTAATATATTTTGATTTGATCATGTAGTTTATGTCCTTCCTAGAAGAATTCTTCTTCTATGATCTTTGCATTTATGCGCTGCCTTGGCACGCATCTGTTTGTTATATGTATGCGATGTTTGGGCCCCTGAAGGGCAGTTACTTGAACGATAGCGTGTAAGTGGATTGTTATTTTATTTTATTTGCTGTAATTTTTGGTAATTTCGTTTAATTTTAAAGCTTTGTTCGTTTAATTTGTGTATTTTATCATCCTTCAAGGAACTTGTTAAATAATAATTGGCATTACATTATTGTGTACACAATTTAGATGTAAGATCTTTTATTATATTTGTTCTAGAAGGTATTTTAAGTTTAAAGAGTGTATTTTTTTTCCTTTTCTAGTTTGCTGATTAGTTTTGAGTAATTAATCACCTCGGTTTAAGTGAAAAGAAGCATTGTGCTTGTAATTAAATTTCAATTTTAATAATACACTTGATTTGTCTACGTTTAAATTAATTTTGTTTATTTTAAATTTTGAGATTTTTGTGAAAAAAGGATTTTTTTCTAGAACAAATTTGTCCTTTGTTTGTTGAAGGATTCGCATTGTCCTTTGGTAAATTAGATTCATGCAGTTTTTTGTTTCGGCAAGGACTCTCAGTCTATGGTTTTATTTTCTGCAAATTTGTATCTAAATGTTTTTTTTTCTTTTTTTTTTAAATAAAATTTAATGATTGTTAACGTCATTCAAAATTTCTGTTCTTTTATTTTTGAATCAACCATTTCAATTGTTGAAGTAATTTTAGAAAGTCAAATTTTCAAACGCCCACATTTTACTTTTCATGATTAGTTTAATTGTGAGAGTAACCCTGAGATAAATAGTTCTTTTGCGCCCTTTTATTTTTATCCGCTGAGCTAGTAAATTTCATTTTCATTTTTATTTTTTACTTTTCATTTAGCATTTATGCTGGTACCTTCAGTTCACAGCAATACGTTAGATACATTGAAGGGATCAATTGAATGTAACTGAGATTGGCAATACAAAATTTACGTTGGCGCTACTGAATAGTTGACTTTCTATTACAGGTGGAACGCGCATTAAACAGAGAAAAGTTATCTCCGATTTACCAATGTACGATACATTAATGTATGGACCAAAGTGACTATATAAGACAAAAGCCTTGTATCAGATTTAGAGAGGGATATAAACAAAAAGAGAAAGGCATCGATCATCTATGAACTGTGCAAGCATATAAACTAAAATAATGCGGCAGAATAGACCGTTCACAGAAATACATATTCACCTTATTTGAATGTATTTTTTTTTCTGTTTCTGAGAATGTATTCTGAAATAATTTTATCATTATTATTTTCATTTTCAAATAGATAGATGTTTGATATATTTAAGATATAAAACAACGCTTATAATACAAAAAAAAATTAAATAGTATCATGCTTAATTTATTCATATATAGATCCTAACAGATACTTAATTTTGTGCTAGAATTTATTTTATAATTAATATAAGAATGAGATGAGCTTAAACAGACACAATCATCTGTTAAATATCATCCCTAGTACAAAAAAAAAATGTATACCGAACCATAATCTAATCTTAGAAAAGGAAGTTAGGGATATTATTTTTTGTAATTTAAAAAAAAACATGTAGGGAAGGTGGGCAGATGGGAACATTTAAGCTTTAGAACACTGCATCAGGATTGCAAATTGATATACAAGGTTCTAAGTACGCTTGTTGTAATCTTTAAACATTTATCTGCTGATGGATGAATTTACAATTTTTCGATGGGTACTCTTGATGTTGTGCGACAATTTTGAAAAGAAATGTGTAAATACACCATCTTGTCCCACAATGGGGACAAGATGGGGTTCCAGGTGAGTTAAGAATGGGCCGTACCATAAATCTAGGTAATAGGTAAAACAAAAATAGATTCTTAAAATATTCTTAAAAACATGCAGGAACAAAGCTTAAACTTTTTAAAGCGGAACTACTTAAATAAAAAAATACAATAACGATAAGAATATTAAACTTAATCTTCACAATTGAGACAATAGAAGACGAACTCATCCACGTTATTCGCACAGCCTCCATGAACCCAACCTCGCCATCCATGGCATTGTATCAATACTTCCCCTTACAATACTAACATTGAGCGTCATCTTCCTCAACAGAAGAACTTGATTATTTCCTTGACGTTTTCTAAAAATCTATCTATTTGCTTTCCTTACAAAATTCGGCTTCTTGATCTCTTCTGTTTTCTTCTTTGTTCTAGTTGCCTTAGGGATTCTCCAGACTTCTATTTTCTTGTAGCAGATTTTTATATGTAGTGCTTGTAAGAATTGTTGTCTTTCCCTTGTTACGCTTTCATTGAACCTGTACTTTATTCCTAACATGAGAAATAGGCATTATATCTTCGAGAAAGCATAATGGCATATCCAGGCATAACGGACCAGACTGAAGAGTGAGTTAGTGATGTCTTCATGTTGCCCATACCAATAACCCATCTTGCCTCTTTGGGACATTTTTTGGTTATGTTATAATACATATTTAATATTTGAATTAAAACAAATAACGCACTATAGAAAATACATGCAGTACATGTCAATTAATAAGCACAAAAAAGTGTAGTTGTAAATAATTTACTTATGCTTCCCATTCTGGCGGTTGAACTCACCATCAAAATAATAACGAAATTCTGGAAATTGCAAAGTTCACGCACAAACAGCAATAACTTTGTTATTACGACTAGTAAAGATTCCTAAATTACAACAAACATAAAACAGCACTTGTCAATATTAGGACTGCTATTATTTGACAGATGCTTACTGTCGTTTTGTAGATAAGACGATGTCCCCATTATGCCTCGTGGCCCCATCTTGCCCCACCCTCCCCTAATATGTGATTAAAAGAAATACTTGATACTTTGATTTTGTAGCCATGATTGTATAATTATTTAATAGTTTGCTGAAATTTTGGCTTGGGATAATTAAAACTAATTTATATAGCAAAACGTTTGAGTAATGAAATTCTAATATTACAATTCTATGTTATTATAAGCAATTGAAGGAAGACTGTATTGAAGTTAAAACGTCTTGCTTAGTTTTAATTACTTCAAGCTTAAGATTCCACTAAATTGCATTGACGGAACTCTCGTTGCCAGCTCCTGCGGCGATGCGAACGCATTTGTTCATTTCCGTATGCGACTCTAGGAAGTTGAAGAAATATAACGTAATTCTTGTCAAATATTGAGTTTGTTTTCTTTGATGAGAATAATCCATTGTTCATATTTTAACTGTATTGTTGTGTAATTCAATGATACCAAAGGGCAAGCAAAATTGTTGTGCAAAACATCGCATAAATTAAATAGTTGAGGGCTCTAATCAACTATTGCGTTAAATTGAAAGCAACAACTTTTTGTCGACGAGCCAAAATGATTGCAGAAACCTAGTTTATAGGACAATAACGACCAGAATGCTGTTAAAAAAAAACACACATGTGGAAGAGCAGCAAATTTTGAATGCTGCGTTTTTTTCGGGCGTACTCATACGTTTCGCGTTAAGAAGCTAAGTGACATAAAGAACAAAGGTAACATCAATTACAAAAGAAATTGTATTAAAAAATTCAGGGTCTTGAGAACTACGCATAAATAAATTCGGCATCATATTCTCTGTAAAGTATAAGAGCATTTTATAATATATTTTATATTAATAAATATTACTAAAATATTGAATTGAAGTATAAATCAAAATATATTATTGAAAAGTAACTAATAAAACTAAAACTTTTGTGTGTAACGTTCAATAAATAATAAATTCAGTATACTTCACACATAGTTAGTATTGTACGTGACAAATAACATTGTTAGTAATTTTTAGAAAAATGTAAATTTTAAAGTAATTTTTAAAATGTTTGTGTTGTCTTTAAATGTGTATAAAAAATTGAATTGTAGTAAATAATTTCTGAAGAAGACAATAATAAAAAACTTGTCGAAAAGTCAAAAAAGAATGTTTTAATTGGTAAAAAAAATAATTCATTTTTTAAAAAAAGCCGCTACCTCAAGAAAAAAGAAAAAACATAATTTTACATTATCGGCTAAGAACAAATCCCATCAAAATAAATAATATATATAGGCTGATCCAACTTAAGTGGTCAATATTGCTACTTCCGTTAATATTGATGCTAGGATGTTGTTAATTAGCAAACTAGTTTAGTATTTCATGTCATTAGCGTTACTGCTATGGTATGGCACCCCGGATTTTGGAAATTTAAATTTGTGTTTTTATTTATTCCGAATTATCCCTATCAATGCTACGCCTGTGTTTCCACAGTTCTAAATTTTTATTTGGACAAGATTTTGTTAATAGGATTGTTTAATGAATTTAAGTATTTAATTGTTCAGTTGTGTATATTAATTTCATTCATTTGTACTTATTGCGTTCACCGGTAGTGTATATTTTGTTCATTGTTATAGTTCGAGGAATTTTCTTTGCGATTCGTGCAACGATGTAGCACGCAGATGTTAATTTTATATATGTATGTGAGTTTGGGCCTCTTTAGGGCAGTTCCTTAGATTGATGCCGTGAGTAAGTACATGTAATATTTGCTTGGTTACCGTATTGGTGATTTCAATTTATATTAAAATTTTGTTCGCTTAATTTGAATTTAGAACATTTATCGAGGAACTCCATTTAAATAATAATTGATATTATATTGTTGTGCACATATTGGTATAAGATCCGTTATTATAATTTGTTTTAGAGAATTTTGTTTTTTGTTTAAAAAGTTAAATTTTTCCGTTTCTAGTTTTCAAATTAGTTTTCTTTGTTAATTACCTCGTGTAAGGTGAGAAGAAGCATTGTGCCTGTAATTTCAAATTCATTTGTGTAAATTTAATTTTTGGTTGGTTTAAAATTTGAAACCACGTGGATTTTGTGTGAAATAGAAATTTCTTCTAGAACAAATCTACCATTTTGTTAGTTAAAGGATTTGCATTGTCCTTTTTAGTTGTTAAATTCATGCAGGTTTTGATTTCGGCCAGGACTTTCAGTCTAAGGTTTTTTATTTTGCCTGTTAATTGTAATTAAATGTTTTTTTTTTTAAATAATAAATTTTGTTTACTTTCACCCACATTGTACTTTTCATGATTAGATTAGTTAACCTTGAGGTTATTAAGTCTTTTGCGCCCTTTTAAAATTTTATCCGCTGAGGTAGTAAATTTAAATTTTCATTTTTTTTTTTTCATTTTCACTTTGCATTTATGCTTGTACCATCAGTACACAGCAGTGCATTCAATAGAAAAACAATTGACTTGTGCGTTTGCTAGATAATTGTCAAAGTAATATTTTTTTGTAATGCATCACCCTGTATATTTTTCAAAAATTTGAAAGATAATATCATTTGCAATATAAAAGTTTAAATTCCCTTCTTACTAAACAAAGTATCATTCCTTCTAAATTCCTGATACAATTTTCGATAATAACGTAATTAAGGCTGTTGCCGTAAGGGGTAACGTTCAACATAATATACACCAGCCCTTGTACAACTTTTTCGGCACAAAATGTACGCCTCCAGCATATCGCACCTTTCCAAATGAGAAAACACCATAACGTATAAAATTAACAATTAACACGTAACAATTAAAAAAATATAAATAATCAAAAATACTGACAAATAAATAAAGCAACAAGATTAATTATTATACTTCTATTGACAGTCCTATAAGTCATACTAATTGTTTCTATTTATCACGAAGGAGACCTGCTGCAATTTTTTCTAGATACAAATACATCGTTGATATAAATTAAAACTTTTCACAACTTCCTTATTATTCATTTTAATGTAGTAGTGAATTTAAACTTTTATATTGCAAATAATATTATCTTTTAAATGTTTGAAAAAATATACGTCAAGACAACACGTGCTTGTTATACTACGCTCGCCCAGTTTCTATCTTTATTTTATATCCTGTTCTAAATCTGATGCAATACTTATGTCTTATATAGTACATAACAGACAAAAATGTTTTGTAGCGCAGACACGAAAAAAATAAATAGGTAGTCCAGAGACTTTTTCGAGATAAAAGCATTGGTGAAATCAAATTATAAATACATCTTACCGTTTCCAAATGATGAGCAACAATGGAAAACTTTTGCGTCATCAACTCCTCATATCTCCCCATATCTGGAGTTATTCATTGGCATTCTTCAACAACTTTTCGGCGTAACTCTTGTGAAGAAGCTGAACGCGTGATATACACCTTAGACTGAAGATGCCCTCAGAGAAAAAAGTCAAGTGGTGTATAATCCGACGATCTGGCAGGTCATTCTATAGGCTCCCTTCGACCAAGCCAACCATCGCGATCAGAAATTGTCGTACTCTGGCAGAGTAATGTGGTGGAGGCGCTCCAAATTATCTCGTTCTCCAACAAAACTGGATCCTCCTTCAATTTTCTATGATCAAAGGATTGATTATATCGTCCAGCATATTCAAACACATTTGACCATTTAAAGTCCCGTCGATGAATAGGAGTACTATAAGATGATCGCCAATGATACCATACATTTAGTTTCTCTGGTCGTTGTATACATGTTTCCCCGCATCAAATGGGAGTGGGTATCACTCCAATATCTACAGTTGTGACGATTTACTTCACCATTCAATGAAAAAAAAAATGATTCGTCCGAAAAACAGGTATTATACAGTAAGTTTCGTTTATTATTTATTCCAACCTTCTGTCAAAATCATTCTCATTCAATTCGTGTAGTAGTATAATTATGAAGAAATTCAATTTGAACTTCTTAAGTATTCTACAAACTGATGAATGGCTTACTTCTGATGCTTGAGACCTGTTTCATCGACGTCGTTGATATCTTTTATACGTTATTTTGGCAAAACACGTAAATAAGCTCAAGAGATCGATGTATGGTTTTTTTCTTTCTAGTATTTCCTTCTATATTAAGTAAAGAAAATGCACAACCTGATATAAGGACAGCAGAACATTTTATGATGGAGCAACCCCCACAAAGTGAGGATTTTGAATACATTTAGAACTTCTCTAAAGTAGTCGCTGAAATAATTCAAGCGACACAGAAAACAGCAACAAAAGAATATTATTGAAACCGAAAAAAATATTGTAAAATTTACTGTAGAAATGTTGTCCTATTACATATCATTATTCCTAAGTTACTACCGCTAAATAGATGACAGTAAGTAGTTTTTTATATAGTTTTAATACAATATCAAAGCAAAAGTTGACACAGGCAATCAATATAATTTTAAATACTTACACAAAAATCTTAATCTTTATTCATTATATTATGTAATAATAGTATTAATACTTTGTTTAAATTGTTGATTTTGATCACAATAAATGACAAAATTTCTGGCTCATAATATTTTCTTATTTATTCATCAACAAATAAACACGTAATTATATTAAAATTAAGCATAACCTAATAAGTAAAATGAAATTAAATATGTGGGTTACAGATGGTTATTTAAAGCCATGCTATTTCTTTTTTTTTTTCTGTAGTATTCGATAGCAATTTTAAATAACAGAGATTTATAGGTACACATTATAGCCGCAATAATCTAATGCAGTAAAACATTAAAAACAAAATTTCTGTCACAGACACATTAACTTGATTTGATTAAATAAACAAATAGACAGTTCATTGGAATATGTAAATAGATTTTTTTCCGCAAAAACTGTAGACAAACAAGAAGCAAACAGAAAAACAAAATACAAAGTAATGAATATAAGATCATTTACTATTAATAAAAATTCATTCATGCCGTATAATTTTGATTCTATAACATTTGAATTTGAAAATTATTGTTTCAAATGCACTCAGATTTTATATTTGTTCCGTGATAGTTTATTAAAAAAAAATTATATTAGTCGTAACTTAAGGTGTTCTTGTTTGCGGTCGGAGTACTTTATGTCTAGTGTAGTAAAGTTGTTACTTACTAGAACTCTTGAATAAGGAGCAATATAGTAGAAACTACTACAGCTATTATTGACTAGTGCGATAGTTAGCTCACGTTTTTTTTTAAACAATATGAGCATAGTAATTATTATAATTACTTTATTTAGTATACTAAATAACATTACATGGACCTTGTCATAGTTATAATAGTCTTTTAGGCCAGAATTGATATATACACAGTTAAAATCTATTCAAAACTAACTTAACATTAATTACCAATTCTGGCCTGAAGATATGCCCTTAGGTACGAAACCAGTCGCAAACGGTTACTGAATAGCGTTTTGAAAGATATAGACATTCAATTTTTATTTCTACGTTATCGGTTACTCACACAGAGTACGCAGTAAGCTATTTAATAAATATTTACTAAACCTCCTTGTTTCGTATACTAACTATCATTAAACAACAAATTTAAAGTAAGTATGCTGTATATTTATAACAAATCATTACACAATTAATACACATACTACTTGACATGGACAAATCTTGTTCTTACTGTAACTGCATATGTTCTTTGACTTAACTACTTCAATTCAATTATCATAAGTAACTTCATAAGTTACCAGTATGAAACAGACCGTAAATAACTTAGATTGCTTCTTGTTAGTATCAGTGCTCAGAGTCTCTTTTTTACCAGTGCTAAGTAATCTGTACTTTTGTCCCCTATTCAGCTGAACTTTTTACTTACGATAATTATATTTTTATTTTTGATTATTAAATTTTTTTCTCAGTATAAGATTCAAATTGTTTAGAATGAAATAACACCATATTTTGTTAAGTATTTATCTCTATTGGTGCTTACTGAATTTAAATCGTCTTCCAGAATCAGCATCATTGAAATAAATGAGAAATAAGGACGCTGTTCCGTCAAATATGCTCATTAACAGTTTCATTTAAACATGTAACTTTACCACTGAATATCAATGTACGATTTGTTTTCTATTTGACAGATTAAATTTAAACTATAAAAAACATTTTCCCAACATTATAACATTCCAGAGTGTGAAGAAATTTCTAAACGATCTATGCTGTCAAATGCCCTTGGCCATTGTTTATAACTAGACAGATCCACTGCACAGACAATATTCCAAATAATATCGAATGGCCCATATGCATCGAAATGTTTATTTTATAAACCTAAATACCTATTCTAGAGCGGTTGTGATCCTAGAATTCATAAAATTAATTCAGATGCTTAAAGTAGTTTAGGAATTTGGCATCTTTAAATCTTTCAGAGAAATTTCACCCTTCCCAAAGATGTTTGTGGCTACTCGCCAGTGATAAATAATATAGTCGTCAGCCAGTATTCAGTGTTATCAAACGGTCTGATTTTATGCTTATCGCAGTGACCTTCAAAAATATCTCAAAATTGAAAATACGTTTTTTTATACGTTTTTAACTGCAGTAGTAAATTACTTCATTGTTTCGAGTTAGACAAAAACACATTCAGCAGAAGTTGCAAAGTGATTTATATTTATCTTACATGCTTCATCAATCCGAATTATTTCTAGAGAAAGAACACTTACTGCTAAAATTTTCGCCGTCAAATTTTGCCCGAATCCACCACCATATCGTTCTGGTACATACATACATACAGACTCTCGCAGATGGCAAGCTACATGATGCATTAAAACGGGTTCCATTTATTCGAAATTGTCCTGTAAGTAGTAGCGAACGGCGTACATCAATACCAGTCTGAGTGTGTGACAAAATGACGTTAAATTGTCGTGCCATCATTTTCTGGAGCGATGGAGCATGTTGAAAAATGGCGAACGGCAGAACGTTGAAGGCGCCCCCTTCATCGATTTGATAATGAGTCATTTGAGCCCACGACAGCTCTGTTCGAATCGTTTTCGCGATTCAACGGCTCCGATTTGCGTTTATGTTATTATTGACTACAGTTGAAATGGTTTCGCTTTTTGTCGAATCAATTCATAATGCATAAAACGTAAATGTCTTTTAAAGCAATTGACATTAAAGAGATAAAGAGGAATCTTTATATATTTTTTATCTTGATCATATTTCTTTGTTGTGAAGCAAAATTGTTTATATTGAAAAAGAAACAATACACCTTTTTTTTAGGAATATTCTTAACGCTGCCTTGCCTTCAAAGAATTGCAATTAATAAAATTGCAATTATTTAACTTATGATCGAATTCAAAATTTTGAAGCACATGTGATTGATTGGTTTTCGTTTCCTTGGTTACTAAAAAACCTGAATTTTACTTTTCAATCGTTTAAATACCCCAAGAATCTTCTTAACTGTAAACATAAACACAAATCTCACACTTTATGCCATTTTATGGACTTACTATAACAACAAAAACCATATTATTAAGTATATACGTATTTGTAATTGATAGGGAAGTTATAACTAATATTGATAATTTGAAATAATTTGATAGATGATCCCATCTTGAATAGTTCCACAATTCGCCCATTAAAATCTTAATTCTTTTTGTTTCTAAATACGGTGATTTATCTCTGTAAATAAATAGTTAAAGGAGTTACAAATGTATAATATTGACATAAAATAAGCTACTGTGTTATCATAACCAACTAATAGTGACACCTTTTCCGAAATGAATCTTTCTTAATCTTTAAAAATATTCATAAAAGCACTTATTTAATTAATACTATAAAAATTGAAACAGTGTCATCACAGATAATGTTTAATAACCTACCACAATATTTTTAGTATAAGATAAATTATATTGATTTCATAATAGAATTATAACCACTGTTTGAGAATTGCGAACATTTATACGTCTGGAGATAGATAAATGTAATATTTTTTTTATAACTGAAAAATCGTAGTTATCGAGATAGTAGTTTTATACACACAATTATGAGTTTTTGTTCATTGCATTCACATACAGACTGTGCCACTACTCAAATATCCCAAAAATCTCGGAAACGGATAAGGATATTTGAATTTCGTAAAAAACAATTGCTGAAGCATTACAATTGACTTTAGTTTGCTACGAGAATTGTGTTTTATTACGTGAAAAAAGATGGCTCCACGATCAAAAGAATTTTGCACCTTAAAATATTTTTTATTTGAAAGAATGCCTAGTAAAATGTATACAAACCTTATTATTTGTGTTAGTTTTCAAAGCTAACAGTTTCGTATATATTTGCGTTTAAAGAACTCTAATATCAATTTTTACCTCTTTTTTGTGTAAATATTTTGTTTATAAGGGAAAAAAAAAAAATAGTAAACGTAGCCATAATTCTTGCCATTTATAATTATTTACAGTAACTACCACAGAAATGAGTTTCATTCAAACATTTAAATTATTTACTCCGCATTGAGATCTTCACACTTCTACGCTACCAGATCATAAATTTATGAGTCAAATCTCAGATATCACCGCAGCTTCAAAAAACCCAAAACGATTTATGAAGAAGAAAGCAAGGACTAATGAAATTACGGTAGTGGTATTACAAAAAGTTAATATCAATCGAGATACATCATGATGGCAATTAAAGGAACAATATGATCTATCTGCAATTTTTTGGTTTAAGGAACAGAAAGAAAATTTGTCCGTATAAAATGTATTAAGTGCACTATTTAAAAATAAGAAATAATTAACGGAGATTCGGATTTCTAGCAGCATTATTTAACAAATCACAGTTTTTGGCGGCAAGGTTTGGTGTGGCATATTAAGATATTATATATATATACCAAAGATATATTATAGGGTCCTCACTTTTATCTTAAAACATGAACTAATATGCACTAGGTTCTTACAATTCTTGCCATTACAAGGGCTCTGAACTGGTTACATATGTATAATGCCAATGTAATTACTAGCTATTTAAATCACACTATACCATGTTGTTGGGTTCATAGTTCATACTAATTGCGTCCTCATCAGATGGCCCACTCATTCGCCAGACCTAACTCCGTCAAATGTTTTCTTATGGGGCTACTTAAAAGCTGAAGTCTACAAGGAATCCACGATGTATAACCTCTATAATAAAGTTTATGTAAATGTTCAAACACTTTATGGAAATACATTTAAATGTGGATAATAAAATTAAATGTTTGCTGAACAAACCTAATAAGGAAAAATACAGCAATCAAGAAAACAATAATTTTAAACATTTTTTTTAACTATATTTATCTGTTTAAAAAACGATAATGATATAAAACCAAAAACTGACTTTGATATCTTCTTTAGCACAAATACCTTACGAACACTTAAAATTTTTGAAATTAACACAAGCAATAAAATTTGTATTAATTTCAATACTCATTGAAATAAAAAGTAATTAATAATGTTAGCGATAAAGAAATTTCTTTTACACTTTTATCCGTCTTCATTTTCACGCAAACAGAACACAATTTCTTTTCTCAATGCTAATTGTAGCCACTTTATTTTTGTTATCAAAGTATTGACATAGACACAATGTACATGCAATTACAAATACATATAAACATTATTTCTGTATCAAGAAATTTCTAGGAATAGAATGGTTCGACTATATTTTATGACTATAGCAGCATATTATAGCCACAAGAGAAGAATACAGTTATTTACTAGAAAATCAGTTTAAATGTGCTACCATTCATATAAACACATTGTTGAAAAGTTTAAAGTGTTCAGTTTTTGTGTTAAAATATTTACACAATTTCCATTATTTTCTAAAATAATAGCAAAAAAAGATATTAGAATGGGACGACATTCTAATATCTCTTTTTGCTATTATTTTAGAAAGTAATGGAAATTGTGTAAATATTTTAACATAAAAACTTAAAACTTTAAACTTTTCAACAATGTTTTTATATAAAATCATTAGGGCATCTATATTTTATTTTTATATTAGATTTCCTTTACAAATAGCCACAATCCAGGAATTACACATACGCATTATTGAAAAAAAAAAAACATAACTCCAACATTGCCCTCTCATAGCGACTAGCGGTACTAGAAAGTAGTACAGAATTATTGAACGATATGATGCAAAGGAAAATGATTTTTTTTTTAGAATATTTCCATATCTTATCCTTAGTATATTATTTTTTTATAATTTAATTAGATTTATAATCATGTACAAAAAGTCATTTGTTACTTCATGAAAGCGTTTATAAATAAATTGACTTTCGTACTCTTGATCTTAGATGGCGCAACAAAAGCAATAATACTTTTATTTGAGAACTGACTGCTTAATTCTTAATTCTTTTTTATATATATATACTCTTTCTATTATTCATTTTGCAATTTGCTTAGTGCTAGTACTTTAATTCTATGAGATAACGAAATCATTAAATACTTCATAGTAAAAGCATATTCTCTAATATTAAATACATTAATAAAAATAAATAAACAATAATAATTGTCACTTGAAGTACATAAAAATATAATAAATAAGTTCAATTAAATAGCTAATTGTGTAAATGGTGATTTTGATTTCAACTTTAATTTATATATAGAATTATTAGTACTATTTAAAGTAGGTAGATACTTAGATGATATATGGCATGCATTAATCAATTTTACAGCTCAGTTCCTTAGAAGGGGCAGACTAGTAAAAATTAAAATTCTATGATAGAATCCTATTTCCTCTTCAAAGTAAATCGCATTGCCTTTCAGGAAAATATCCTATGACCAATAAATTACTAAACACTTTTAAAAATAAATAAAATAAGGACAATACTAGATTCGCTAATAGATTAGATTAAAATCGGTAATTAAGTAATTCCTTATCTCGCATAGAGTGCTACTATAAATGAAATCATCCGTTAAGTAGATTTAATTACATCTTGCTTCTAATAGACAAACGCAGGATGTATATTAACGTAAAAACATATTTTCTTGTTGCAGCCCTTCTTCTGGGTGTTGTGAAGTGTCAGGAACCCTTACTAGAGATTTCACAAGGAGTCTTGAGAGGACTGACATTAGAAAATCGCGATGGAGGAATATTTTACGGTTTCCGAAGCATACCATACGCTCAGCCACCATAAATGAACTTAGATTCAAAGTAGGCATCACTTATTAATATATTTTCAATCGTGTAGTAATTCACATTTTTCTTTCAGACTCCATTGCCCGCAGATGGTTGGGATGGTGTTAGAGATGCAACTGGAGAAATACCAACTTGTATGCAATTCTTTCCTGGCATGGACGTTATTTATGGCGAAGAAGATTGTCTTTATCTAAATGTCTTCCTTCCAGAAGTGCGGCATTCTTCCTCATTGTATAGTATTTAATAATAATCAAACATATTTAAGTTCCCTAATGTGAATACGACTAAAAAACCTGTGATGGTCTTCATTCACGGCGGTGCCTTTATCGCTGGAGCAGCAACAAGCAATTTTTACGGTCCAGAATTCCTAATGACTAAAGATATCGTCTTGGTTACAATACAATATAGGCTAGGAGCTTTTGGTAATAATTTTGGTAATAAGTCGAATTTATTCTCATGTGTTCTACCTCCTACTGGTTCGTAGGATTCTTCAATTTGGACGATCCGGATGTGGGAGTACCGGGAAACGTTGGAATGAAGGACCAAGTCCTAGCTTTGAAATGGGTGCGCGATAATATCGCTAGCTTTGGTGGAGATCCAGATAATGTGCTGATATTTGGAGATAGCGCTGGAAGTATGAGTGTCCATTTGCACATGCTCTCACCCATGTCAAAAGGTAGATATAGCAACTGATATAAATAAAATTATAGTGTCTTAGTGTAAAACGTTGCAGGACTTTTTAATAAAGCTCTCGGGCAGAGTGGTTCAGCAATTCTGCCGTGGTTATTAGGTTTCACGAACAACGGTTTATTAATTGCGGAACAACTAGGGATACAAACAACAAATTTAACGGAAACGTTAGCATCTTTACGGGAAGTATCAGCAGAGGACATTGCCAGAGCTACGCAGGTATGCAAACGATTTAAGTTAATTACGAGAATAATCTATGTGATTACATTTTCCAGACTGTGTCAGAAACAGGTGACAACTTATTCTTTATAGGTCCAACTATAGAGAACCAATCCGATGATGACACGTTTTTGTCAAGAAGACCAATTGACATCATACAATCAGGCAATTATAACCACGTTCCGTTTCTCACTGGTGTCAATGATCTCGAAGGACTTTTATGGAAATGACCTCTTTACAAACGACAGGTGAAAGCATCTTGATAGAGGACTTTACTCAATTTGTTCCCGAAGATCTAGAAATTACGCCCGGCTCAGAAGAAGAGGAGATGCTAGCGGCTCGGATAAGGGAATTCTATTTTGGTGACGTTGAACCTAGTAGGGATAATATTATGCCAGCCGTTGATTTGTATTCCGACTTTCTGTTCGGTTTTCCGGCTTTTCGTGGAGTCCTAGAGCATCTGAAGACAATGGATTTTCCTGTATACGGTTACTACTTCACTGCCGATACAAGTTTGAATTTTATAAAGCAAATGACGCCGCCGCTGCAACAATTCCCAGGTAGGTTTCAATAATAAGTCGCGGTGAACATTCCAGCGAAGTAACTACGATCGTTGATAAATTGATTACTTGCGCTTATATTTTTCCGAATTTATTTGCTTGGTTTACTATACCATAGAAGAAATAATGGTTTATTCAGTGTATTATTATTTGCCCCGATTTTGGATGCGTATTTTTCCTCTACCCACACTTAAAGAAAATCCAAGGTGCCAGTCGGTCGACGGTTTGAAACGTAGTTCGGCGTTCGACTACATAAAAATAGTCGGAAATGTTTGCCTAGGGCGCCATGTGCTGCAGAATTGTTGTTACACTTTAAAAACATTAATAATAAAATAAAATATAGAACTTTTACGAAGAAAAATTTAACGTATTGCGTTCCAGATGATGGCGTAGAGCCGAGAAACTGGTCGACAATTATATTAATTAAATGACTGGAGAGAACTATTTCTGGTTTTTTTTTTTGCTAATACCATATCCATGCTACCACCAATCTGAAACTTGCAATAACTTAATGTCTATATTATTTATCTAGAGATTAGAAGGTACACGTGAAAATTGTATGAATATTTTAAATTTTTTCCTATCGCACACGAAGTAAAAAATACTTTTGTTTCAGATAATACGTGTTAAACTCGATTTTGAAAATTACTTCAGAAAATGTAGCCTTAATAAAAACATAAAAGCAAAAGTTAATTTGCAGCTTTAAATAAAAATAAATTAGGTACAATTTATATAAACAACATTATAAATGAATATTATAAACGCAAACAGCCAATATATGGAGATAAACAACAAAAACTGGAAAGAACATTTAACATTTGGCCTATTTATTACAAGTTTTTTATTTATTATATATATTATATTTTATTTATTATATCATTAACAAGTTTTGTTTGTTTCCGGTGGTCCTATTGTGTTCTGTTGGCCAATTTCTAAGCATGCCAGTATTACTGCAGCCAGTCCCAAATTTGGTGAAACGCGAGGGGAAGGTGCCCGGCGCTTCGCAATACGTATCTATCGTGAAAAACTGAAAAGTCGCGAATATCTCCAAAACCTTTGGAGATAGACGCAATGACACTCGTATAAAATCGAAAGAAAATTAAATTTTACATCAATTTATGTAAAAATTGCTATACTATTTAATTTAAAAAAATCAAGTTATCCATGATTTTAGAGTTCGAAAACTACAGAGCCCTATTTAATAATTCTGTAAATTTAAACGCAACAATTTTAAAATAAAAGACGTGTGCTGTTTCATGATTAAGCGAAAACTGAAAACCGCATCTTTCTAACTTTCGTATTTCCGGAGATATTTCCAAACACCGCAGGCATTGTAACTGTCATTTTTTTTTCGAAAAACGTCATGTAATTCGGAAACGGTACAACTTAACCCCAATGTATGTCTAACGAATTGTTATTTAAATTTAACAAGGAATCCAAAAGTGCAATAATATACAGGGTGTTGTATTTAAAATAATAAAGTTAGTATCTACTTCCGGTACAACCGGAAGTCGGCCATTACTGAAACTAATTTTAAAATGTGTAGAATATGATTCGAGGCATCATTTATTTGAAACATTTTCCAAAAAAAACAATAATAAATCGGCTATGGACCGTTGCATCTTAGGCTGGACACCCGGTATAATTATTATTATATTAAAATCGATTTCGACCGTGAGAGTTTGTTAATGCGAAATGTAAATTTAGAAAATCCGGAAGGGGGTTAGGGAACATATTTTAAAAGCGTTAAGGTGTTTCGCGATTCAATTTCTAGAAAAACACGAAAACACTTGTAAACACGCACGAAATTCACTACAATTGTAGAAATAAACACGAGTGCTACTAGATGGCGACAAGATAGATACAATAAATTTCAACTTAAAACGGTCTTCATTAAAGCAAAGCTGCATTTGAATTACATTAATTGGTAGTTGTGAATAATTTGGATTTTAACATTTTGCTATTTACCATACATGTATTTTATTGTTTTCGATACGCTCCTTAATGACGGTCTTGACGAAGTTGAGATTCAAAACGAGCATACCGTATTATTTGTTCCATGAGCAGGTATATAAAACATTCAATGTTGCTTATCAAAGTAAATCCATACCAGAAAAACGGCGCTACTGTTGATGCCAACCAATCTTGTTCGAGAACATTTTTTTCCTATTATATAATAATTTGAATAATTGATAATTGTTGTTATTTAAATGGATCCATGTGATTTTCATTCATATTTTTATTCGTTGTATTTCCGCACAATAAACTGTAAATATTGTAATATAAATACTAATATCAAGTTTTGACAGCCAGAGGTTTCAAACACGAAGAGAATTATTATTCGAACACTGATATTTAATAACGTCTTAGTTTCTATAATAAAATGCACAGTTTTAAATATTTATAAATATGGTTCAAGGATATTCGTCGGCCTTAAATGCATATTGAGATAAAAGTCGAAATATTATTATAATAGTATTAGAAGAATTGTGGATTACGGATCACAACTATATGACTTTGTTAGATTGGTTGCCTACCTAAAACGCCCCCTCCATATGCTATTAATTTATAACATAGTGTACGCGAGCTATTAAGTTTCATTAGGTAAATAAATGGATAAAATTTTCGTACTACATATGTATATTTGGTTTCAAACTAATATTTTCATTCCATTGGTATTCTCTATTCCCTTTTCTGCCCTATAAACATATTCTAATTTATTTCAAAATTGCGTATTTATAAAAATTCTGTGCATAGATCAAACGCGTATAAGTAAAAATGTTAATAAATAAATAAAAATAAATAATAAATCTAAATTATAAAATAAAACATATAGTAAACCATATATTTCATAAATAAATTGGGTTGAGCTTAAATGTATATTCCACCAATTGTACGCTAGATTTTATTTGCGCGTGGCTAAAGTAAAATAAACGTCCAAAATCGAGACAAAATATAATACATTGAACGAATCATCAATTGATATACGTCACGATGTTACAGGAGCAGCACACGGTGATGAACGGGGCTATCTCTTCAGAACGATGTTAACGCCTGATAATATTGAAGATGGCAGTGTTGAAGATTTGGCGATAAGGAATATGGTAGATTTATGGACGAACTTTGCTATCTACGGAGATCCCACGCCTAATCGTCCTGATGAATTAGCTTGGAAACCTGTGACCTTAGACGTTTTCAATTACTATATGATTGGAACGACTTTTCGCGGCCAGCTGTTGATCCTAGAGAAGAAAATATGAGATTTTGGATGAACATATATGATGAATTCTTTCCATTAAAATGAAGCTAATGCCAATCAGAGAAACCTAATCAATATATTGTTATAATTGCAATATTTTTTTATTGTTATTTGAATGTAACAAAACTAATATAAAATTTACTGCTTTTTCTTTTTCTTCTTGTATTTCATTTCTTTGTTGTAGAGGATTCTCTTTTTTGTTTATAACCTTTAACTAACTAACTATACACAGTGGAAGTTTGATGTAAACATCTAGAAGCAGGTAACCTCTGTCCACAGTATACAACCAGAAAGAACGAGCTTACTGAATCCTTTGTTCTTTTGTGGTCCGTGTGAATAAATGTGAAATGTGAGAATTAAAATTTATACTAGTTAATTCAGTGCAGACCAAAATCACGTTATTTTAAAAAGATAACATAAAATGAAATTCTGCACAACGACAATAGTTCTTCTTATCCATGTATTTTCTTAATTGTTATCCTGTTGTATATAATAGATTCATTTGGAAATCCAAAGAAACTACCACCATCGTTGGCATCCGAATTTATGTTGCAAGAGCGAATGGCATAATAGCATGATGCCCGGTAGCGTCTTTTTTCACGGTTATTTCACTTAAACCTGACAATATAATATATACAAAGTATGTAAATAAAGGTTAGATAAAAGTAATAAAACTCGTTCTATCGTTCATCTAATATTTATTATTTGATAACTAGTTTCGGCTTTTTAAAAAGCTATCTTCTTACAAGTCAAAAAAAGGTAAAATTGCCGATTATCAGATAAAAAAAACACCAAACATGAAAATTCTTATGGATGTGTGTGTGTTTTGCGCGCGTGTGTGTATAAAAACACACAACATCCACAAGAACCACACTTAAATTCACACATACTAAAAAATAATTTAAACAATTTTCGCAGTTCAGTTTGAATCATTTGTATCATTGTCATTCTATGTAAAAGTTTCTCTTTTTCTTTTTCTCATACTTGAATTTATATTTAATTTGTGTGTGTTGGTGTCCGTTTAATTTTATTTTCATGTTTGGTGTTTTTTATCTGATAATCGACAATTTTACCTTTTTTTGACGTGTAAGTACACTTTTAATACATAATTTTTAAAATTCATTTTTGATTGTATACTTATATATTTTTTACATCTGCTAGTTTTAATGAATTTCTTTAGTTCTATATTTAAAAAAAAAAAATTAACACAATTATTTTTTTCCTAATCAATTAATCATTTGCATTCCAGTGATCTGAAGATGGCTTTGTAAAAAGCCGAAACAAGTTATCAAATAATAAATATTAGATGAACGATAGAACGAGTTTTATTACTCTTATCTAACCTTTACATATAACGTTCATTGGATACTTAGAATATAAAGTATGTAAATGTTATGACCACCAACCTTACCTTTTATACAATGCACCTTATCAAATTGTTTTTAAAACTGCAGAGGTAATTTAAAACTAATAAAATACGTAAAATAAATAAATTAACGAAGTAAATCATGTAGATTAAACAGACAAGTAAAGGAATTTATGTGGGTGTCAATGTAAACAATAACAAACTGCCATATTGGGAAGTTGTTGTTTGAAGTAAAGTTAGGCTTAGAAATTGAGGCGCCGATGTCTCATCCATTGTCCTTATTGCTTATATTGTGCCCTGTCTACCTATCTCCAGTATGGTTTGGCAATTGTTGAACGGCTTCTATTAATGATATACAGGGTGAGTTTTTTATTTTGAGAAAACGGAATATCTCTAAAACACTGCATCAAATCAAAAAAAGATCTTAATAAAATTTGTTATAATGTAGGGGGCTCACTGAATGGTGCCGAACTCGATCCCCCACCTCACTCCCCTCTTCCCAGAGTGGGAGGGAGGACAACTTTGAAATTTTAAAAGGAGAACTCCCATTTTGTGTTGCAGATTCGGATTCTACGCCATCAAGTATGAAGTTTTTGTTTGAAACTTTTTTTCGATTCGTAACAGATTGCGCTTTAATCGCAAAAAACAAGATTGTGAACGTCTAGGAAAAAATACACAAAAAAGAGAAGCAGACAAATGATTTTGTGTTTTTTTATTTTAACATAAACTAACATTTCAAAAAGCCATGTGTTCAAAACTGTGCCCCTTCACTTCGATACATTTATTTATTCGCAATTGGAACGCTATTCAACGATACAAAACCGTACTTTATTCTGTACTTGACAAGCTCGTGAATACTTACACATTGTCCGATCCCCATTTAGATTATAATTATTAATCCAATACAAATTAGTTAGTGTTGAATATTTGAACAGTGATGGAGGCTATGGAGGGTATGATAAAGTAAAGTTGAATGGCACACTTACACATAGTGTTTACCACTATCGAGTAAATCAGATTTTACAACAATCGGAGTAGCATAAACAATTCAGTAAAGTTTATATTACATTAACAACTTAAAATTCGCCGATGGTTAGGAAGGGTTATGGTAGGGATATTTTGAGGGAAGTTCTTTATTGGTTTTAATATAGTAAAAATCACATGTTACCTATAGAGCATATTAAAAATAGGTCATGTTAGGAATGCGTGTCTAAATTGGAACTACAACCAATGACACTTGAACGCTTTGATATACCAGAACGTTATGCATTTTTACTATCGGTGTGGTAAAAAATAAGCCAAAAATTAACAATAAAGTTATTGTTATTGTAATGTTTACTGTCTCGTAATAAACAATTACTATCTTTGAATGATAATAATTAGATCAATTGTGCTAACACTTACCCCAATCGTATTACAATACCAAAAATGTAATTCTAGCAACAGCTTTCTTCTGAGTGAAGTATTAACTGTGTGAGCTAATTAATTAACAAGGTAAACAAGAGTATTTTACATATAGCATAGTAGATCAATTAATCAAGTTTTATGCATTTGTTTACCCAGTATGCTGTAGACAAGAATCATACCTCAAACGTAAAGTACAAGCCCTAACATAAAAAAGAGCATTATGTCGTAGAACAGAAGTGTGTGAATTTTATTTCCCTGACTTGTATGAACTGATGACACTAACACCCGCCCGTACGCTTTATTTGATGTTCACAACTAATATAACAAATGTTTTATATACATACTAACATAAAGAGGCAAAAATCCTTGATCTAGAAAATATGACTGGCATCCTGCTTATGTACCTTGTCGCAGTAAATTACACACACTTGAACCTGAAAAGTTTTAGATTCCTATCTTTAGAGGCATTCGTAATATACATGTTGTACAAGCAGCTGCAAACCTACTCAACGTAGTAAATAATTTCGAATAAACACTTATTTTGTTAATGAACATGCTCTGGTTTATGTATTTTTCTTCCAAAAAGTGTTTGTTTCTTATTGGAATATTTCTGGGCGATTTTGTTAATTCTGAACAGCCATTAATAGAAATTCCTCAAGGGATCTTAAGAGGTATCTCTTTGAAGAATAGAGACGGTGGTACTTTTTATGCCTTCCGAAGTCTACCATACGGTCAACCTCCCGTTGGTCAATTAAGATTTAAGGTGGGTAAAACATGTGATCAAGTTCCTTTTAAAAGAAGTGACTTTGTTGAAGGCCCCTTTACCCGCAGCTGGATGGCATGGTATCAGAGACGCCAGCGTAGATATACCAACATGCACACAATTTATTATGGGGTCAAAAAATTCCTTCTTTGGCCAAGAAGATTGCCTATATCTCAATGTGTTCACAACTGAGGTGAGTTTAACATTACTAACTGAAATTTCAACCCCTAAGGATAATCGTTTGAATTATGATCATCCAACAGAATGAACATAAAAAAATATAAAATAAAAGTATGAAACTTCGACATCACTATTAAGTTCTCAACATTTTAAGCTTCCTTCATCAAACACGACAAAGAAATCTGTAATGGTATTTATACACGGAGGTGGCTACATGTCGGGAGCGGTGACCAGTAAAGAATACGGACCAGAGTTTCTTATGACTAAGGACATAGTTCTGGTAACTTTTGCATATAGATTAGGAATTTTTGGTAAATAGAATTTAGATCCTTTCGGCATCTTGAAAACATTTCCTCGAGTGTTTTAGGGTTCTTTAATTTGAATGAGCCACAATTAGGTGTACCTGGTAATGCGGCTCTGAAAGACCAAGTTCTCGCCTTAACGTGGGTTAAAGACAACATCGAATATTTCAATGGGGATCCAAATAAAGTTCTGATATTCGGAGATAGTGCTGGAGGCATAAGTGTGCATATGCATATACTATCCCCGGTGTCAACTGGTAAATACTTGGAGAGCAGAACAGCGATTGATGAATTTAAGCAGATGTTTTAGGATTATTTACCAAAGCTATAGCACAATCCGGCAGTGCTATAATACCTGGATTTACGGGTACCAAAAACAATGGATTAATGATTGCTGAAGTACTCGGTATAGAAACAACGAATTTTACTAAACCTTAGACACTTTACAAAGTTTATCAACAGACCAAATAGCCCGAGCAGGGCAGGTAACAAATTTGTAAAATTGCATATTTTTAATCGTGTACTACATTGCATAGAAATTGCAACACTGATTTTTTGTTATAAAACTTGACAGAAACGTTTAGCTATTAAAAGCTATGGTAATGCTAATGGCAGTACTATAGTATTCCAAGCAGCAATCAATTATTTATAGAATATGGTATTTAATGTGGTTTAAATAGTATATGTTTCAGACAAAAAATATGTTTATAGAGTATTTTAAAAATAAATATTTCTTGTAGACAGAAAAACAGATACTATAACCACAGATTAATTTCAACATGTATTCAATATTTATCAAATATTGTTTAAAATTTTATCGGTGTTTCCAAATATGTTATATTGCTACAAAAAGGAGTATACTATAAAAGTTATTAATAATTATGAAAAACATATTGGTTATTGAATGTTTGTTAAAGATTTATATTATGTTGTAAGTATGTGTGCACATTATTCTATTTAATTATAATAATACTCCTTATAAGTGTAAGTGGATACACGATATTATATATATTATTATACTGTAATCGTCAAAATTTAACTATAGTATAGGAAAGCCGAGAGCAGGAAAGAGCGCGTCGCTTTAAAATAGAAACAGACATATAGCAGTATCTCTCACCATATGCCTAACGTCCAATATCATTTCAACATTGGCATCAGCGGGTGTTGCAAGGTCATTTTATGTATAATATAAGATGTCGACTACGGTATATATTGTTGCCTAGCTAAGTATATTGAATTTCTAACAAATGTTTTCTATAAAACGGAATATAGGTACATAATAAACGGCTTATATTTAAGTTAATACATTTAATTTCTATATTTAATATCTTTAATCGTGAATTTGTACAAAACTGATCTTAACTACATACTTACTCAAGATTTTAAAAAGTTAGTAGAAACAAACATATAGTCATTTAACTTGTGATTTTAATTTGTTCTCGTGCTTATGACAGCCTTAATAGCACAAATTACGTCTGAAAAAATAGAGATGTTGCCATTTCTCGGATGTAATTTGTCTTCTTTAATGTCCTGATAATTCTTTCTTATTGCAATTGATCTCTTGTGGTGATTATTCTGTGGATAAAATCTGTCGCTTCTGATATAAATATAGAAAAAATATTTTATATACATTTGGTGCTAGTTCATCAAGAATCGGTAAGCAAGTTAAAAAGTGCCGTTGCGCTGTATATATCTGCAGTTACGTTGGTGTATCGAACAAATAGGCTTCACCAGCCTTTGTTTATATTACAGTACAGGTAAGTATCGCTGATATAATTGTCTTTCTTTATAACATTTAAACCGTTACTGGTAATTTATAACATAACTGAATATCTAATCTTAGCAGGTTAAATGTTAAACATAAATCAGTACGTAAAATGTGTTTGCTGGTGAAGTCTTGTTTGTGTATACTTTAAATGCATTTCTGAATCCTTTCATATTGATTATTAAAATCTAAGATGACATAGAGATGTAAGAGGCATCCATAGAATGTCTGTAACATCTAATGAATATTATGGATATCCACAAATAATATCTAATGAATGTATGACATTTTGTGCTCTGTGGGATGCCCATTAGATGTGTTACACATGATATCCATTAGATGTAGTGTTTGGATATCTAATAGGCGGACATTTGCAGATCTATGAGACATCCATAAAGGATATCTAATGGATGTCTGCTAGACATTTTGTGCTGCGTGGGAAGATCTCTCGACCTCTCGCCAAATGATCACGCGGAGGACATTGTGTGAAGAATACAGAGGAACTTAGCGAATCCTCAGCAAACTACGGAAGTTCTTCGGCATGAGACACAACTTGCTTGGAGCATATACCGCAAGAAGACATCAACCACCCGTTGGAATCTATACTACGAAAAGCAAGAAAGTGTGCACTCATAACAAACTATGATTAATAAAAATAAACCTAAATTATGTTAATATTTGAACTTTTGGGCAAACGTTTCTTCCAAATTTGGTCAGTCCCTTATTAGTGTTGCAATTTTTATGTTTGTACTAAGGGTATTTTGAATAAAGTTTTTTTATTTTTTTTAGCACATCACAGAATCGTCACACGAAAACTTGTACTTTGCTAGTGCAATAGTGGAAGAGCCATCAGAAGAAGCATTCTTAACTCAGAAGCCCATAGACATCTTATTATCAGGGAATTTCACCCCAGTACCTTTGTTACTGGGTTTCAATGACATCGAAGGCACATATGAAGAAGTATTTTCGATGCACTTAACTGGTCATAGTAAAATAATAGAAAGCTCCAGCGAGGTTATACCTCCTGATCTAGAAATTGCTACGGGATCCGAAAAAGAAAAGATTATAAGTGAAAAGCTAAGAAAATTTTATTTTGACGATTATACTACGAAACGAAATAACATCCCACCGGCTATAAATCTTTACTCCGATTTGATGTTTTGCTTTCCGACATATCGCACAGCTTTGGAGATAGTGGAAGTGTCTTCGTATCCGGTATATTTTTATTATTTCAAAGCGGATACCAGATTGAATTACATGAAACACTTACAGCCGTATTTGCTAAAATATCGAGGTAAATTTTATGTATGAATTTAGTGTAGTAATCAAAGTTCCTAAATATCGGGGTTGGATGACATCGCGTATTTTCTAATTAAAGCAATTTGAGATAGATAGAAAAATTTATTTTTACGGTATAAAGTAACATATACAAAAGAAAGTCGCAGAAATAGTACAAAGAAAGCATAAACTCTTAAATAGATGTGTGTTTCACATTGACTTTGTAGCAAAAAAAACTTCAATGGGACAAAAAGCACAATTAATCAAGTGTTGTTTTGAAGTTGATTTGAATTGTTTTAATTGCAATACTCTCATATCATGTTGCAATGAATTAAACAATGTTGTGGACTGATATTTTATCGACTGTTGCATTGTGGACAATCTATGATAGGGTGTTCTCAAATTACTATTAAACCTCGTAGAGTAACTATGCACATCTGATTGAATCTCAAAGTTTGCGTAATTCTGTTTTGCATATATTCAAATGTTGAAAATAAATAAAGACGGTACCAGCAAGATCTGAATTCCAGCAATTCCTGAAAAAAAAGTTTACAATGTTCTTCACTCTCTACTTTTTTAATAGCTCTTATGCATTTCTTTTGAATTTTAAAAATCCTCTCCATATTTTTTTTATGCTACCCCATAGGAGTATAGTATTATTTACATTAGAGTAGAAATTACTGTAATATACTAGTGTAGCTGTTTCGAAGTCATTTGAATTATCTTTCTTATTTGATACACCGTAATATTTAATTGTCTACCAATGAAGTTAATATGGTTTCCCCAAGTTAAGCCCGAATCGATATGTATCCCCATAATTTTGCAGTATTTTTATGGTTTGATATTACATCAAATGTTATTCTTTGTGTTTCTGTATTATTAAGTTTCCATTGATTGGCTTGATACCAGAGTTCAGCTTTCTCCAGTCCATCAATTTCTCTTTTATATTAAAGGAGTTTCATTATCGGTTTTAAAAAAAGAGATGTATCATCTGCATACATTATAGATTGACACATTTGTAGATTCATACATAGGTGATTTACATAAATTAGAAATAATATTGCCCCTAGTTTCGAATCTAGTGGTACTCCTCGAAAGACTGATTTCTGATCTAATTTTACGTTATAACTAACAGCTTCTTGCGGGTTTCGCCGTGTGTCAAAACTTTCGCTCGACGTTTTGCTGTTCATACTGACAGCTTCTTCAGGATAACTGAACTGATTCTCCATGGTCCGACATTCTTCTTATATACGCCCCTAGTGCATCCAACCGTGAAGTTTCCGCTCCATTGACCGTGACGGTTCGTAGTAGGCTCTTCCACGTGTTGCTAAGGTGGTACCCTTCTTCTCTGTTGACGGTTTTACTCTTCTCTATTTCTATGGCTTCCCTGATGAGTCTTTTTCCGTAGTTCTTGGGTGGTAGTTATTACTTTTAACATTCTTGAAATCCATTTGTGTGTCCGGTGTCGTGCATGTGTTCTGCCACCGCTGATTGATCGGTCCTTCTTAATCTTGCGTCCCTCTCATGTTCTTTTATTCTTATGTCGATGGCTCTTCCCTGTTTGTCCGACGTAGCACTGTCCGCATTGGCATGTTATCTTGTAGATACCTTCTGTGCGCCCCTTGGGTATCTTATCTTTTGGCGTCGGTAGATACTGCTGGATCGACGTTGCAGTCCGAAGCGTACTTGTACGTTACGTTCTTCAAATTCGGCCTACTTTTTCGGTGACCCCTGCTATGTAAGGTAAACATGCCATCCCTCTTCGGGGTTCTGTAGTTGTCTCCAGTGTCGTCTTCTTCTTAGTGGCTCTCCTTATGTCGATGTCAGTGTAACCATTCTTCTTTTAGTGCTTTCTCCAAATGTATCTTTTCACTGATAAGATGTTGTTCGTCACTGATGGTTTCGGCTCTGGATAGCAATGTTTGTATTAATGTCTTCTTCTGCATCGGAATAATGGTGAGATCTTGTATGCAGATATCTATCGGTGTGCGTCTTCTTTCTAAAATACTGCGTGCTGGTAGCATTCCCTCTTTTGTTTTCTTAACCATAACATCCAGGAAAGGGAGATTTCCATTTGTTCTTTCTCCATGGTAAACTTTATGGCTGGGTGCTGCGAGTTTATGTGTTCCCAAGAACTGTTGTAGTTTTTCTTCTCGCGTGTCTTGCCATATTACAAAAGTATCGTCGACATGATCGCAGCCAACAACTTGGGTTTCATATCGCTGGAACTTAGGGTTCTTCTTCAAATGCTTCCATAAACAAGTTGGCTATTATGGTGATAAAGGGCTTCCCATTGCTGTTCCGTTCTTCTGCTCGTAGTATTTTCCTTCATAAAAAATATGTCGTGGATAAGCACAGTTTCACTAGATTCAATGACGTCTTCCTTGTAGTCCAAGTTCTGGAAGGTAAGGCCAGTGCGTCCTCCGTGGGTATGTTGGTAATAGCGATATAATGTCGAAACTTACTAAAATATCTGTAGGTTCAGTCTTTAGCGTAGACAGAATATCCACGAAATGTTTCGAATTCTTCACATACGTTGCAGTTTGTCCGGTGTATGGCTTTAGTAGGTTAGCTAAATATTTCGACAAATCGTAGGTCGTGATCCAATATTGCTAACAATCGGTCTTAATGGCACTCCTTCTTTATGTATTTTTGGTATTCCATACAGCCTGGTGGTCTACCGGCTCTTGGTAGCTATCTGTTCTGCATCTCTTTAGGTATTGATGAAATCTTGATGCTCTGCCTTACTGTTTTTGTGATCTTCTCCGTTGGATCTTTTCTTATTTCCTTGTAAGGTGTCTCGTCAAGTAGTTATCATTCATCTTTTTTCGGTAATCTTCTTTATTTAGTAGTACTGTTGCATTCCCTTTGTCTGCTTTTGAGGATAACGATGTCTTCTTCAGCTTTCAATTCGTAAGTGGCTACTCCTTCTTCCCTGGATAGGTTTGCGTTTCGGTGCTTTGCTTTTTTCAATGCTCTGCTTACTTCTTGTTGCACTTCTTCTGCTTCGATGTTCGAATTCCTTTGATCGCGCTGTCTCTACCTCCGTGATGATTCTTCTGTTGGTACTCTTTTGGGTGCAATGACGTAGTTCATGCCCTAAGGCAAGTACTTTTGTTTCGTCTGCGATAGTTGTTTCGTTGATAAATTAATCACAACGTTCTCAGTGTACCAGGTTGCTCCTTGATTCTTTTTCTTCCATCCTTGCAAACTTCTTCACTTGTGTTGTCTGGATTTCTCGAACTCAGTTTCTGCTGTTTCCCAGGTTATGCGGTCGATAAGGTCCAATCTTCTTGACTTTTGTTGGCTAATGTAAATGTACTCCATGATCATTTTGGAAATCAATGTAACCCGTATATACTTGATGACTCGTTTCGTGTAGGCTCCTCCGTTCTTTTAAAATCTTCTTTGCGGCATCGTTGGTATGTATGTTTCAACTTACAAGTTAGGTGTAAAAAAGGATGCAACATACTATAAATAAGAAGATTACGAAAGATTGAATGAACTATTGACGAGAACACTACAAGAAATAAGAAAAGATCAAGGAGAAGTCACAAAAACGTAAAGCAAGATAAAGATTTCTCATATAAAGAGTGCAGAACAGATTGCTACAAGAGGCTAGACCACAGGCTGTATGGAATACAAAAATACATAAAGAGGAGTGCATTAGAAGATTGGTAGCAATATTGGATACGACTACGATTTGTCGAAATATTTAGCTAACCACTAAAGCCATACACGGACAAACTGCACGTATGTGAAGAATCGAAACATTCGTGGTATCTGTTACGCAAAGATGAACCGTAAGATATTTTGTAAGTCTTCGACATTATACGCATTCACAACATACACCGAGGAGCACTGGCCTTACTCCAGAAGTTGGCTACAAGAGGTCATTGAATAGTGAAACTGTGCTTATCACGACATTTTTTGTATGAAGGAAAAACTACGAGCAGAGAACGGAACAGATGGGAAGCCTTATCACCAGTAATAGCAACTTGTTTATGGAAATTTGAAAAAGAAGCCTAAGTTCCAGCGATTAAACCCAAGTGTGCGCGAATCCGACGATACTTGGTAATATGGCAAAACGGGAAGAAAACTACCAGTTCTGGAACACATCTCGCAGCAACCAGCATAAGTTTACCATGGAGAAGAAAAAATGGAATCTCCCTTTCCTGGATGTATGGTTAAGAAAACAAAAGAGGAATGCTACAGCAAGCAAGTATTAGAAAGAGAGCCACCGATAGTATTGCACTACAGAGCTCACCATCATCGATGCAGAAGAAACATAATACAAATTGCTTCAGAGCCGAAACATCAGTGACGAAAACATTTATCAGTGAAAAGATAACATTTGGAGAAAGCACTAAAGAAAAGGTACACTGACATCGACTAAAGAGACCACTAGAAGAAGAGACACTGGACAATACAGACCAAAGAGGGATGCATGTTACTACATAGCAGGGGTACCGAAAAGTAGGCCGAATTTGAAAACGTAACGTACAGTACGCTCGGGACGAAACGTCGATCCAGCAGTATTACCGACCGAAAAGATAAATACCAAGAGGCGCACAGAAGGTATCTACAGATAACATGCAATGGGACAGTGCTACGTCGGACAACAGAAGAAGCCATGACTAAGAATAAAGAACATGAGAGGGAGCAAGATTAGAAGACGATCAATCAGGGTGGCAGAACACATGACGACACAGGACACAAATGGATTTCAAGAATGTAAAAGTAATAACTACCACAAAAACTACGGAAAAGACTCTCAGGGAAGCCAAGAAATGAGAAGAGTAAACGTCAACAGAGAAGAAGGGTAACCTTAGCAACACGTGGAAGAGCCTACTACGAACCGTCACGGTCAATGGAGCGGAAACTTCACGGTTGATGCACAGGGGGTATATAAGAAGAATGTCGGACCATGGAGAACAGTTCAGTTATCCGAAGAAGCTCAGTATGAACAGCGAAGTGAGCGAAAGTTTTGACAAACGGCGAAACCCGCAAGAGCTGTTAGTTAGAATTACACCGACGTAAGTTACGCAGTGCTAATTTACGTATTTATTACACACCTGCTTCTGTCCGTTAATAGATTCAAAATTTTTTAATGAATCTCCTCTAACGCCATAATAAAAAAAGCTTTTTAAGTAAAATGTCGTGAGAGATACAGTCCAAAGCTTTTGACAAATCCAAGATGAAGATTTAGGAAAGTTATCAAAGCCGTCAATAATATTATTAACTAGATCGCATACCGCACATATTGTTGTTCACAGAATAAAGAAAATTTATCAACATAGTTGAGTAGTCCACATTTTAATATTTCTTCAAATACTTTAGAGAAAATTTTTCCGGAAAGTGGGTGGAGTAGAAATGAGAAAATTCGTTAAAAAATACTCTAAACATATCCATCGCAGTATTTTGTCTGAATATGTGATTCCAATTGAAATTATGTACACCAAAAGTAAAGTTTCGTAATCTGACTGAGAACAACTTTCATACTTGTTACTTTGTTTCTTAGACATGGAATATTAATATAAAATAAACGAAAAACGTTGATTTGTGAACAACAATTTGGTTGGCCTAAACTTCTGGGACATTCTCGATTGATTTTTTGTTCATTTTCCATAAAAATTACTTATATACATATGTTCCCAAATACCACTTGCTGGGGTTTTTTTAACTCCTCCAAGTGATTGACTAGAATCCCCACTTTAAAAGATAGTGTGGTCTCTCCCCTGACGTATATTGACGTATAACTTAGCTTTTACCAATGGAATTTTTTCATCTAGTCTAAAATTTTCTAAATCATAATTTGCTTTTCAAGCAGATGGAAACCTGTGGTATAAAGGGTATTGCTCTAGAAATCTTTAAATCTTTCCTATATAGTAACATACGTAGACGGATATCGGTCTGAGGTCGCTAGTGTATACAGTGGTGTGCCGCAAGGTTCAATATTGGGGGTGATGTTCTTTTTAATATATGTCAACGATTTGGGGGAACATTTGCAGGTGTCGGCTCTGTCACAGTATGCTGACGATACCACGTGTATAGTTTCTGGCAGCTCCCAATGTGATTCAGCTCATGCAGCTTCTGTTGCTGTGTATCTAGTGTCATTTTAGTGCCGAAAAACGCCCTACAATTAAACATTAAGAAAACACACCTTCCTCACTTTTTTAATAGAAAAAAGAACTCCAGTCTTTTGGTCAAGTGCGATGGAAGTACTTTCCTGGAATCTGTGTCCGTTAAGTTCCTGGAAGTGACTGTTGACAGTTCTTTAACGTATAAGGAACATTGTGAGGTTTTATGCAGTGCAGGAAATTGTCTAGTTTCGATTATGTGTTGACCAAGTCGAAAAGTTCTGTTGATCTGGAAGATCTAAAATTTTTTTTATTACGCGGATATTGAATCGCGGTTGCGATACGGGATATTTTTTTTTGGTGGTTTAACCGGTTTTCATAGTATTTTTCTGCTGCAGAAACGTATAATTAGATCTATTACGCGATGTGGGAATCTCTTTAGGTCTTTGGAAATACTGCGTTTGGCAGCGATTTATATATAGGAACTTGTTTCGTTGTTTAGAAATAATGAAACTGTTTATTAAAAATGCCGACGTTTCTACGATGTCCACAAGCATGGAGCTAAGTTCGGATACCATATCCCTTTAGTAAATAATATGAAGGGGTCCTTATTACGCAGTCATAAAATCATTAATGCTCTTCCCAGTGTACTAAAATAATATTAGAAATTTAAGACAGTATGAGAAACTTTTTTACTTGACGAATGCTACAACTTCAGTGATTTTATTAACAATTCGGTGTAGGACCGTTTAACGTTTGACAAAATGTGTCCTTTTTTCACGTCTCCCTGTTTTGTTGTTTGTAATTATATTTATATATACTTTTACCTACTTTGTTGTGTTACATGCTTTGGTATACATATATTTACATATGTTTATTGTAATCTTATTATGACAATTGTCGGTGTTCTTCTGAATTTGTGGCAAATATATTACTATTATTATTATTATTATTATTATTATGATAATTATTATTATTATTATTATTATTATTATTAATATAGGTGCTGCCCATGGTGATGAAAGAGGTTACTTGTTCCAAACCCGTCTTACACCAACTGACATTGAAGAGGATGGAAATGAAGATTTGGCTATAAGACAGATGGTAGACATGTGGGTTAATTTTGCTATTTCTGGAAATCCAACGCCAAATAACGATTACGGATTTCAATGGGAGCCAATGACAGAAGAAGTGTTTAATTTTCTTCATATTGGCACTAATTTCTCGTACCAAGATATAAACCCAAGAGCAAGGAATATGGCATTTTGGTTGGACATATATAAAGAGTATTTCCCACGTCGATGATTGATGATTTTTTTTCGACTAAAAGAATAAAAGGAATAAGTATGTATATTTAAAAAATTTATTGTAAAGTAATATGCTTTACATTCGCGTGTTAATAATGCGAAATATATAAAAAAAAAAAAACTCAACCAAAAATAAATAAATATTATATAAATTGTTAAAACAAGGAACTAGCAAAATTACAAAAAAAGAAGCATATTTAAGTTTTTGTATATAATATAGGCAAAAACATTAATTAGAATATATAAAACAGTATTGATAATAAAATTAAATATTTTTTATTAGCAATTTTTTTTTTTTACGATAATAATAATCAATTTAATTTTATCATCAACAATACGTAACAAATACAAATATTATAACAATTTACAAGCGAAAAATAATCTTTTGTTTAGTTCGGTGTGTTCAAAACAGCAGGTTCTTGTTTAATATATCTAACAATTAATAAGGCAGTTAATGTAATGAAAAAAAAAAATTGTTAAACATTCTCTGTTCTCAGCTTTTTTGTTAACCGAATACACAAATCAAAATTGTGAGAAAGGGATGAACGAAAACAGAGTCGGTCGTATCAGCCAGAGCCTTCAGTAGTGTTCCAAGTATGGTGAATGTCTTATGCCGAACATGAGCTGGTGCATATTCCAATTGTACCTGCAAGCAAAAAAACATTCATAAATATAATAACAATTAAAATTAGTTGCTATTACCGCAAGGTAAATATAAAGCTAAAGATAAAATGCAGATAGAGTTGGTTGCAGTATGTTTACTAAAAATTCAAATTCTTTTATTAAGGCCGTTTTACACCTAGCTATTAATTGCGCAATTTATTGGTCAATTTAAAATTTAGCCCAATAAATAGTTAGATGTAAAACTGCCTTTACAAAGCGAAGCACATTTATCTTTGACATTTGAAAATTCCGAAAGAATTTCGCAAAGCAAGGACGGATTTGTGATAGAAATAGTGCAAATATCTAAACAAAATATGTCACGAATGCACGAGAAGCACTCTAATAAATATTGCAAAGAGACAAAAAGAAAAAAAATACCCTGTAATAATATAATGATTGTAACGACTAAAAAATTCAAGGTGCGCCAACATTAAGCAATAGATAATTATGGTAATTATTTATTACACGTGCTATGTATAAAATGACAGAAAAATTTATTTGTCACCGCTAATTTTTTTTTATTTTACACACCTACGATAATCTCTGTCACCCACAGATGTGTATGCCAGTTAAGTAGGTAGCCCATAAACGGGCTGTTAAAGTAGGAGATTTAACTTGTCTTTCCTCAAGCAGAGACTCTCCGAACCTAAATATGGAGAGTGACGTATGCCGAAAGAGTGCCTGGGTGCTTGACTTAAATGCGAAGTCACCTAATTGAAAAATTAGACAATTGTTATATTTATAGAAGCAATATACAAAGAGATGTGAACAATTTGTGAAATATAGATAAATAAGTGGGAGTTTGATACGGTGAAAATAATGTTAATTCTTATTAATATTTTTTACGCTTTTGATTTGACATAAAAAAAATCTTTCAATCAAAGCAATTATAATAATTATTGTATTGTTTACACACTTAAAAAACGGTTAATGTGGAATTAACCAAATTTTACTCAGTTTAACATTATGAGATTAGAGTAGCTTTTGTTACCTGAACACCTTTGTTACCATGTTATAGTTAAATTAAACAAATATAGGTTAAATAGAGCAAGTATTATCTATTATTATAATGCAAATACTAATGAAACTCAAAGAAAATATTTCAATAATGTTATGGGCAGGGTCTGCAGATCAGCCCAAGCATTGGTTAAAAATTTTTGCTACATTTTGACGTAGACTAGCGTTTTTCTTAAGCTTTATGTTGCTGGTGCAATCAAACCCTAATATTAAAATAATTACAACAATGATTAAAATATGAAATGATCATGAGGAGAGAATTTTATACCACGTATACATTACGTGTATTCTGTCATTTTTTTATATAATTAGCTGTGTGCTGTCGTTAGCTGTTTTGTATTTCTTTTATTTCGATTCAACTACGTTTGTTATATAAACTCAATTCTGAAAACTATTTTAGGGTACTGCATATTTAGATAAGTTTACTTGTTGTAGGGTTCCAGAAATAAAATATTAGAACAATTTTTTAATTTATATTCAGTGACATTAAAAGTATTACACCTAGAAAAAATAATTTGTTCAATTAGATTTTTTGGTAATGTGATAGTATCTGCTGTGTGTGCCAAGCAACTTAAATTTCGTGGATTAACTCTGCCAGAGTCTGTGGCCGATAGTGCAAAATAATATGTTGAATGGGGTTTAAATCCGATGAACCGGGTGGTCATGGCAAAACATTAACGCCTGCATAGTTTGACGAGCAATATGGAGACGTTGCCTTGCTGAAAAAGGACGTGTGGACGGCCCTGTAGATAAGGTAGTAAAGTGGTGATCGGCTACCATAGACAATAACCCCCCAAAACCATTACTCCAACAGCCCTAGATATGGCGATTCATGGTACCATTCAAACAAAACGTAGCCCCGTCGGAAAACAGCAAATTGTATGAAAACGTTGGTCATTATTGTAAATCTCCCTCACTTTTTCCCAACATTCTATTCTACGGTCAGAATTCCCACTACTAATTGTGGTTTATATGGATGATATTTTTCGCGCTTCAATATTCTGGCTATCGAACGGCAACGTATATCATAGTTCAATGCGATAGATGTAGCAGAAGTTTATGGAAATTCATCTAATGCTATAGCAATATCTTGAGCAATAACTTCATTAGCCGCGACTTTTGGTCGTCCACTTTTTGGTAAATTTCTAACATTTCTGGTTAAGTTAAACCTTCTCAAAATTTTACCAACGACAGGTCGTGTTGGATGCCCATCTTGATGTAAATTGTTAAATAAACCACAGATTTGTGGGTTCTAACGCGGTCACCAAACCCCTATCATCATTAGAATTTGAATACGTCGAATACTTTTTCAGTTAATTGAACCATTATTAATATTTGGCCATTTCCAAAATTAATTCTGTCTTAAGTTATAGTCAAGTACTAAATTTTAACTCAATTGATAACTAAACATAAACATCAATATAAATGTTTGTCGTTATTAACCATAGGGGTGTTCCATTTAAAATAATAAAAAAAAGGTTAACATCATTTCCTGCTAAACCGGAAGTTTGATTAGGATATAAATATACTCATAGAATCTCCGATTTGCGTTTAATTAAATATGAAAAGTCTTATTAAAATCGAAGTAGCCATATTGAAGATATTCATATGGATCCATACATTTGCTTAAGCCTGTATAATTTATGCGTAGAAAATTAGCTCACTGTATTATATCATAAACCACTACAATGTAGTTTAAGAAAAAAACTATTTTTTTCCGCCTGATGAAGAAGGTTCAGTTGAAAACCTGAACTGGTAGCTGTATGTAATTAATTTTGATTAAATAAATAAGGAAGTATCCTTTTTAGTAAAATAAAAACGATTACCTTCTGATTCAAACAAATGAAAAAACTATTCTATCAATATAACTCTTAAAAACTACATTTTTTAGTGTTTATCTTTGCATATTATAAGTTGTTCCAAGATCATCAAAAGTACAATGTAACAAGTAACCAATATCTCAAGAACCTTAGATCAGAATTGGACAATCACATATCTATACAAAACCTACCTTTTCTGGGCAGTACTCCCCTGGTCCTGGTTTCTTGCTACTATCCGACGGCAAAGGTGTACCTAGCGCTGATTGTGTAAAACTGGCGAATGAGCTTTATAATTATCCGGATTGACGTTATTGTATTGACCCGGTCCCGGAACTTTCACGCGATCGTCGACTTGTTCCTTGTGCCTGCCAGCGATGGTGTAAGCGGGGGAGCCTCTCTTGTCACCCACCGAAGACGGGATATTATAAACGTTGGGAGCTAGAACATTATGTCCAAAATTAAAATCCCTATCTCTTCTTGGTCTCGTGTCCAGAAGCAAAATCTCGGTCTAAACTCGATCAAAAATTAGAATTTTGTATTTTTATTTTTGCCCTAAGCTTGTTATTAATTTAAATATGTTCAAGATTTCGACATTGATTTAACAAACCGGGTATTTCCAGTGGTTTCTCCTCCTGTGGCCTAACTCCGAAGCTATATTTAGGTGCTGTCTCGTCAGAAGGCATATTATATTGATTGGGTGCTATGGAATGGAAAATTATTAAGTAAAAGGAGATCTTTAAGTCAATTTTTCGGCAATAGATAGCTAAGTTAGTTGAGAATTAGTAAATAGCAAGTAATAGAATTAGTTGTTAGTTAATGTGAAACAAGCAATGGAGTTTATTACCAAGATTAGCTCACAATTGTGCAAATAATGTTGTAGAAGATTTAAAATGATGAAACGGAGTGTATGCCAAAACATTATTTCTGAATATGCTATGCTGATGAAATTATGACACCCTAGAAAATGACGTCAAAGCTTGAATAATGGGGGTAGAATATCTTAAAAGTATAAAAGCACGGCTAATAAAAAGTAAATGCATAAAAGTTGTCAAAACGAAAAAGCGAAATTTAAATCTGGGTTAATTCTTACAGAATTGGAAGTAATTTGTTTGCAAGATATTTCCTAAAGAAGCAATATATTAAAAAATATAACATAGAGGTAGGTAATTGAAAGTTAAATCTACAATAACATCATATACTATCAAAATTAAAATATGGATGGAGAATAACAGTCAGAAAAACAAAAAATCAACTGAAGGGAGAGAAATACATGTATGCTTGCCAATTTATGGTAGATCCAAAATTGCTGGGATTTCTTTGAATCAGTTCTTGCAAATTTGGAAAAAAGTTTAATAGAATTTAGAATAAACGAGTATACCATTTCAAAATCCCGCTCTTTCAAGTAAATGTTCATAAGTCACACACATTGGATAGAATAAAGAAGTAGAGATATAGCAGAACGAGGGAAAGCAGATACAACATGTCCATTTTCCAATTTTTGTCAATCTTTTTGGCTCGCTCATTCACATCGTTAATCGACATACGCAATACTGCTTTGTGCAACTGAAATCAATCAGAGGGCTTATGAAAATAAGCAGACCTACATCGCTACAAACAGCCAGGCGATTCTGTAGGCACTAATGGCCGCAAGATACAATCAAGACTGGTTTGGGAATGTATTTGAGAACTGAATAGGCTTACAGGCTGCAATAAAGTTACTTTGCTGTGGGTGCCCGAACATTCAGCAATCGAAGGAAACAGAAAAGCCGATGAATTCCTGTTCTAGGAGTGTCCAAAAACACGGCACAAGAGCAGGTAAGAAGTTGGGTCAAAGAGAAACAAAAAGAACACTGGATTACTACAACCAGGTAAACTCATGGGAAGACCTTTATCAAGGGACCATCAAAAAAAGAAGACTGAAGAACTACTGTCTTCGCATCATGACAGGTCTCGTAACAGGTCATTGTACTCTGAAAGGAGACCTACAGAAAACTGAAATCAACACTAGGATCAAGATACCCACTGCAGACTATGTAATGCGAGGACAGAGAAAGACATTCTGTGTGAATGCAAAGATTTGGACGCAAGAGGACTAGCAATTTTTGGCAAGCCAGAGGACTACTTCGATCAACCAACCTGTACAGATTAGTGCAGGGTACCAGGATCCTGAAATGGCTAGTATAACTTGGTGGGGAAAAGAAATGGGAGACTAAATACAAAAAGCTAAAAAACTGCATTGTTTCCGGAGACTCCATGTCGGATGGCTCCCACAAAAAAGAAATATCCACAAATGCAGAAGTCAAGTCTGTTTAGATCAGGGGACCTAAGTGGCCATGACACAGTACTCCCTTGTCCTATCCATCTATTGTATATTTCATTTAAAAAACATTATTACAGCAAGAACAAAGTGCGGTTTGGTCTCATCGTGTAAAAACCATTGGTTAACTCTATCAATTAGTACATATTCCAATAATGGGGATAAATTGTTAATTAAAAAGTCCAGATAATCTTCGCCATTTAAACGATTTGGTAAAAGCACTGATCCAACCATATGATCTCCTAAAATGCCCAGCCGAACGCTCACAGAATATCGGTGTTGATACCTTGTCTCTATAACAGCATGAAGGTTTTCATCCCAGCAAATACAGTTGTGATGAAGTTGATTATTTGTAAATTGTTTAAAATAGTCTCGTTAGTGAATAAAATATTAGCAGGAAAGTTTCGATTTTCGAAAATTGTTGTTTGTATTCTAGAATTGGAAGAAAGTTTAATGGATTATAGAACACATTATTGAAAAAGATGTAAAATTTGAACAAGTAATACCGTTGTAAACTATACAAATTACAAGTATGAGAAGCATAAAAAAAGAACAAGAAGGTGATTAAAGGAACACAGATATATTGTCCGATGATGAGATTTGCTGGGCTTTCTTCAAGCCTGCTCTTGTAAAGTTGGAACAATATTTAGAAAACGAGATGAGCATATTTCTAGATAAAATGGAACAGATGAGTAGAAGATATGAAATGAAGACATAGAAGATATTTGAAAACTGAAGTTCAATGCTTAACATATAACATTCAATGTTATCACAAAATGGATAAGCTGCTTTTGGTATGCTAACATTTTCGTTAAAATATTATACCAAGCAAGTATGGAATTTATAGAAATATGAACGTTACAATGCAGTAAAAATCACAAATGAAATGCGAACTAAAACTATGGCAGAAATTTTAAATAATCCTTAAGTCTCCTTCTACAAAGATTCTTTCAGAGTTTAATCAAAAATGATTAAACATCCACATATTGCACTAATCTTCCGTTTTTTTGTTAAAGTTAGTAATTGTTAAAACTAACCAGGTGTCTTCGGGGACATATCATTTCGCACGCTAGTACCGAAACTATGCCTAGGTGAAGTCTGGTGTAATAGTTTGTCAGCCTTTGTTATTTCGTATGCGTTAGGAGCTGTAAATTAATAAAATAATAGGTTAAAATAAAACTAAACCAAATCAAAATAAGTGTGTTAAAAATTAGAACTAACCAGGTGTGTGTTTACAAGTTTCAATATAGGGTTTAATACCAAAGCCACACCCGCCAAGATTTTCACGTATTACTTTATCGGCCTTTTCCACGTTATACATGTTAGGTGCTGTAATATTTAAAAGTTAAATTCTACTTATACAAGGAATTGACATGCTCAAGAACCAACCAGGTGTATTCGGTGGCTTTTCGATGTTGGTTCTGACGCCAAAGCTGTGCTTGGGTGAGTTCTCGTGCAAAACTTTGTCGTCCAAATTATAAACATTGGGAGCTAGAAATCGCAATCAAACTATTAATATAAAGAATTATAACTACGTTTATATAGAATTATAACTAACCAGGTGTATCAAGTGGTTTTTCGGTGTTTGTCCTGAGACCAAAGCTGTGTTTTGGTGAATTTTCGTGTAGGGCATTATCTGCTGCGTCAACTTTGTAAGCATTCGGTGCTATAAAGCGAAAAAAGATGTTAAATATTAAAAAAAATATCTAAAAGGAAACGTGGGGCTGTATCTAAAGTGATCATTGAATGTTAAAGCTTGGGAATGAAGAAGATAAAAAGTTAAAAATTTAAGAGCTTTAGCTGAATAATTTAGGGAGTCATTTATGTAAGTCTATAAGAAAAATATACAAGATAATACTAAATGCATGCGACAAATTTTATGGATTGATTCTGAGGGTCGTTATAATCATAAAAGTTCATATGAATGTATGTCGTGAACGACTTGGTTTTGAAATTACAGGATGTTTAGTCGTAAATTAAAAATGTTATTATAATACAACTAATAAAATTTAATATTTATACCTAGCTCAGCAAAAATATTCGTTTTCAAGGGAAATCTTTTAAATGTTATTACATCAAAGTTTTCTAAAATGAAGTACACACATAATGGTACTCCAGTGCATTCCAGTTTAGTTGCTCGTGAATTTTTGGACTGTGCGCATTTAAATCAATGGATAGGGCGAGACTTTATCTCTAGACTTAAATCCTCTAGGATTTTTTTTTCTCTGGGTTTATCTTAAATCCACTAGCTTATACAACCCCATTGAGAATATTGATGAACCTAGAAATCGAATTTTTATAATCTTAATAACCCATCAACCCATAAAATTTGCCTATATATTTAAAATCACTCTGTATATTAATGGAATTTAATTACATAAATTATAAAAGTGATATCAAATGATTACAATATTAGTAAAGACAAAGCAAAACTTAATAATAGACCCAACTGACCAGGTGTATCTAAAGGTTTTTCTAAATTGGTCTTAACTCCAAAGCTGTGTTTAGGTGAATTTTCGTGTAGAACCTTATCGTCAACCTTATAAACGTTTGGTGCTGCAAAAATAAGATACGAGTGAGTTAAAAATATCTAAATCTAGCAAATAAACAAACCTGGGGTGTCAAGGGGTTTTTCTAAATTAGTTTTGACACCGAAGGAGTGTTTTGGTGATCTCTCGTGCAGAACCTTATCCGCTATTTCAACTTTATACACATTAGGTGCTGTAAAAGTTGCATCGGTGATATTAAATGTCGTTAATTTCGTCACAAATACTAACCCGGTGTTTCTAAAGGTTTTTCTAAAATTGGTCTTAAGGCCGAAGCTATGCCTAGGTGCAGTGTCGTGCAAAACTTTATCGGCCACATCGACATTATAGACATTTGGTGCTACAAAATTAGATGAAATTAGTTTAGAAAGTGTTTGAAATTGAATTACCCACCAGGGGTATCTAAAGGTTTCTCTAAATTTGTTTTAACACCAAAGCTGTGCCGAGGAGAACTTTCATGCAAGACTTTGTCAGCTACATCGACCTTGTAAACATTAGGTGCTGCAAAATAACAACAGTTAGTTGTTTTTTTTTTTCAATGATTGAGGCGTGTCTTATCTAACCTGGTGTGTCAAGTGGTTTCTCTAAGTTCGTTTTCAATCCGAAGCTGTGCTTTGGTGAACTTTCGTGCAAGACTTTATCAGCTATGTCGACTTTATAAACGTTTGGTGCTGTAAAACGCATTGTGTTAATATTAATAAGATTAACCAGAAGAACTAATTGACCAACCAGGTGTATCAAATGGTTTCTCTAAGTTCGTTTTCAATCCGAAGCTATGCTTTGGTGAGCTTTCGTGCAAGACTTTATCAGCTATGTCGACTTTATAAACGTTTGGTGCTATAAAACATATAGTGTTAATACCAATTAGATTAACCAGAAGAAAACTGATTGACTAACCGGGAGTTTCAAGCGGTTTTTCTAAATTGGTTTTCACTCCGAAACTGTGCTTTGGCGAACTTTCGTGCAAGACTTTATCAGCTATATCGACTTTATAAACGTTTGGTGCTGTAAAACGTATAATGTTAACGCCAATTATATTAACCAGAACAAAACTGATTGACTAACCAGGAGTTTCAAGCGGTTTTTCTAAATTGGTTTTCACTCCGAAACTGTGCTTTGGTGAACTTTCGTGCAAGACTTTATCAGCTATGTCGACTTTATAAACATTTGGTGCTGTAAAAGTATGGTATTGATAGTAAAGAGATTAATTAGGAAAACTAGTTGACTAACCGGGTGTGTCAAGTGGTTTTTCTAAGTTCGTTTTAAGGCCAAAAGTGTGCTTGGGTGAAGCTTCGTGCAGTACGTTATCACTCACTTCAACTTTGTACGCGTTTGGTGCTAGAAGTAAATGCAAAATAGAAACGACAAAATAGTGTATGCAGAAGCTTTTGAGGAATATGGAAAAATTGTTGATGGACTTCTTTCAGCATATCAATGAAGCTTTTAGTTTTCTAACAAAAGTCGTTTCTAAATGTTGATAATACCTAATTTCTGGGTACTAACAAATTAAATTACTAAATACGTTAAAATAAATGGATGATTTGCATTTCCTTTTTAGCAATAAACCGTATCTGACCTTTAGTTTGCTAAACTTCAAATAGTTTTTAAGAATTGCTCTTAAATAAAATCTACAGGGTGTACCATTTATCTAGCATTGATCAGTTATGCTTTCGTGAGTAACTTAATCAGAAAATGATTTAATTAAATTGCTAAAGATCAAATGCTTCACAACTCAAACTTATTTTAACAGATAACAATATAACGGTTTTGACAATGCGTAATGCTCATTTAGGCAACAGATAAACATGACTAAATAATGAAGGCGGCTAAGAGTAATTGAGCAAAGTCTTATTAATCGATGCCAGAAAAATGGCATACTCTATATTTATTTTCCTAAATCTAACAATTTCGATTCAAAACTATTTAACCTATTTAGATTTAGAGGCACTGTCGCTAACTTTGTTATTGTTAAGCTAACAATTAAGTTAAATTAGTTCAGAGGTTTTACGGCTGATTAAAATGCAATTAAAATAAAAAATGTAATTAGGTATTTTTAAGATAGTTTTATATTTAATAATTTTAAATTGAACACTCTGTATATTTTACATTATTTTAAGACATAGTGTTATTTATGTTATATAATAATAGTGCCCCGAAATCTCTGAGCAGGCTGTGGGAATACAACACCACACTCATTTTGAAACGACTTTTATTAAGAAAACTTCTCAAACAGTAGATGACGAAAACTTTAAAGGTACATCAAGCTTCGCTAATAAATTTGAACATGCAAAAACGCACCAGGTGTTTCGGATTGCTTTTCTACTGTTACTTTTACGCCGAAACTGTGCCTAGGCGAACTTTCGTGAAGCACCTTATCAGCTTTATCGATATTGTAGACGTTTGGTGCTAGAAATCATGAGATATAAACGTTACCACGTATTAGAACAATGTCTTGACGAATCTAAAACTAACCGGGTGTATTATTTGGTTTTTCTAGGTTCGTCCGTGCACCGAAACTGTGCTTAGGTGAACTCTCGTGCAATACTTTATCGGCCACGTCGACCTTATATACATTTGGAGCTAAAAATGTTAGAAGTTCTTTAAAATAAAGTATATATGTACATGTAGTTATTAAAATTTGCATACATATGAGGAGTTGAGCAATTTTTAAAATATAAGAAAGGTATTTTTATGAGTAAGTACATAGAGAAGTGTTTGCATATACATATGTAAGTACTGGATTACACTAACCAGGCGTATCTGGCGGCTTATGTTAGTCTTCAAACCGAAACTATGCTTAGGTGAGCTGAGTAGTGTCAATTTATCTGCTTTCTCTATATAGTATGCATTTGGAGCTGAAAGTAATTTGTTATAAACACAAGCAAATGGAACTATGATGAGTTATTATATATTATATAACGTTATACTATACAGGGTGTTGGGTAAACATGCGGCAAAAATTCAAGGGGTTATTCCTTGGACTATTCTCAGAATATGTTGTCCTATGATGATTTTTGAAAAACCCCTTTGTTTCGAAGATACAGGGCGAACAAGATTTGCGACAGTAACAACATTTTATTATCAAAAAGTACATGTAAAGTTGCGCAATCTACAATAAATGTCGGAATGGCTTCCTCCAGCCTGGATACAAGCATTTAATCTTCTCGTCATTGACTGTCGAACTCTTTCAAACACACCAGGGTCGTTTCTAATTGAGTTACACCCAGCAATAATCCTATTTCGCAAATCGAGTAGCGTAAACTATTGACATAATGCAATAACATTACATTAATAATTTCAACGAATATCGAATATGGTTGTCGCAAATTTTGTTCGCCTTGTATCTTCGAAACAAAGGGGTTTTTCGAAAATCATCATAGGACAAAATATTCTTAGAATAAGCCAAGGAATAATCTCTTGAATTTTTGCCGCATGTTTATCTAACACCCTATATAATTATATTAAAATAAAGGTTTTAGTTACAGTTAATACAGTTAAAGCTGAACATTTTTTGTTTAACTAGATAGGGTTTTACAGATGAATTTCCTTCTTCAATTGCTTATTTTTTATTGCTAGATGGTTAAATACATGGTAAAAACAGACATTAATTGTTTGAATTACACTGTCGACATAATCACATTATAGGTATTTCTTTTTTCTTAAATAGAACATTGTGTACCCTTTTTGCTCTTTTCTTTGCTTTTCACATTTATTAAGAGTGACCGATAGTGTATCATCGGTTGTTTTTTTTTTTTAAACCAGCAATTTTCGTATTGAAACGAAAAAAATACTTTGGCAAAATTGCCAGTAATTTTTTAAACATTTTTATAAAAATAAAATTTAAAATATGACAGAAATAAACCCATACTATTGAACATACTACATAAGGAAAAGTTTATCCTGAAGTGCTGCCTCTGGTGGTAACATTCGGCATTACCAAGGAATTCCGACAGGCCACCCAATTGGCAACGTTGTATAAACAAATGGTAGCGATAAATAGTGCAGAAATAGCGCAGAGCATTAAACAAAACATAACCTTCTGCCCTAACCTAATAAAGGAACAGCTAACGCCAATAATTGGAAGAATCTGATAAATGTACTTGTGGCAGCATTTGGGTGTGTTTACTTTGTGTGTATGTGTCAAAGAACTCAAGCGAAAATAACAAGCGATAGATAGATATGTAATGTTTTTGTGTTTGCGTTATTTTCGAAATGTATATATTTATGTTTAATTTATTCGATGAAAGTTTATATATAAATGTGATTGCAGAATTGTACTGTAATGTATTGCCTTCTTCGATTTTGTCACATAGTATGCATCCAAAGTTAAAGTTTCCATATTGGAAGACCTGCCAGACAAACCTTTTACTGGACGCTGGATTTATCAGGTGTGCTTTATTGTGTGGAACAAATTGGGCACAAGGTGTAGGAATTGATTTATAAAAGTTTAAGAAAAATTTAAATTCTACTGTGTTCGATTTATATAAAGCAAGAACCGAATTTAAATTATGACCTAAAGAAAGTATAACTCAGTGCAACTGTGATTAGCTGCTTTGCGTGTGTTATTGTGTAACGACAACAAAATGTGAATAACATCGCCACATCCCATGATCATGTTTTCTTTTCATTACATAGGCGTATACTAAAAAAAAATCTATTTCATCGTTTGTCAGCAGTTAGGTTTTCATGCAGGTTATGATTGTGACATGAAGCCTAGCGACTGCAGAGGTCATCAGCTGATATCATACACCCTGAAGATCTCTTGTTGTAAAACAAGATATGTTAGGCCTGGAACCGCATCTGTTTAATTCACTCTAGCTCCAACTGACTGTGCTCACCGAGTTTTTAATTCTGTTTTTACGATGACCAATATTTTACAGTTTTAGGGATTTTGGGTTTGATTTGATTATTATGTATTTTTGTAGTTCATTGTGTATTTCTTTTGTTTCCTTCGGACATACTGTTCCACTTTCATTTCTTATAATTTAAAATATTTTCTTTTTACCTGCAGTAGTTAGTAACTTCATCGTTGTACTAACATTCTTTTAGTAATGATTTCGCTGATCTTTACCGTTTAACTGCCACAACAAATAACGGAATTTATAACCGGATGCGCTTGGTCAACGTAAAGTCTTATTTTATATAAAGAAAAGCATCAATAGTCACGGCGCTTTTAGATTTATCTCAATATCGAGTCTCCGTATTGGTTCTAACTACACACACGAGTGGTGACTTTCTTATCCACAGCGTCTTCTCTGCAGTTGACTGGCACCCTGGATGACGAGAGACTTAAGTATATTCCAGACGTCTAATTCTGTCTTATTTTTTTATTTTTCCTATTTTCAATATCAAATACGTGATAAGTATTGCTAGCAAACTAGAACTGCCACAAATGTAAAGTTTAAGTTCAAATATTTTGGGTTTTTCTCATCGAGAAATTGAAGATAAAGAAAATGTTAAGCTACAACTACAGATAGGATATGAAAAATAAGTAAAAATTGATCAAAACTAAGTTCTCCATCCGTTTGCATAAAAGTACACAAGATTTGGAAACTGGACATTGATAAATTATTCCTTAGTTTGAGATTATCCCTGAAGCATATTCTACCTTGATGAGAGCCGTGCCTAATTATTTGGTCTTAACTTTACTCTATAAATATCGAAATTTTATCAAGAATATTAATTTTCCCAGAGTACACGAAGTAAAAAACAAAATAAGTAAAAAAAGTTGGTACGCAATGTTCTATTAAACAAAAAGTTATTTATATAAAATTTTGCTAATGCAATTTCCAGATATGCTCCTTAATGTCTGGTGTCACCGTTCTTACAGAAATAGCAATCGAAGATTGGAATGCCACAACCCTGTATATCATTAACTTCGATTCTACTCTACAAAAACCAATAATTTCAAATTCCAAGTTAAGGAAACTCTCTGTCTAATACAATAACTACTCTAAAAACACATCAATCAAACGACTACTCCAATAAATTCCTTAATAGCAATAAATCTTCAGCTTTCTCTTATTAGTCCTCAATACACATGAATAGATATTAATATATATTTAGTAAAAAACGAACCAGGCGTTTCATTAATCGTTTCTATGTACGACTTCGCCCCGAAAGTATGCTGTGGCGTTTTCTCGCGCAATACCTTATCAGCCTTTTCGACATTATACGCGTTGGGGGCTAAAAATGGTCCTAATTAGTTTTCACATTAGTTTCAAAGTAAACCATTTCAGAGTTTAAAAGCGATAATTCACGAACCAGGTGTATCTTTCACTTTATCATCGCTCGGCCTTATACCGAAACTGTGCTTGGGTGATCTTTGATGTAAGACTTTATCGGCCATTTCCACGTGATATACATTCGGAGCTAGAAGTGGGTTAAGAAAAAAAAACCATTAATATTATTAGTGCGTTGTTAGAGATGATGTTCATATCTTGCTGCACGTCATGAATACCGGTTTTTACTAACCCGGCGTATCCGGTGATTTTTCCGTTTTTATTTTGGCTCCAAATGTATGTTGCGGTGTCGTTTCATGCAAAATTTTATCCGCTTTCTCTACATGATACGCGTTTGGTGCTACAAAATAATAATAATAATGATATTTTATCGAGGATAATATGTAAAAAGAAATAATTAAAAATAAAAAGAAAACCAAAAACTAACCAGGAGTTTCTGTTGTGGTTAATGTCTTTGTCTTTCGTCCAAAGGAATACCTCGGCGATCTGCTCTTCCTAATGGTATTATATCTGTTAGGTGCTAGATTTGTTAATAAAATAAACTTATATCATTACTATTTTTAGTAAGCATTAAGAGGATCTTGCATTAGTATGCGGGATATATACACATATTTCAAGTTAACGTTTTCAAGCTCCTTCCAATTTATTTCAAACTGTGTTGTATGCTCAAAAGTACAGCCTTTATCATGGTATAAAGTATATAAAAAAATTTAAGGAAAGCAAACACATCTGATTAAAATATGTGTGCTGCTTTAGATAAAATACTACACAAATTCTTAAAAATACAAATTATTTAAGTAAATTACTGAATAGATTCTTGATGTATTTATTTAAAAACATTGTTTAATGTAGTAGTAATATCTTCAGTCTTCCTGAATTGAGTTTTCTTAAAATGCCCTTTTTGATTAAATATAGAGTTAGAGAGAAGAGTTTTCAAACCTTCATATGAAAGCTTCAAAGCTAATAAAACTTTTTTTTTAGTGTATATTCGCCCAAATAAAGTAGTACACTTGAAGAAAAAAATACCCGAACGATCCAATTCTGAGCGAGCATGAGAGAGAATATGGATTTCTGCTAATGGAAGGGACCCCATATCTTCTCTCTCATCGTTCGGATACTTTTTCCTTCAAGGTACCAACATTTATGAAAACTAAATATTATACATCCCATATTTTTTTTTAAATTTGCACCGAAGTTGAAACAACTACTTTTTACGGTGGTAATTCTAATCCTCAAGTATTATTCGTAACAAGGTTTGACGTTTCGAAACAACATTTTCTTCCATAATTACAAAAACGAAATTACTCCGGATAAGATTAGTAGAATTAATTTGACGTCCGCTCAATAAGATAAATGTTTTTGGTAATAATGAACACCGGGTTTACGAAATTGCAACTTTTGCTTTTATTATGGCCATATGGAATTTCATGAAATAATGATTAATCAATATTGCAACGATCAATTATTTTTAAATAACCGAAGAACAGAAAGCATGAGACTTAGATCTAATGTATGCCTAACAAAATGCCACTTAAATTTAGCCAAGAATCCAAAAGTGTATTTGTTCCATTTACATTAACAAAGTTGGTATTTTCTTTCGGTACAATCGGAAGTCGCCATTACTATATATATTTCCTGAGTTACACCCTATAACATGGTATAAGTTGACATATGAATTAAATTTTTAAGTTAAATTGCAAAGGAGCTATCGAAGCCTGATGCATTATTACAGCACCCACATTTTAAGTATGTGTTTTTTCCTAAATATTATTTTGCAAACGTGTAGTTGGAGATGATATGTGAAAGCATTGATAAATTGATGAATCATTCAACGTATTATTTTTGGTACCGATTTTGTTTGTTTTATTATATTATTATTTACTATTATATATATTTTATAACATAATAGTAATTTTGAAATGAATGATTTTTAGCCTCCTTTTTCTCATCAAAGAATGAATATTTTTGATTAATTTTTGTTGTTTTATTATAAGGAGTTAAAAGATGGGTATCCTGGCAGAGTTTTTCAAAATTTGGATATAATCCTGTTTTAAAACAAAACGCGGATTGCGAAAAAAAATTGCACATTTTTATATATCTAAGTTTTTTTTTTTTCGGGTCCATATATTTATTTAAATTGTCGACTTCTGCATTTTTTAATTAAAAAAAAAATTGATGCACCCGAAGAAGGCGAATAGGTCGAAACCAGTAGTGCGGAATCGGTTGCATTATCAAATGCAGTAAATGAAATAAAATATAGCTCTTTACACCTTCTTTCCTAAAAGTACAATGTACAAAAATTAGCTGCAGATTCACAAAATCAAAAATTCCTCGATTTACTTATCAAGTAAAAAAATATGATCTACAATAGTTCTATTCCTCTAATCCTAACATATGCATGTATCTTAGTAGCATTCATATTAGATACTTTTAAGTATCGACACCTGAAGATTTGGCGCTCTCCTCTGTTTACCAAAATGAAAGGAAAACATTTCATTCAAAAATTTCTAACATTAATTTGGCGCCCATTAGATTTGCGCCCCGGGACAGACGTCTTTCCTTGCCCTTCCCTAGCTACGCCACTGGTTCCCACTATATTAATACACCTTTCTTTTTTGCCTCAGTACCGTAACCGCTACGGTACTGAGACAAAAAAAAATAGATCTATGCTGATATAGGTCATATAACATATATGGAAAGTGGGTTTGTGTGTGTAGGTGTGCTAAAATAAAATAAAGGGAACAGTTCGTATTCGATTTATACAGGGTGATTCTCAATATATACGACAAACTTTAAGAGCTGATTCCTGAGGTTATTTTGATCATAAAAGTTCATATGAGTATATGTCCAAAACGGTTTGGTTTTAAAGTTATTGAATGTTTAATAATAAATTATGAACTATGACTAACATGATATAAATCACAGTTGGTTCTTCAAAAACTATTGTTGTTGAGAGAGAATTGTTTTATTTGTCATTTCAATATTTGTCAATAGTTGTTCAAAGTATTCATTCAGTTTATTGCCAGTTTCTGTTTTCTAAAATGAATCACACGAATGCTGAGATGTGCGATAATGCATTTCGTTTACGGTTTTTGCCAATGGAAATTCGCGTGCTGCAAACGTCTTTATGAGAACGTGCCCGAACCGTATCATCCCGCATCATTCAATATTTGCCGTCTTCACCAACGTCTTAGTGAACGGGAAATTTAAAAAAAACGGACGACTGATAACGGGGACCCATCTACAGTGAGAACTCCACATGTTGAAGAAATGAACTAAATGAAATTGAGGAACATTCTACTACAAGCACCAGAAAAATCGCGTTTGCTTTAAACATTAGTCAGACCAAAGTTTGGAGAATATTGAAAGATCAACTGTTGTATCCATATTCAATTCAACGGGTGCAGGCACTTTTGCGATTTTCCGCAAAGAGCGGCTTTTTGTCAATGGATGCAACACAAAATCGCACAAAATCCTGATTATTCGGCTCAAATATTCTTCACCGACGAGGCTACTTTCTCTAGAAAAGCGATTATTAATTTTCATAATAATCACATATGGGCCGAAGATAATCCGCACGAACTAGTGAATGCCCGTCATCAACATCAATTCTCTGACAATGTGTGGTCCGAAATTGTTGGAGATCACTTGATAGGTCCACATTTTTTACCGATGCGGTTTAATACGCGGTATACCGCAATTTCTGAAGGGAGCTATGGTGGAAGGAGTTCCGTTGCAATTAAGTTATAAAATGTATTCTATCGATGACGGCGCTCCAGCGCATTCTTAGTTAAGTTGCTCGCGAGTTTTTGGACAATACGTATCCAGATCGTGGATAGGAGGGGAGGTGCACAACCGGGCCTCCTCGGTCTCCAGACTTAAATTCTTTGGACTTTTCTCTCTGGGGTCACATTAAAATCATTAGTTTATATGACTCCATTGAAAATATCGATGAACTGAGAATCGTATTATCGCAGCTTTTCAAACAATTCGAAATACCCCTGGTATTTAGAACGGACTCACAGTCAATACGACGGAGGATAGAAGCTTGTATTGTAGTTGGGGGCGGTCAACAGTTAGTATAAGTTAATTTTGTATTACTAATTATTTTGTTAATTTATAATAAAAACATTAATTATGTAACTTACTATTAAACATTGTACAACTTTAGAACTAAGCGATTTTGGATATATGTTCTTATGAACTTTTATGATCAAAATAACCCCAGGAATCAGCGGTTAAAGTTTGTCGCATATATTGAGAATCACCCTGTATGTATCTACTAATTGATGCCCGCTGTCCAACACATTTTATTTTTAGTATCCATACTTTCGATCCCTTTAGGTAGTGAAATGCAAAAGTATCGAATATATACTTTCTGCACATCTCTAGGTGGTACCAATCAAATAAATTCCCTATAAGAATGAATTATCAATTTATCAATGGTAAAACTAGGTAATTTTCGACTTAAACACAAGTTTATATCAAGATTTTTCTAATGATAGCATTGCAAGATCCTCTTAAATCCAAAGTACCACTACTACATTCAATTAATTCTATTAATTATATTAATTCGATATTATAATTATATTATTAGTTAATCTAACTATCCCAGTGTTTCCACGGGTTTCATTAGTTCAGTTCTTAAAAATGCGTTGGAGTTAAAAAAAATTACCCCTAAATTTGTATGCTTTTGATGGTGGCAACAGAAGTTATGTTGTAACTAATATTTATCAACTATAACGTACTAATTACTTATTCTATTATAACTAACCAGCACTTCTTGCGGTTCGCCGTGGTGTCAAACTTTCGGCTCGACGTTTCGCTGTTTCACGACAGCTTCTTCAGGAAACTGAACAGCGAAACGTCGAGCGAAAGTTTTGACACACGGCGAAACCCGCAAGAAGCTGTTAGTTATAGTTACACCGGCCGTGAAAGCCTACGCAGTGTTATTACTTATTCTATTGCGATATATCAATTTGAAAATTAGCAGACTTACCCGGAGTGTCACTAGTCTTTTCTTTGTTGGTCTTCAGGCCGAATGTGTACTTAGGAGCGCTGTCCTTCACCACCTTATCACCCTTATCCGGGTTGTAATCTCCTGGTGCGGGGAAAACGTCCGACCTGGCGTCTTTTGGCCGACTGTGCAGACTAAGAGCGGGAGGCGTATCCTTTCTTTTTGATTTCGCCGATTCAACTTTGGTATACAGCATAAAAAAAGATCATTATTTTTTTACCTTTAGCGCTCAATCCGGTGACGTTGTACTGCCAGGTCCGGTCCTAAGCTGTCCATACGTCCGTTGTGCCTCGCTCCGAAACTAAATGCCGGCGCTCGTTCGCTTCTCGACTCGTAGGTCTTCTTTCCTGTCGTGCGGCGCAGAAATTTCTCATTAGTAAAAATAATACGCCGTTTTACCAGTTTTTTCTTTATTTTTTTTTTTCTCTTGCGCGCTCAGTTTCTCTGTATATTTGTACGATTACATCTGTGCTGTTCTCCCGTTCAATTCGACACGGAAAAACCTCTCATTACGAGGACGTGCGACGTGACCGGAAACGGCGACGCATATAGGTCTTTTTTACGCGGCCAAATCGGTTCAACGGAGCGTGAGGAACACGGTGAAATTGAAACTGGCGCAACCGGTACTCTCGTAAACGCGGAGTTCTCAGTTTTGTTTTAATTTTTTTGTTTTTTTTGTTTTTTAGTATTGTCATTACCTATGTACGATGGCAAGGAGACTGATGCTGGACCGGGGCCATTGAATTCGGCAGCGATTTGACCGCGTCGTTTGGTCGGTGTCCATGGTCTTTGTTGGAATCCGCCCATTTTAAATTAATCTGGAAGGAAATATATTTTGATGCTACACACTAAGGATTGTACCGGGTTTACCGGTTAACTGGTAAATTGACCAAAAACGTTCGGTAAATTTACCGGTAAATTACAAAAAATACGGTAAAATTACGGTAATTCGGTAAATGAAAAAGCCATACCAGAAATTTTTATGTATGTACAAAATATTGTGTTTATAGATATTTAAAGGTCTAAAGGGACACTGAAAATAAAAAAAAACCGGATAGAACAATATACACAATTTAATCTTATGGGAGATGTTTTTTGTTTAATTTAATTTAAACTGTCTTGAGATTGAGAGCCGCTGTAATGCCATAGAATAGAGAATATAAAAAGAAACTGACAAAATGTTTGATTAGAAACGTATGATCTCCATTTCACCGAGTTAGTCAGAAGAGAAGGAATAAAAAATTCAACAAGAAAAGCAAAAAATTGAAAAATCGTGTAGAAATTAAAAAAAATACCGTACAGTAGGGTAAATTCGATCGCATGGGGTAAAATCGATCAATCCTGATTTTATGGCAATTATTTAGCCTGGCATCTATGGAAAGGATAAGAAAGTTTTGCAACACAGACTTTTAATAAACTTTGTTTATAACATAGATAACTAGCTGGCTTTTTAAGTATTGCATTAAAGTTTCTTGTGTTAAAAAAAATATTTTCTATGGAATAATAACGAGTAATATTTCATAGAGACGGAAACAAACTACTACTGGAAATCCCACTAAGGCTAAGTGAATTTTCGAAAAGGGGTAAGGTCAAAAGAATCAATTGTCATTCATTCGTCACCGTTTCTTTTTCTGACTTTATGAAAGTGTTGGAACAAAAAGAGAGTAAGGGGAAATTAACACCTCATAGGCTAATACCGATCAGTTTGAAAAGTAAGAACAAAGAACATGCTCATAGAACAACGTAGAAATATGACATATTCATGTTTTTACGTTGGTTTTATTGAAAATTATGGTGAGAAATTATAAAAAAAAAAATATGGCGAGAGACAGCAATATAACCTCAAATATCTCCAAAGCGCTATCAGGGCAGTAAAATATAGTACTTCATCCATTGTGAAAGCATAAGAAAACAATGGGTGCCGTATTCAATACTTCAGAATATTTTAAAGAACCTGAAGTTTCTAAGAAAGAGAAGAGATGACTTTTGCATTTCTCCAAGTTGAACAAATTTAGGAAATTTCTAAAAACCAAATTGTCCAGCTGGTCATAGAAGTGAAAGGTACGTTTTTGAACTGAGAGGGAAGCGCCTTGATTGAAATTTTGCTTTAGTTTTAGTTAATTGAATTATTATAGTCTATGTAATTATTTATCTGTTTTTTATTTCTATATTATATATTTTCTGTTATTTCCGTAAGTTTCCCTTTTTAAAATTCAAATTTTTGTTATTACATTTACCTCATGTAGCTTTCAAATCGGTTTTTATAAGAAAATAGATGGGTGACTGGCATTGCCCCGTATTGTGGGGCAAAACTGATCACATTTGATGTATTAAAAAAATAATTTTTTACATTGGGTTAATATATATTATGGTATTTGTACCTAAAGGATGTATGATTATATATATATTTTTTTTCAATTTTTTTCGATCAATAATAATAATTGCAGCTCAGAAATAGTACTTAAATCAGTTCCGAATTACTCCACTTTACGATAAGTCTCAAACGAGATGGATAACGAAATACAACGCAAAGAAAAGCGAGATTAATGTTCATTTGTTGCTAGGACGGCAAAACGCCCCACACTCATTTTTAATATTTAAAAATAATAAAATACAAGAACAACATTTCACGTATTTAAATTAATAACAATTTTTAATACATCACATTATGAGAGGACACTAATGCAACATTATTGTAAAATAACATTAAAATTTAAACCTTAAATATTTTTTTTTTACTTCTAACAACTGTTAAAATAATTAAATACAAATATTTATTACAAAATTCTAATATTATGCCTTAAGATTGTGCAAAATATATATTATTCTAGCCTAACTTCTAACTCTATTTTCTTGGGGAATCCCCATTAACGTCACACATTAAAAAAGAAAATTACCGGTAATTTACCGGTAAACCGGTATTTCCATTGTCATTTACCGAATTACCGGTAATTGAAAAAATCGGTAAATTTACAATCACTACTACACACATAAAAATTTTACGGAGTTAAATTAAACGGAGTTATAGCTTCCCTGAAAACAGTTAAATTGTCACCAAAAAATTGTTAAGACAATACTAAAAAAAATATTTTACACTTTTTGGAAACATTTCCAACTAAACCTCAGTTAGTTAGAAATTCCCAACTCCAAAAAAGGGAAATACAATATCTTTCGACGGTGTTGCTCTTTGTTTCACATTGCTTTCGGATAATAATAACATCAACCGGAAAAAAATGTAACTACATTTGGTGTTAAGGCATTCCACAATAATTTCATTATATTCAAGTTTTATTATATTTTAAGTATTTTAGTATTTCAAATTCATTAAGATCTGTATTTAAATTTATTTTCTAAGACTTATTTTGAGTCATGCTATATTCAGGTTGGTGTGACAGGTACAAGTAAAAACAAGATGGCCTGTGTGTTGTCACTTAAAAATTTGTCGATTTTGGTGTAATAATTTAATATAAAAAATGTTTGTTTAATTATTGACAGAATCAGTGTTCATAGTATTATTTATTTCTATTGTGGAAGTCGGCATTACACAAAATTCACGGTTAATTTGTAACCTTCGACAAACAAATAATCCGCGTCCAAGACCATCGACAGGAATAATATCCCAGATTCTTAGGGTTACCATACGTCCCTATTTTCTACGGACAGTCCGTATTTTGTAAGCCTTGTGCGTAAATTATAAACCGTCCGTGGTTTGTACGTATTTCTGCAAAGCGTCCGTATTTTTTTTCTAGTTTCCAATTTGTCGTATTCATGTCATTTTTATAGTTATTTTAGCATTCAAACTTTCGTATGATGTGCGTCATCTACAGATTTATAATTTATTTTCTTTCAAATAAACAAGAGCTGGTGCTTGATTAGTTTGCGATTGTCGTTCCCCTGGCGTTCAATCAATGAATCAATCATTTTTGTAATATCTGTTTCTGTACTCATGTCAACTGTATTTGAAATTTAAAATATTATGAAGCAACCCAGTGAACCAAATTCAAATTTCCCGCAATTGTTTTTAGTAACTTCAACATTAAAGCATGAAATTACCTACGATTTTGTATTAGATTAATAGTTATATGAATACCTTTAAGTTGAAGTTACTGAATATAATTGCGGGAAACTTGAATTTGGTTCACTGGGAATTATTTTGAACGTAATTTCACCTTTTCTGTTTAAAGAATTGGAAAGTGAATTTAACTCTACAAATTTTATATCCGTTACAATTAATACTTCAAATAAAAAGGATATTAAATTAGTACCTGTGATAATTCGATATATTGAAGAACATTTCACAGAAATGTTAATTGATATGGTGCACTGTCCGTATTTTTGCTTTTGAAAATATGGCAACCCTACAGATTCTAGACGTGAGCCATTAAACATTTGGTGTTGATAAACGATTTAGCAATAGTAGGGAGTTAATGTAACATCAAAATGTGAATTGATATATCATTACCGAGATTTTGTTTTTGTAAGGTTGTTAGAAAAATCCTGAAAAGTGAAAATTAATTCCTTAAAGGTGTTAGAAACGGATAAGTTGTACTACGTAAAACTGAGGGGTGTTCGGTACTTTCCGAATGTTTTGAGGTGAGAAGGGACAGAATGCGTTCCCTTGGGCCTTGCATTTGCAGCAATCAGTGTAAGGTATAACATACATGAGTGTTTACATACCTAGGCTTCCCTTATGCAAAAATGCTGGAAAACACCTTATTTGTAAGAGTGAAGTACCAAAACTTAAAATAGTAAAATAAATAAAAGTGGATAAAAATAACAGACGCAAATATAGAAGTTAATATTACTAACAAACCAGGTAAGTTTTCTCTTACTGTTAAGGCCGCTTTACAGTTCGAATTTTTTTCTTGCGTGCAATAAAAATTGCATGCAATAAAAATAGCGCATGCTTTATTTCGTGTATTGCACGTGCAATACAAGTACAATTGCGCCCAGCTGATCTAAATCCATTGAATGCGCATGTGCGCAATTTTTATTGCATTATTTGCATTTCTCAACGCATGCCACCTAAACATAAAAATTTAATTTCAGAACATCACAAGCAGTGTATAGAACAATTTAATGGTAGCTTGACTCCAAAACATCATTTTATGGTTCATTACCCAACCATTATATCTAAGATGGCGCCGCTCATACATTTATGGCCGAAGAGATTCGAAGGCAAACATTTATTCTTTAAAAAGATTACAGGTAACAATAGGTATTTTAAAAATATTTGCAAAACCCTTAGCATGAGGTACCAAATACATTGGTCAAATGTATAGCAAAATAGAATTATTGGTAATACTGTTCTCTTAGGACCACAAAGAAAAAATTGGTGAAAATGTAACTTTTCAAAAATGGCTTTGTGGTACCGATTGCAATATGTCTGAAGTTATACTTTTGAATGGCTATATATTAATAATATTCAATATAAACATGGATTCTTTATTGTAACTAACATAGGTGATGATATAAGTTTTCCAACATTTGCTCAAATAAAGTACATATTTAATCAAGGATTAAAAAATTATTTTGTGTGTAAATCTTGGGAAACTATAATGTATTCCGAATACTTTCGAGCCTTCAAGGCAACTGAAAATTCTTCCGATGAGTTTGTATTATGTTTTGATAATTTATATTATGTACTACCGTAAAAATGTCACAGCCCTTTTAATAATCAAAATGATTTTTACATAATAACTAAGTATGAACTTGTTTAAATTTGTATTGCTTTTTAAGTATTGAAATATATGTTTATGTTTTTAGTATAAACTTTGTTTTTATACTCTACTTTACTTTTTCTATTTTAAACATTCAAAATTTTCCGTTTATAAAATAATTTTTATCAATTTTTTTGGATTACACAAAAAAAGTGATATTAATTTCGTAGTGGAATTTAGTTAACACCGAAGCCGAGTTCATTTAACTCCGCAGTAACATTAACCTATTAATATTACTGCGTGTTTCATGTTTATTTTTAATTGAGCAATGTTAAACGCGCAGGCGTGGTTGATGTAGTTACAAAAATCACAAACTTATTTGTCTGAATAAATTTAAATGTGTTTTATTTTATGAGGCATGTTTACACCGATAGGTTAATCTTGCATTCATTTTAATTGACCCTTAAAATGTAACACTTCATTTTAGTATAGTGAAGTCACATATTCCTGATGTCAATTAAAAGTTATGTTGTATCAGAGACACCTCCACAAATATGTTTCGTTCGCTATGTTACAAACGAAACATAAAATGGATATTAGTAGTTTCAGGGATGTTACAGCTACGTGAAAAGTTTGTTTCTGAAGTGTCTGAAACACAAAATGTTTGTTTACTGGGTTTTATTGCTTACATTAGGTGGGGGTGTCCACATAATTATACCTTTGTGATTTAATAGTCTGATTTCCCCTAGCTGTATAGAAGATTAACCGTAATCTCAATGACGCAAAAAAGAAACTATCAAAAATATACAACAATGAAGAAAAGCTTTTCAAACGGAAATTGGGAAATTGCAGACAACAGACACGAAAAAAAAAAAATAGATAACATTCAATAGCCGATAAACTTCTTCCTCGAAATATCCTGGAAAATATCTTTAGCTAGGTCTATTTATAAGGACCCCACTGTCATTCGACATTGCACAACATAAATCTAGAAACCATTCTGTACCAGGCACCACCGCGTTTCTAAATGTGCAATTTCAGGAAACCAATCTCTCCTGACATATTCCAACGCAACCTGTTCACCTTTAACGGATACAGTGTAGAAAATCGCTTCGTTCATAACGTTTATTCCTGACGGATCAATATGCAATGCTCGAAGAAATTTTCCTCATTAAAATTTTCGTGCTGGATGCTAAAACTAGGCCAGTAACCTTATCTATGTATATAAATAATGTTTATTTGATATCATAATAATCCTGTTTAACGTCCTACACATCGTTTATCCAATCGACGTTTATTTGACGGTAACAATTACTCGACATTCAAGATATTACTAGCTGTAAATTGTGCGCGTAATACAGAAATTTAATTGGATTTACTTGGGTGTGTTTAAGGAGATGTAATTGGATTTATAGGCAAGGTATATCTTTAAATACCACAATTAACAGATAATTATTGTTAAGAAAACAACATTATGTTCATAGATCCATTATTGCCTTCTATATTTCGTATTTATACATTAAATACATGATTCATTCTCTTAGAAAAATTTCTTCAAAAAGGTTTACATCTATTAGTATTTACGTCTAAATCTCTTCTTCATATATGTAATTGTAAGTAACAAAATTTCATGCATAAGATAATCAACAGTCGTTAGCACACTAAGTTTGTTACAAGTTGTATGTACTTTCTATGTAAAATCCCATAATAACGGATTTATCAAATATGTGAATATAGCAATTGGATATTTATTTTAAAAATGAACGTAGGCAAAAAAAACTATACAGTAGGTATAAATATAAGTATTTAGTAATTATTAAGCTTAATTTTGGCTCAGAACCTGTTCTAAAAATATCTAAGAACACAGAGTGAGAACAGATAAGTAGTTGGGTAAAAGAAACACTTAAAAACACTGGGATGAAAGAACTAGGAAAATTCATGGAAAGACGTTCATTAAGGGACCATCAAAGAAAGAGACTGAAGAACTACTCCAGCTTAGTAAATCGGTCATTAATTTAAAAAAAAAAATGTTTATATGAACCTCAATATTTATACTATACTATACTAAATATTTATTGACAAAACTACAAGCCTGATAGTATGTACATTGTCAAAACAATTAACACAATGTTTGAGAGATTATACAAGGAAATGTGATCATGTTTACCTGCGCATCACTGACGTCTTTAGTCTACAGAAAAATTCGCAAAATTATAGTAGCATTTTTGACGTCTAGCTTTTGTAAATCATATCTCTGCTTTCAAAAAATATGTCACAAAGTGCCAATTCCTTTTTAATTTAAAACTTTACTATCACCATGATATATGAATTTAAATTTTCTTCTAGGAAGGCTACCGACTTACTAACTTTAAGTTTTAATAACAATGCCGATAAAAAAACGGATTTAATAAACTCATTTCAACTTTACACATCCTACACAAGTATTTCCTCCAATCCACCTTAGCTCACATTCAATGCTAGTGAATGAATTCACAGTGGGCAGAAAACAATGAACGATCGTGTATGTGTAACCTACATTATTCAACGAATCAATAACGCAATGTTACGACCTTCCAGGCTCCTACAGACTAAACAAATATTGAATAGATTTAGCAAATATGCAACACTAACAGTACCGACCTCTTTCCTCTTTGTTTACTCCCATAACTCATTATCTCCCAATCAGTTGTTAATAAATGTATGCACCTATCATTAACAGATAGCCTGTGGTGTCATCAAAAGTGACCTTAGAAAGTCGTTCCACATCGAACACGCTAAGTTGACGGATTGAAATGGATAATTTGGGTTTACGATTGGCGAAATTACCTTATATCAATTCTGCTGTAAAATCAAACGCAGCTGGTGGCTTCTGTTGATATTCAGATCGCGAAACGCATCAGTGATACCGTTATTAGATCTAATTATAAGTATGCGTCACGTGAGTTTCGAATAAAGTGTTACTGTTTTTATATTGGTCGGTTATTGGTGATTGAACTAAAAGTTAACCTTTATTTTAGATTGTCCAAATTGCACGTCTCCAGTTTGGCAAAAAAAATAATAGATTCTGTTTACATAGACAACTTTTATTAATAATTAACAGAACAGCTCTTTTGTACTTAACTAGGATTTTTGATAGTCAACGTCAAGTGTCTTACTTTGGAAATGCCAAATTTACATTATCATCGTCTTGCAATTGACAAGTTTGAATTTACAGCTTTATTGCTTATGCCCACTTATGCCTAATAATGGTAAAGCCAATCCACGAAAGCAAATCTAGTATACAACCAATATGAGGACCTTGTCGCTACCAACCTCGGAGAGTTGAAATTGTTCAGTTATATATAATGTGTCCACGGATGGAGTTGACAATAGCTATGATGGACGAAAAATTTTTGAATCGAAATTTAATATTTGGGCAATAACTACTGCCTGATCTGAAACATTTTATCCACTAATTATGAATTTTTAAATCCAATAGGCCTTTGCAGCTGAGTCAAAACTATTTTCGTTTCAGGTAAAAAGTATCTTTTGCATTGACACTATGTCAAAATGTTACTAAGAAATGTTGTTTAGAATGAAAAGTTACCATCGTGTGCAAATTTTTAGAGTTATTGGTCTACTTTGATAAAATCCATTGTTTGTCAATTTAGTTACTATTTGCGTTCACAGTACTCCCATATGTTACCAAGAAAAATGGTGCGACCAATATGGGAGAAATATTATTACAAAAAAGAAAATCGGTATTTGGTAACAAACATTTGTAATTAAAGGATTTTGGAGTCGCTGAATTCGACTCCAATAATATTTTTTGGAAAAACAAAATGACGCGTTCAATATGGCGCAGAAATTTTTGAAATATAGGAAACAACGCTAAATACTTCTCACGTCGGTAACTCATGGAGTGTTTGAGATTTCCCATTTAGGAATAATTTAATAGGTTTTTGTTTAATATTTATGACTTTGAAACTGACTGACTGACTGACTTTAAAAGAGTAAAAATATTGAATAAAGAGAATAATTATAATAAACGGTTATTTAAAGAAATGTGGCAAATAAAAAAACATAAAACTGCAATAAACGATAAAAGCGATATAAATAATTTAAGTAAAATTTACAGTTGCTTAAAAAAATTCTTAATTAAAAAAAAAATGTAAATTATTCCACAGATTAGTTATTAAAATGAAAAATATAAAAAAAATAACCATTCAAGAACGCATACACCTTATATATATATTAAAATTTTTAAAGTATTTTTATGCAAAATATTTTTCCGTCATATATGTATTTACAAATAAGTACACACAGTCCTGCGTATTTGGATAAACATATTAATAGAAATAACATTTAAAATATAAAACAGTAAGTAAAAGAAACAAGGTTGGGGAAATATACGCACTGATATACATTTTATGTGTGTGTTTCTTCAGATTAATATGTTTGATGTCGACGCGTGTTTTAAATTGTTATTTTAATAAAATGTTTTAAAAAATGTTCCCTATGACACAGTTATTCACTAGTTTGATTAATTTACATGTTTTAATTGAAATTACCCAGGACTATGAGGTATGGCTACTAATTACAGTTTTGGTTTTAAGTAAAATTACATGTATTTTTGTTAATTTATAGAGATTTGTGAGTGGCCCAAGAGGGAGGAATTAAAAATAAAAAAAAACAATAATTAGTTTGAAAATGGATTAAAGTAAGAGAATTCGAAACGTAACTTTATTAATGTAAATAAAAAAAAAAAAACAAATATACATACACGTATGTATATTGTTTTTTTTTCCCTAATATTATATTATTATTATTACCGGAAAAAATGTTTAAAAAAATAAAAAATTGTTGAGGAACTTTATTAACAACAGGGAGAAAGTGGTAAGAACGTAAAAGAAAAATGTTAAAAAAATTAAAAACAAGAAACAGAAACATAGAAAGGGAATATGGAAGATGGCTCAGGGAAAAGGGAACAAGGAACAGAATTGGAAAGACAACAGAGAATAGGGAAAATGGAAACGAGAAAAGAAACAGGAGAAAGGAATAGTAAAAAGGGAAGACAGTGCCTAAAAAAGAGAATTGGAAAAAGGGAAACAAAAGGAACAGGGAAAAGAGATAGAGAATAGAAAATGGGAAAAAGGCGGTAGGGAAAACGGAAGAGGAAATAGGGAACAGGGAATAGGAAAAAGATAATAGGGAATAGAGAAAAGGTAATAGCAAACCGGAAATAGCGGATATTTACTAGGAAAAAGGGGAAAGATAACAGGGAATAGGAAAAAGGAAATAGGGAAAAGGGTATAGGGAAAAAGGTATAGGAAAAGGGTATAGCGGAAAGAGAATATGAAATAGAGAAAAGAAAATATGGAAAAGGGAGCAGGGAATAGGCAAAAGGGAATGGGGAATAGGGAAAAGGGAATAGAAAACGGAGTAGGAAAGGAATAGGGAAAGAGATAGGAAAGAGAATGGGAAAAGGGAAAGGGAATAGGGAAAGGAATAGGATATTGTGAACGAATGGGACGTAAACGACCTACTCCAAATAATCATGCTAGCTAAAAGGAACACAAAAAAATGACTCCCCAAAAAACAGTTTTGAGGAACATGACTATAGCCATAATATTTCAAATTGTTGCTCAGCTTGTTGACAAATTTATCTGTCAAATTTCAATTTATTACGAAGAAGAAAGAGAATATTTGAAACTGGATCATAAAGCTTATAGATCAAATCGAATTAGTATTTTTGATGTGGTAACAATTAACACTGTTTTACTTTCACAATAAATAACAACAGCAGCAAAATTTTACAACAAACTCACATCTGGTTGTCACAGAATCAAGGACGCAGATATCTACATTCAAGATAAAACGCTTAAGATTAGCTTTCGAGAATGATATACTCATCCTACTCTCCAGAGTTTGCTCCAAAGCGTACATATTTAGGCCCTAACTTAATTTAACTTATTCTAAGGTAACTTGCTCAAATTTCATATTTGTTGATATATTTTTATTCATGTAAGAAAATACAATAAATGCAATCAATAATATTTAAGGATATAAGGTTGAAAATTTGCAAATATAGCGTGTAATTTATTTTGCTCATTTCTAAAATAATACTCAACTACAAGCATCCTTTGAAAGACATCAATAAACCAACAAATTTGCATCTTCTTAACCTTCGAGGGCAAGGTTTCTACGTTTGGTAAGGTAACCGTGCAATAATCATTTATTTATAAGCATTACGTCCGCAACAAGTCGAATAACTTGTTTTCAAGTAGATATATATATATGTATCTTGTGTATAGTATTTGTGTATTCGGTTCGACGGCTAAACAATTTTAATTCCTTTAAAAGTCGTACTGTTACATCCAGCTATTTTTAGGTATTACGCCGGACACGTTCCGCGAACACGACGAAATGAGAACGATCCGTAACACCGCAAAACGTGTTAATTACACCCATTCTACATTTCAGCATTCTGTAGTAAATAGCTTTGGGTTGAAGCAGGTGTGGGTGTTACTTCAATGTTCGCAGACAAACTGTACTTTTTGTTTGAGGGGTATTATCGAATTGTGTATGATGTGTTAATGTTACTGCTGCAAATTAGGAAGGCATCTTATTGAAACTCTAAGCTTGATTTTTTTTAATAAATAATGTGTATAACAATTCATATCAGGAATATCTAAGATTTTATCGTAAATCTGGTAGAATATGAAACTAATTAATCAAAGAAAACGTCAAGTAACACAGATTACCTAAATAGTAACAATAATAAGTTTGTTCGCGTCGCATGAACTATTTGCACTATTATGCACTTTTTAGAACTTTTGTGTGCAAAAGTGTATAATGGTGCAAATAGTTCATGCGACGCGAACAAACTTAATACTTCATTGCTTTTGGATCTTTGTAGATATTGGCAGCGTGAACATATGTATAATAAAATTCACAATATGTATAATAAATACTAAGGGAATCACATAAACAGACATATACGAGATCTCACCCAATATAAGTTTGTGTTTTTTTTTTAATTGAATCATTATTAATATTCTACTTAAACTATATGAGCATTTAGCAATAAGATAAGCCTTCCGTCGCTGCTTGAATGATGTTCGATTGGGACACTCTTTAATATCAGTTGAAAGAAGATTAATCTTCCGTATACACAGAAGGGCCATTATAAAAAACGAATTTATTAAAAATCTCCATCAATACGAATGTCCGCGTTATAAACCATACCATATGTTTGCAATTTATCTTTATTCATGAATGTATAAAAAGAAATGTAAACAGATATTATTGTCAGTACAATTTTCTCTTTAAAAGTATCCCTACATGTAACTTATGGATGTAGGGATAATTATTTCTATGTCTTTTGAATTCTAAAGATCCGCTGTAGAAAATTCAATGAGTTATATTTTCTCATAATTAATCTTTAATTGATTATTATTAGAAGACCAAAATAATAACTTCTTTGACAAAGTCTCGGCATAACACATAACATAAACACTTCACCAGTCCTAACAAACTTCGGTAAATTATTAATAAATAAGGGAGAAAAGGCAACGGGCTCAAAACGCTGCCCTGAGGCATGCCCAGTAAGACATAATAACCGTCTGACAAAACGTTATGAACTGTAATCATAAATTTTCGGCTTATTCTTATATGATTCAAATCAATCCTTCACATTTCTCCTAATTCTCATGTTTTCAATTTTATTTAATAAAATAGAATGATTCAAATTATCAAACACTTTATATATATATTCCTCCTCTAAAACCAAACTGTCGCTCATAAAGAATATTATTGTTATTAAGAAATATTAATGTTCTATTACATACTAATCTTTTGATGATTTGATAGAAGTACTTACTAATGAAATAGGTCTAAAACTTTCTACGTACTTCGTGTTTTAATTTTATATGTATTGAGATAAATCGCTGTTTCCAAGGAATCAGAATAAAGTCCTCCTTTCACAGGAACATTAATTAAAAGAAGAAAAAATGAGAATATTTGAGGTGAACACAATTTAATAATTTTTTTATAGAAATACCATCAAAGCCAACCGACTTTTTATTTGCTTTTTCCTTTCGTCTATTTCACCTGACGTAGCAAAGAAGAGAAGCATGGATGCACTAGAGGACTTACTGTTATCTACGTAAGTGCTGTAATCAAAAACCCAGATGCAATGCTCTCAACCATACCCTTAGTGAACACTCAGAGAAACATTTTATGCAGATTTTATTTCTAATGACAACGTGGATCTTGGTAGACATATAGCTGTTTTGGTCTTTTTGTGACGGTATGGAGTTTGTTTAGGTTATTTTATATTTTTTTTTTTTTTCAATAAATAATGGAAATATATCATTATCAAGTTGAAAATTTCTTTTTTACTATTTTTTTCCGTATTAAAGGGACATGTTTTGTACAAAAGCTAAACAGAATACATAACTGCATAATTCGAAAATATTTTCTACTGTACAGGTTCTGCGAAAAGTTGGTTAAAATTTAGTGCTATTTTGTTTGAAATAGGACAGTCTGTATATTATTTTATATAATTCAAGTCATTTGCGTCCAAATATGTAAAACCAAATTAAATTGTAAATTGGTGTCTCAGCATTACTTTATCTACAGCCTTTCTGAGCACTCTACATGTTAAAATAATTAAAAAAATACTAAAGTTTCGATTTACTTATAATTTTCTGCTAGCAGTTATAAACGGTAAATTTCTAGTCACATATATTACTGCCAGCATTGAAAATAACTCACCAATGCACAGTAAAACCTTTCTATAACAAAAATATAAAATATACAAAAAAAAATCTCAAGCAAAATACTTCGCGTTTATGTGCTTGAGTCCACAATTGAGTAAAATTGATAATCAAATTCCACATTAAGTACTTTCCACTTTTATTTTATATAACTAATTATAAGTGCTGATGTCGGTTTCAGTTCTAACCTTGAACCTTCATCAAGCCAGCTTACAAATTTGGTTATAATACTTTGCATCCGCAATTATTACAGGACGTAACCACAAATAATATTAGTTTATAAAGAACCCTAAAAAATTAGAAGAACAATATCAGCAAAAAATAGAAGAGTAGAAGTACTTTTGCTAACGTGATGGAAGCACCTCTTCCGTATGGCAAGCCGAGAATGTGTAAAATAATTATAAAGGCGTTTTCCATTGTAAAGGGATTTTAAGTATATCGCTTTTTTATACCTGCGAGCCCGTACATCTAAAAATTGTGCCTGAGAAAGTGTGGCCGTTAAGAGAGGTTTCACTGTACATCATTTTAGCGATACAAGCACTGAAGCACACATGTAAAATATCATAAAAAGCTTAAATAACTCTATGAAGTTAAGGTTGTATATTCGTTGTATAGCTATTGATTTTTGATAAAATGTAACCAGTGATACAAATTACGTAGTTAAGGATGTATATAAATTATTTAATTGTGACTCTCTAATAATGTATTGATTACTTATACCCATTTTTTCTTAGAGAAACTTACATGTCGTATAGTATAACTAATTAAGGAAATAAATTGTTTTTAGAGTAATATAATCGTTGGATAATAAATAATGGAAGATTAAACAATTTAATTATGTAATAGAAAATACAGGAAGTATGAACGGAATGACGTCATGTAAATTTGAAATTTCATTTGCAATTTTAACGGAATTCATTTAAACATTTGTAGAAAGAAATCATCGTATCGAGTCAAATAAATGCAATTAAGTTTAACAAATTAAACAATCACGAAGCGTAACATTTATAGAATTTAAAATTTATTTGTTCCCGCACTAAAAACTATTTCTAAAGCGTAAATCTTTCGCAAGTCGTTTAAGATGTAAAGGTGTGCGCATTATGCAGTTAAGAAGGTCTCATAACTGACCTTGATATAGCAACTTTTTGAAGATTTCACGCAAAAATTTAAAATAATGTTTGATAAATTAAATAAAATCATCTTTTTAGAACGACGGATCAAATTTTTGAAACGATAAAGTGAAATTCCGAAAATTAACCGGTTTAACGCCTAAAAACATTAACATGTGCGCTGCTGCAAAACAGGTCCAAACCATCACATATGCATAACGCAAGCCAGACATGTGAAAATATACATATTTCATTAGCCAGTTCTTGACCATCTCAATTAAATCCGGTTGCGCACGGCCTAGTTATAACAAATATTAGATTTAAGCATAAACGTGCAAATACTTTTTTTTAATTGTTTCAAAACATTTTTTTTGCGAGAATTTTTTTAAATGTTTTCCAACTCACCTATGAAAATATTTACAGGAAAACCTTTCGTGAGAACGTCTGAGGCACCAAGATGTTACTTGAGAATACTTGACACTACTACTGTAAACCTTCGCCGTCGTTTCAAAAATTGTATTAACTAGACGTGCGGCAAAATCGAGATTTTAGTTTTGTATTCGCGGTGGTCGGCGCAAGCGTAGAGGTCCCCTCTTCTTGGGGATTCCGACGACCTGTTGATTATTAAGCGCGACCATGTATGTGTATTATGACACCTACACGTTTACGATACGATATGAGATATTTACGTGGAAGCCTCTCGTATATCGTTACGTGCGGCTAAATTTTTCTTGGTGAAATAATACGCGCATACTTGCGGTTATCATGTTTATGTTAGCTAATAATAGTGTTTTATTTTGATATTAAACATTACAACATAACTATGCAGAAACGTTAATGTTGATGAGTAGATTTTCTAAGAAACTTGAAACAACATCGCATCCAAATATAGAAACAGAAAAATAATAAAGCCTTAGAAACGAAAATGATATCCGGCCTTACATTAATAATTCAATAAAATTAAATTAAATAAGGGGAGAGTTCCGAATGGAGACAACAGCAATGAGAACAACAAGAGGATCAGCATTCGCATGAGAGAAAACGGCGTGCATACGCAAGAATCCTTAAAATACTCTTTGACAGAGATATGAGTATGGATATGCATGAAAACAACAGCTAAAAAAGATGCCAAGGCTCTCGCAGGCCTATGCCAAGAACGGATGGCCCCAGGAAAGGAATATAGAGCTGTATGCGTCCGCTATCCAGTCCATCATGCTTTACGCAGCGCCAGTCTGGCTGAACGCTATGGAGAAATGCATTCACAAGTAAAAGCTCCAAGGTGTCCAGAGGAAAGCTTGCTAAAATGTATAGAACTGTCTACCGTCTACTGTCACCAAAGCTCTTCTAGTATTGGCCAGGGCCCCACCCATACACCTCTAGCGGCCAAGTTCCAGATCAGTATTCGTCAAGACAAAAATAGTAAAAAGTTTGCAAAGTAGGGATGGCTGCTCCGGATCGGACCTGTTCTTTGGGAGCTTCGCTTATCGGAGTAGGTGCAACAAATTAGCTTTTCGTAAAAGAGCGGGTTTGTTAATCCACTGCGTGCGAGTGCAGGGGACTAAATGCAGGCCTAGACTCGATTAAACTAGATGGAGCCAGAGTGCAGGACGTGCATTTGCACACAGTACACCTGCACCACATTGGTTCTAAATCTTAACAAGTTAAGAGAATAGGAAATACTTATTCAGATTCAGTTTGCTGTGATCTGTGACCTGTTACGAGATTTCTTTGTTTTGATATGGGTTGGTTTTGCGAATTTGACAGGTTTAGGTCTGGTTTGTGTATCTTGCTTTTTAAACGAGTGAAATACTTTTAAAAAGTGATGAAAAAAATGTGAAAAATTAAACAAGTGGAAAAAATCTTAAAAAATGCCAAAAAGTTAAAAAAAAAAATGGAAAAATGTACAACAAAAAAGTAAAAATTTCTGGTTTGTGTACTATATGCCTCAATTAAAATAAAAGAAAAATATTTGAAAAAGTGATGGAATAATTGAAAAAAACAAATGGAAAAATTTTAAAAAAAACAAAAATGTTCAAAGGTTTGGAGAAAATTAAAAAAAAAGAAACTGTAAAAAAAAAAGAGATGAAAAAAATTAAGTTTTTTAAAAGCGAGAAAATGGAAAAAAGATAAAGAAAGTAAAAAAATCGAAAAAGAAAATAGAAAAAAATTAAAAGATAAATGTAAAATTGGAAAAATATTTAAAACAATTAAACTTAAAAAAAAAGTAAAATTCGGAAAAAAACAAATGTGAAAGAATATGTTTAAAAAAAGTGAAAAAATGAAATAGACAAATGCAAAGAAGGTGAAAAAAATGGAAAAAAATTAAAAAAATGAAAAAGGAACTGCAAGGGGGGAAAACAAA